>OX465258.1:15608619-16044320 GCA_949987775.1 Aproaerema taeniolella | reverse complement strand
CTATTAGTTCATGAGCCGGCTGCAGGATCACCTACGTGACATGACATCTCTTTAGAATGCATGGCAACCGATGGGAAAAGTTGTGCTAAGCTAAGATGAATCTGTGTTAAGCATCCGAAAATGGCCGGAAATACGAGAAAATCGTTCACTTCCGGTGAAAAAAAAAGGGGTCTATTTACGTCATATGACATCATCTTGGAACCCGTGGCAACCTCTGGTCCTCCATCCGAAGAGTGGGTAAACATAATTCTGCCAGTTCCTAGATGGCCGGAAGTAGGCCTGCCAAGGCCTCAAAGGTGATAAAAAAGTACGTTTACCTACGTGATCTGACATCTTCATGAAAATCATCGTAAACGAGAGGTAGTAATCCTCTGTCTAAGAATATATAAGTCTGCCAGGGCATATTCGGCCGAAACACCCTTAAAAACAGTTTTTTTTAACCTAACCTATAAACGACAAAACGGTGTCATACATGCACAACTTTACAAAGAAACGGCTATTATCAAGTAGGTAATATCAATTTATTTTGATATCTACAGTACCCACACACAACTTATTTATCGTACCGCGTTTTTTTTTGCGTTAACCCTTTGACTTCAAATGTATGTGGCAAGAAAAAACCGTTGGGGCCGACAAAGGTTTTTCTTACCACATACATTTGCATCGCTGGAGCCAGCGTCGCTGGCGTGTGGTGTCTAATTTAGCTGAGGCGCGATTAGTCGACAGTTAGTCAGTCATACATAACTTTATAGACAATAAATTGCGTCATAACCCTTTGACCGCTAAAGTCGGCTGGAGGCGACAACGATTTTTTAGTGCCACATTCATTTTCATCGGCTCAATTTGAAGATGCATGCATGAATGAAACAAATAAATTCGTTACAAAACAGTGTTTTATGTTGTAAATAATAATAAATAATTAAGTAATTATGTTAAGTTATTTTTGTATAATTTGGGTTCTATAGGTACTTCTTACCTACCAAGCAATGGGAGTTTTAGCTACAATACCTGTGAGTTCCTGCAGAGGGCGCTGAAACGGGTTTCTTTTTCAAAGAAAACGTTTCTTTACACGGAAACGTCTATTGACTATTTATATATTTTCTTATTTTGTTAAATCAATCTTTTTACGTCTTCCAAAGCTGTATTTTGCGTATCTATAGTTCATTATTCAATAAAGCAGCACTAAGAAAGCCTTTCTAAACTATAAATTTTAAAATAGAACTTATTTGTCACATTGTGTGAAACGAAAACATCAAAACAACGCTATACGACCTGCTAAGATTTTAAGAGCGCACAACGTCATTTATGTTGAAACTGAGAATTTTCTCCAGAACGAGCAAATCTAAAACCCCCATTTGAAATAGGCAAAGACGGAAAATATGAACCTTTATGGTTCGAGGGGGACCCAACTCCCTTGAAAATTGACGATATCACTATTAATGAAGAAAGTGAAAGTGAAATCAGCGAATTATTTACATCCTCGGATGAAGAAGAGTAGGGTTAGATTCTAGATAAATAAGTAAATAATTAATAAAAATAAGCTAGAATAGTAGTAAGTTAATTAAGTTTAGAATAAGTTCTACCGGGTGAAATTGAAATCATTCGACAAATTTTTCGGGTGAGTTCAGGCCACGAAACTGAATAACTTTCCCTAACTTTCCCTATGAAACATAGGTCATCAGACGAGAAAGAAATTTTGGTCTTTCGTAGTGAAGTCAGTCAGCTGCCGGGGCCGTTTGTATGGGAGGTCGATTTTTTTTTAAGTCTGACATCTTATGTTTTATGGGAAAAGTTGTTCAGTTTCTTGAACTGACCTCACCCTTAAAGTTTGTTGAATGATTTCATTTAAGTAGTGATTTAAGTAGATATAGTGAAGAAAACATTAAAATAAGAATTGTATATAGTTTCCTAATAAACACTGTTTTATATCAAATTTGTTTATTTCATTCGTGCATTATTTATCTTCAACTTAAACCAACGATAATTTAAGTGCCACGTAAAAAAACCGTTGTCGATCCCAGTCGACTGTAACGGTCAAAGGGTTAATCGCGGCTCAGCTGAATTAGACACCACACGCCAGCGTCCAGCGCTGCAAATGTAACTAACGGTTTTTTAGTGCCATATACATTTGCGGTCAAAGGGTCAAGGGGTTAACGCAAAAAAAGTTAAAGGCGGTACGATGAATAACGGACGGACGGAGATAGGTAACAAATTTGTTTATACATTATTTATCTTCAATTTGAGCCGATGAAAATGAATGTGGAACTAAAAAACCGTTGTCGGCTCCAGCCGACTTTAGCGGTCAAAGGGTTAATTAAAGTAAAACGTGGAACGGTGAAAAACATATGGCTGCTGTGGATATCATAATAAATCAATATTACTTGGAGGTATTCTTTTCGTTATTTCTTGCCTTAGTTGCTGTATGTACCCATGACGCAATTTATTGTCTATAAAGTTATGTATGACTGACTAACTGTCGACTAATCGCGCCTCAGCTAAATTAGACACCACACGCCAGCGACGCTGGCTCCAGCGATGCAAATGTATGTGGTAAGAAAAACCTTTGTCGGCCCCAACGGTTTTTTCTTGCCACATACATTTGAAGTCAAAGGGTTAACGCAAAAAAAAACGCGGTACGATAAATAAGTTGTGTGTGGGTACTGTAGATATCAAAATAAATTGATATTACCTACTTGATAATAGCCGTTTCTTTGTAAAGTTGTGCATGTATGACACCGTTTTGTCGTTTATAGGTTAGGTTAAAAAAAACTGTTTTTAAGGGTGTTTCGGCCGAATATGCCCTGGCAGACTTATATATTCTTAGACAGAGGATTACTACCTCTCGTTTACGATGATTTTCATGAAGATGTCAGATCACGTAGGTAAACGTACTTTTTTATCACCTTTGAGGCCTTGGCAGACCTACTTCCGGCCATCTAGGAACTGGCAGAATTATGTTTACCCACTCTTCGGATGGAGGACCAGAGGTTGCCACGGGTTCCAAGATGATGTCATATGACGTAAATAGACCCCTTTTTTTTTCACCGGAAGTGAACGATTTTCTCGTATTTCCGGCCATTTTCGGATGCTTAACACAGATTCATCTTAGCTTAGCACAACTTTTCCCATCGGTTGCCATGCATTCTAAAGAGATGTCATGTCACGTAGGTGATCCTGCAGCCGGCTCATGAACTAATTATTCTTAACATTTTTTACTATGACAGCTAAGCTGTACGACCTTTACGAATTTTCCTTTTTTAAGCTTAAAATCTAGATTTTCAAGCTTAAATGCATTTTTAAATCTAGAATTTAGACCTTTAACCTAATACGAAGAATGTTTTGTATCACAATGTATTGAAACACTATTTTCTACGGCCGGAACATTTAAAATATAGATTTATAATTATAAGTGCCAAGAATAAATCTAGTAATGGTCGTACAGCTTAGCTATCATATTAAAACATGTTTAAAATAATATGTTTTTCGAAATAATAACTTTACCATTATTATAAAGAGGAAAGATTTGTATTTTTGTATATTACGAATAAACTTAAAAACTACTGGACCGATTCCCAAAATTCTTTCACCATTAGGATGCTACATTATCCCTGAGTAACAAAGGGTACATAATTTTCCCGAATTCCGAAGTCCCGAGCGGAATGCTAGTAAATCAATATTTTTAAAAAATATAGTTCATAAAAAAATAAAGTTTGCTGATAATGCAAAAAATAAACGTTTAAATAAAGCCTTATTTTTAAAAAAGTTTTTTTTTACCTTATTCTGTTTCCCTTGCTCGGAGAGCGCGGTCAAAATAAATCTTACTACCCCCAACATTCAATCGCTTATACTTATAACTCTTAAACGGCTAAACCAATTTTGATTAAGAGTCATCTTGAGTACGTTAGCTTCCAAACAAAAAAAGTCTACGATATCTTGTGCTGTACTCTAGAGATTGAAAAAAAGAAAAACTATTTTTTCAATCTCTTAAAATTCCTTGCAACATTCTCGACCACATTTTGCCAGATCTGCCCTATGGTTAAAAAAAAATGTTTATAAAAGTTCCGAAATCCTTTCTCCTAAAAAATTGCGTGCCCAATTAGAGACCATGAGTTGAAAAACATTATTTACCATCCTATAAATACCATGGAACGTAAATAAACTTTTAAGTATGAATAAATAAACTGTGAAAGTGTTATTGGCATGTCTTTTTTCATGTTTTCCTCCTTTCTAATACGGTGTCTTGTTTTGATCATATAAGATTCTACTTACATGTAGATAAAAAGTGCACGGGCGTAGCCTGAATTCTATTTCGGGGGGGGGGGGGGGGGGGTTTAAGAGAATAAAGGGGTTTTAAACTCTTTGTATGGGAGCCTGGCATAGTGGTGCCCATGATTTTTCGAGAGTTTAAAAACGCGACGCATCATGAAACCAGTGAATATCGATAGATAACATAAAGCGTACAGGTTTCGAGATACTCCATGTTAAAGATCCCGTGATTGTTCGTCTATAGATCCTCTATCATACACTGGATTCATGATGCGTTGCGTTTTTTTGGAAAATTCCAAAATGTTCGGAAATTTTTGGTTACCACTACGCCAAAATGTTCAAACTTCTTTGGAGGTTACACAACAGATATTGCCGATACTACTTTACGGTGTTTCGTAGAGGGTTATGGGCAGGAAGATGATGATCATTTTGAAAATGTTGGGGGGGTTTGAACCTCCAAAACCCCCCTGGCTACGCCCATGGAAAAGTGTGTATGTTAAAATACTGCCAGCAAAAGCTATATGATGGATGTTATTAAAACAAACTGTTCTGTTTACATACGGTTGAGAGTTTGGAGATATAAATAAAACATACGAATTGAAACGAGCGGAGCTGCAGGGAAATACGAATTTTATGGCAACACATCAACATTGCTGTTTTTAGAAGTTTAATAATTTTGTTTTTTTCCTTGTTAATTAATTTATCAGTAAATATTTTTATTTTAAGCAGTAAAGAAAATTATGTAGTCTATGTTACTCAGGGATAATTACCATCCTAATGGTGAAAGAAATTTTCAAATCGGTCCAGTAGTTTCGAAGCCTATTGAATGCAAACAAACAATCAAATCTTTCCTCTTTACAGTAGTAGTAAGATAAGATAAATAAACGCTACACACTCAAAGGCCCACACTAAGGTTTTCCCTTGTGTCGTGGGTCACTTCGAACATAATATACAAAGGCAGACACGAACATCCATGACAAGAGAACAAACATCTGCTTTTTACACAAACATTTTCGCCGCCTGAGGCTGACTGAAGATTCGACGCCTCCTACCGTAATTATTAGTTTAAGGTTTAAATAAATAGTCTATTCAGCGGAACTTATATATTCATAATATTATAAGATATTAGATAGATATTAACATTCATAGGTTGCTGATAAGATATTGCTTCTTAGCAATGAGGCCGCCTTTTGTACCCTAACTTTTTTACTGTCCATAATGTAACTTTTACTCTGTATCATGTTCTGTAATGTAGGTGTGCAATAAAATTTATTGTATTGTATTCATCGTTTAACTTATTGAAAGTGAAGACAAAAACTACCACTACTTCGAAAGAAACATATATAGGGCTTTAGGTATCTCTCTTTCAACCTCTCGTGTGGTTAATCAGTCCATGAAACTGAACAAATTCCCCAAGGAACATAGGTCAAAATACGAAAAAAAATTTTGATCTCCCATACAAAATGCGCTATAGGTATGCTGATGAAGTTTGTATGGGAACTCAAATTTTTTTTTCGTATTATGAATTATGACCTATGTTCCTTGGGGAAGTTGTTCAGTTTCATGGACTGATTAAGCACCCGAGAGGTTGAAAGAGATTAACCTAAAGCCCTGCATATATGCGAATAAATGGGGCAAGAAAAGCGTGAGCGTACGTATGTACGAGTATTTATGTAAAATGGGTATGTGACCAAGAAAGTTGTGAACTCTAGAAAATAAAAAAATCGATATACCTACTAAGCCGTTATCTATACGGGCTATAATTCAAGAAATCGTGATCGCGTCATTCATGCACTTTCATGTAAAGATAAAACCGTAGCTCAATCACGCGAATAGGTACTTATTTTATGTTAGGTATTATACAAGTGTAGTTCGTTGACCTTACGATAAGAAACGTAAACTTGATTGCTTATAAGTCTTCCGTTGTTTTTTTTACATAACAACAATAGCTTTTTCCCGCGGCTTCGCTCGCGCAAAAAATCTTTTAGTCACCCATTTCATTCTTGACCCGTTAGGGGATGATTTTAGAAAAATCGCAAAACACGTGTCGGTTTATTTTCAAGGTATATCTTGATGAAGTTTCGAGTCGAAATTTCCAAAAAAAATGTTTTTTTCATACAAACTTCGAACCTCCGTTTCACCTCCTTAGAGGGTGAGTTTCGAAAAAGCCTTTTTTAGTGCTCCCCTAGACTTCATAAGAAATCTACGTGTCAAATTTGAAATCTCTAGGCCCAACGGTTTGGACTGTGCGTTGATATGTCAGTCAGTCACCAGTCAGTTTCTTCTTTTATATATTTAGAAGAAGAAGATTGCTTTTTCGTAACAGATGGCCATTTCCCTTCCACTACATATGGTCCTACCGACGCGACCTTGCGATACGGACCAGACCGAATTTTGTGTGATACACAAAATTCTGGGGCTCTATAATACGCACTCTTTTTTAATAGCAAACTAGCTTTCCGCCCGCGGCTCCGCCCGCGTTGGCTACAGGTTATATCGTGCCCAACATTTTCTTTGCTATAAACCTCACGGAGCCCGAGACCTTTCCAACGAATGCAAAACTGTGGAAATCGGTTCGTGCGTTCTGGAGTTATAGCGTCAGGAAGGAAAACCCGACTTATTTTTTATATAGTAAGATGTGTTCGCTATTATCCACAATCTATCTAGCCCAGGGGCGAAGATGTGGTCGAGGATGTAAGCTTGCTACATCCAGAAGATGTCTATTCACTCGATCTTTCTTGAGCTTCCTACAAATTCAGACCGAACTTCTCTGTTCTCCTTTCTCCTCTATTGTACGTTTTACCTGGGGCTCCTCGGACACTGAATGAGCGTCAAAGCCGTGGACGTTACCAGAAAGCGCGGGCGGAACACGCTAGACACCTTTAAAAAAAGTGGCGAACACCACACCGCAGTAAATCCTTTCAGAAAATTTCTACCCAGAAGTGGGACTTCCATGTGTTAATGAAAAATCTCACCTGTATTTACAAACGACTTCACCCAACTGCAGAAAAGCTCATTAAAGTTAATGCTACTTTAAATATACTGTCACTTTCCGTCTTGCTGACGTAAACAATGACGGCATGGGTGTTTTTGTTTGTCTTTATGTGTGTTCTAAGGGACCCACGACACAAGGGAAAACCTTAGTGTGGGCCTTTGAGTGTGTAGCGTTTATTTATTAATTTATTAATTTACTTGTTTGTGAAAACGTGACGAAAATAAAAAAAAATTGCGTAAATTCGACAATTTTCATACAACATGCAGGCAAACAGTGCATTTTCGTTTTCGTTTACGTCACGTTTTCACTAATTTCAAGTAAAACTAAATTTATTGACTAGAATTGAAAATTCCGGTTTAGCACTTGCTCGTCTAAAAATTATAGCCCTCCGTGTATCTCGAGTATGCTTTTATAGCTTCTCAAACAGGCCTCTTTTGTTTGAAAAGTCGTGCAATGTCCCTAGACCGCGTTGATGTGTGTAAAATGTGTAAATGTATCAAAGAAGAAACTGACTGACTGACTGACAAATCAACGCACAGCCCAAACCGCTGGGTCTAGAGATTTAAAATTTGCCACGTCGGTTTCTTATGAGGTCTAGGGGAGCACTAAGAAAGGATTTTTCTAAACTCACCCTCTAAAGGGGTGAAACGGGGCTTCGAAGTTTGTATGAAAAAAAAAACTTTTTTTTTTGGGACATTTTGACTCGAAACTTCGTCAAGATATACCTTGAAGCAAATAAACGAACACGTGTTTCGCGATTTTTCGAAAATTAAAGATTTAGAGAATGAAATGGGTGACAAAAATAGTTTTTCGCGCGAGCAAAACCGCGGTAAAAGGCTAGTTTATAATATTTTAACAAAATGAATAATAAATGTACGAAAATAACCTACTGTTATTAACTCATTGCTCATTATTTGTAGATCAATGCCCTCTCGCTGGCGGAATGGCGGTCGCCAAATTGTTTAAGCCAAGTTTTTGTCGCGTCTGTGCACTAACTGTAAACTTGACATACCACCTGTGCATGTCAAGTGATCATTTCGATTTTCATTGAACGTTCTTATCGTGAAGGTATAAACAAGAATGTGGGGAACTTGAATAACCTTGTTATCAGAGTTTTCAAAACTCCTAACCTGGTTTTCCGACTATAGGCAACTAGCTGATGCCCGCAACTTCGTTTGCGTGTTAATTTTTTTTGTACGAGTACACAGATTGAAAACATCTATCTTACGTGATTTAGATTTTTACATACAAAAGTTTTTTCCCGCTAACTCCCGTTCCCGTGGGAATTTTGCAATATCCTGTTGCAACTAAGCTTTAAGTTTACTAAGGTACCTGCATGCCAAATTTCAAGCGTCTAACTTAAGCGGTTTAGATTTTTCATACAAAAGGATTTTCCCGTTAATTCCCGTACCCGTGGGAATTTCGAGAATTCCTTTCTTAGTGCACCTCTACGGTACATAAGCTACGTTCCTTCCAAATTTCAAGTGCCTACGTTTAGCCATTTAGGCTGTGCGTTGATATGTCAGTCAGTCAGTCAGTCAGTCAGTTTGTCCTTTTTTATATTTAGATCAACAACAGCCGGGGCCGATAGCTTAACGTGCCCTCCGAAGCAGTGAAACGCTCGTGATAAATCGCCACTTTGATAACCCATCAGGTTCCCTGCCTTTGTGTACGTTGCTTAACCTCACTAACCGGTTGAGATCAGCAAATGCCACGGGCTGTGAATGTTGTCCGGTGATCAAACATTTGATTTACCGTCAGTTACGAAAACTTTTTTTTTACCAGCCCATATACGTCCCCACCGAGGGGCCTCCCTTCGAAACACGAAGGGGATTTAGGCCATAGTCCACCACGCTGGCCCAATGCGGGTTGGTGTACCACTCGTCTTTCGAATTTTCTTGAACGGGCGGGTTTAATCACTATGTTTTCCTTCACCGTTGAGCAAATGATAATTATAAGTTATAAATCTGTACATAAATCCGAAAAGACGAATTTAGTGGTACAGGCCCGCACCAGGGTATGAACCCACAACCTTCCGGTTAGAAGTCTGGCTCATTACCAACTATGCTATCACAAAGCATAAATGCTGTACCTATGTCTTTGTGTGCAAATAAATTATATTGTAAATGCAGACGGAGCAGAGAATTACATTAAAAATATTTAGTTCTTAACTTTAAAATGACAATTTTAGTTATTAAAGTACTAGAAAATCAGGATGACGCAATAGAAGCTACATTTTTCTAAACAATCGTATTGAAGATAACTAGACCCTGCTTTAGTCACGTTTTAGTGGACCCAAGATGATAATGTCTTCGAGTAGGTATAGATTTCCGAACAAGGAATATTCGATCCTATCTGTGCAGGCAAAAGTTTTCATTCTCTTGCGTTTCAATTTTTTTTTTTTTTATTAAAAATGGGTTCGCCACAATCTAACTTAGGGCAAAGATGTGGTCGAGGATGTAGCGAGCTCACCCAGAAGAAGCCTATTCACTCGCACTTTAAAGAATACAGACAAGACACAATTTGAACATATTGTGTCTTTTTAGCAATTCAAGATCATAAGTCAATGTCAGTTGCATGGAAAATTCAAACTTTTTGTGTTATATTTAAGGTAAAGGTTTCCTTGGCAATCTTTGATTAAAAAATGTAGTCTCAGTGCGCATGTTAATTGTGCAGGTAAATAAATACTCTTCAGATGCCACGTTAATTTTAACCGAGGTGAACTGACCGACCTTGAAAGCAGGTGGGTTATATTCTTGTTAGCTCGTAGCCCAGTAGCTCTCGCTCATCTCAAAAGAACAATTAGGTTAAGCAACGTACACAGAGGCAGGGAACCGTGTGCTGAGTGGTGATCGGTTGAGAATAACACCACCCCATTTCTTTCCGTGGGTGTCGTAAGAGGCGACTAAGGAAACACGAATGAGACCTGCCTCCTATTAATCTACCCCCGGCAACGATAGGTACCTCAATTTGTTCCGAACCTGAGGTGGCGTCCTATGGTATCATGCGGTGTGGTATAGGCTTTGTGAATGGCCGTCTGGTTTGCGACCAACATCCTACCGAACTCCGACGCCAAAAAGCTTGCTGTGTTCCGCCGATGCGTAGGAGTACCTACCTACCAGTGCCTTATAGGCATTTTCTGGATTAACTCGCTCCATTGTCGACCTCATCTATGACCTTGGTCGAGGTCAAGAGTTAACCCATCTTATAATAAATAAAAAAAACCTTATGAGTGACCAAAGTGGCAATTAATCACGTGCGTTTCCAAGCTTTGGAGGGCACGTTAAGCTGTCGGTCCCGGCTGTTTTCGATTGACTACAGTCGATAAACCCAAGTCAGAGGCAATTGTGCGGTTTGAAAACTCTTGACACCAGGGCTATAGCCAAGTTTCGCAACACACTTGAATAATACCTACACGGTAAGCAAGCCAGCAATATTCTTGTTCAAGACAAACTGAACAACAATACATTGAATCAAGATCAAAGTTAAAAACAACGCATGGAAAATTGTTACCAACGTAAATATTTTTTGCACAATTGTGAATTCCATTGTGTTGTTAAACAAGATTTCTTCTGAATGCAAATTATTTTTTATTATAATATTCAAATTAACCCATTCATTCTACTTGTTATTCCACTTTTAGTATTGTTACGTAAAATAGATGGCGCTACCAGTATTGTGTTGAGAAAAAAATATCTATTGTATTTTTTTGTATAAAATGTAATGTAACTTGTTTGTACTGTATTGTATTGTATGAGAAAGGAAAGTATAAATGAGAACTTTCCCCGAGTGAAGCAAATACGAATACAATGGCGGTCTTTTTTTTTTCGCGTCCGCCATCTTAGATTTCAAAATGGATGTCAAAGGAATCAACATCCCCGAAAACCTATAAAACCACACCCATGACGGTTTAAAAAAAAATGGATTAGGATTTGGAACCAGTACATAGTTGCGATGCACACGGTACATAGTGGGGGGGTCCAGCATATTAAAACATAGGCATGTTCAGTTTGTCAGGCGGTTTCTGAACCTAGCCATTGTAAGCCATATTTTGGTGGGGATTTTACAAACACAGTCTTGGGTTGTATATCCAGAGATGCAAACCATGGCATACATAACATTATGCGGTATGTGCCCTGCCCGTCCTGCCACCGCGCGCACGCATCTAGACGCTAATCATCTATTCTATTCCACCGGTGGTGGGTACTGTAAAGGTTGTATACCTCCCGCGTCAGCCGTCTACTTAAAATGCCTTTTGATAATTCTGTAATAAAAATCAATTCGCTTCCTTTTGGCGGTAAAGACTTGTATAAATTACGTTTTGACGCAGATCTCCCGTGGCTTCACTATAGCGTAGTTGTTTCTCTAAATACAATACTTAGTCAATTCCTCTTTTGCCCTCTTTCTATCCTCCCACTACCCCTCTCGCTATAGTATTTTTACATCTAGTTATCTTCTACTAGTGCATCTTCAAATAGTGAAGGTTGGCAGTCAACTCCGCATATCTCACTCGATCTTTAGCTAAATGTAAAAGCTCTGAGCCACTTGCGATCCCAATCCATTCACGGATGTTACGCAACCAGGATTTCTTTCTACGGCCAACGGCTCTTTTGCCCGCCACTTTGCCCATCACAATTATTGCCCGATCTCTTACAAATAATTCTCTTACAATAATCGTATCTATCGTGCCTGAGCATGTGACCTAGATAAGCAACTTTTCTTCTCTTGACGGTCTGCATCAGTTGGCGTTGTTTCCCAGCTCGGCGTAGTACTTCAACGTTAGTCACACGATGTGTCCAGCTAATGGCTAATATGTCCATCCAGTTATAGAAGAGTGATATGACTTACCTCTTCCCAGGTGAGGATGGAACTCTCGACTGCGCTGATCCACATTTCGCCGGCCCCTTCTCTGACATCCACCCCTCGAAGCCCGCTCTCCCCTCCACCGCCAGTGGGGCTCGAGTGCTGCAAAAAAATAAAGATTATTAATAAGGTCCCAAATGCTAACGCTTCTTATACTTCCCCGCCCGGCCAATGGGTTAGATCAGCCCTATGGGGTACGTATTACAATCCCGAAGTAGTAAATACCAAATTCCATAACGCCTATGGACGGAACACCGAAAATCTAAATACCGTATGTTTGATTGACCGAAATCTTAAAATACATAGTTCTAAACAACGAAAATTCAAAATACCGAGGACTTAAGTGCTCCGCGGACTTCGATCAACAATACTCCAACTAGATAACGAGTAAATGTACAGAGTGCCGCACATCGTGGCCCCGATTCTGTAACTTCAGTTGTGTGTCGATGGAATAGTCGTCATGATATCCGTTCAGGTGGCGAAATTGAAAACTATTTAATTTTCATATACTTGCTGACAAGCACCTCGACCAGCAGAGCCCGACCAACCGAACATAAAGTTGCAAACTACCTAGCAACTGAAAATTCAGTTGGCAGTGGCGCCACCAGTCAAAGAAGCGGTCATTAGATGCACGTGGATAGTTCTCAATTTCGACCAATCCATCGACACACAACTGAAGTTGCAGAATCGGGGCCCAGGTTACCAAACACGTGCACTCTGTGCTGTTGCGATAAGAGCGGTTTGGCAATGAAAATAATGTAAGCTACATGGTATTCCCAAATTCCCACGGGAACGAAGTCCCGGGCGGAATGCTAGTTTTTAATTAAAATTCAGAAATAAGTTGAAACTAAATATCACTTGAAACAACAATTTATTTACCATATGTAAGAAAAATATTTATTTATAACAACGCTACAGTCAACTTGTGCAATTGTGCATATATTTAAACAATAAAAACCACGTATTTAATAAATAGCTCGTGACGTCAAAAAATACAAGATGGTGAATATGTAAAGTTGAGTAAATAAATAATATTAATTATTAAAATTACAATAATTTACTTTAGAAAAATTAACAAAAGCATTTATATTTTTGCTGATAACTGCTCTCTTAATAGATAAGTAGCAACTTATTGCTCTTCTCATAGCAATGTTAAACGTTATTTTTTTCCTTTTTAACCGACTTCAAAAAAAAGGAGGAGATTCTCAATTCGGGTGATTTTTTTTATGTTTTGTAAATTTTATTAATTTATTTTGTTTACTTATAAAATGTTCTATAAAAATTAAGATATTTGTAATGTTCGTTTTGTTTCTTCACAGGTCTTAGATACTAAAATCTGTTATACGGTGTAGATATTTAACTAAATAAATAAAAAAATATAACAAGACACGCAATAAGCTTGTTTTAATTTTCATCAATCAAACTACAGTTTCTAATAATAAATTTGAGTGTGTTTTTTGTTTCTACAGACGGCCGCAAATCAGATTCCCACACGCGTAAACTCTGCACTGTTGTGATAAGAGCGGTTTTGCAATGAAAATTGAGTAACCTGATGCGCTGGCCTCTGTACTTCCTTCACGCCGAAACGGAGGAACGTCGCAACGGACCGACGCGATTTTTTGCATAGAGATAGTTTGAGAGCTGGAGAGTGACATAGGCTACTTTTCCACGTGAACGAAGTCGCAGAAGGAAAGCTAGTGGAAAGTGTAACGTGATGTTACACACAGGCGTCTTTGTAAAGGCGATTTATGTCAAACGTGGCATCAAGTGGTTTTAAAATCACTGATGCTCTGCCTACCCCGAAAGAGATTATAGGCATGAGCGTATGTGTGTATGTATGTATGCGACTTTGCAAAGTTCTTATTTCCGTACGCATAAGAGACAAAATCGCACAAGTGTCTTGATTTTATTCTTAAACTAAAAGTTTTTCTACCACGACATGGAATCTTCTTCTTATCGTGTGGGTATAGTCAAGAGTATGGCGAACTTGGCTAACCCTGGTGTCAGAGTTTTCAAACCACACAATGGCCTCTGACTTGGTTTTAACGACTGTAGTCAATCGACTACAGCCGGGACCGACAGGTTAACGTGTACTCCGAAGCACGGGAACGCTCGTGTAAAATAGCCACTTTGGTCACCCATCAGGTTCCCTGCCTCTGTGACATGGAATGAAAAAATATAAACAAAAGAGTTAAAAGAATTGCCCCATCGGGATTCGAACCCGTGTCTTTTATACTTCTTGTCTTAATCTAAATATATAAAACAAAGACGTGTTAGTTACACCACTTATAACTCAAGATCGGCTGGACTGATTTTGATCAAATTTGGTATGGAGGTAGCTGATACCCTGGATTAACACATAGGCTACATAATTTTCCGAAATTCTCACGGGAACGAAGTCCCGGGCGTAAAGCTAGTATATACTTAAAACAAAGTCGGGTTTGTTCGAACACTTATATTAACTCGAGAACAGCTGGACCGATTTTCAGCTTTTTAATTAGTTGTATTTGTCTCCGTCCTAAATAGCAGAATAACTATTAAAAACATTGGAAAATTAACGAAAAAATTTCCACGGTAACGAAGTCCGGGGCGAAAAGCTAGTAATAACGAAGCTAGCAAAGCAAAAGCTAGCAGTAAAGCTAGTGAGATAGTTTTGTTTGATGTGCAATAAAGGATTTTACAGTACAATACAATAATATATAAACTACACTTTACATCAACTTTTAATACTAACACTTACTTTGAACATCATTTTGATCACTTTGGGGTAAAATGTTACAAAAGTTACACTCAATAACACATTTAAATGACTGTGACAATCATTCTGTAAAGTTCAGTTTGCATTAAACTAAGTATTTTAGTCACAGAATAAATAATAGTACTAACGTATTTTAGTCTAGAAATATTCTTCCATTAACCTGATTAAGCTTAGTCACCAATGATATCGATTTAACTTTCATATATATATACGTAAACACATCATTTTATTGAAATGACGTGGTTTGAATTCTAGGGTTCCTTAAATGAATGGTTCAGCGGCAGCGTGACTGAATTATAGTCTAGTAATCTAGTTGGTACTAGTTGTAAAGTGTGGAATTTATTTTCAAAGTTTGCGCTGTAATATCTGACTTTTGTACTTTTACAGAAATGTGAAAGATTATGGAAATAATTCATAGAACCCAGATTACAGAATAGGTTATACTAAACACAACGCAATGAGGGCTATCGCGTATGAATTCGCCGCTAGGGGCGCTGATGTAGCGTGAGGTCTCTGGACTACAATCTTCTTAATATATAAAACAAAGTCGGGTTTGTTCTAACACTTATAACTCGAGAACAGCTGAACCTATTTTGATAAAATTTAGTGTGAAAGTAGCTGACACCCTATATTAACATATAATATATCATATAAATTTTTACGGGAACGGAGTCCCGGGCAGACAGCTTGTCTTAATATTGTACTGAAAACAAAGTCGGGTGGGTTTCAACTCTTATATTACTCGAGAATGGCTGGACCGATTTTGATAAAATTTGGTAAGGAGGTAGCTGACACCTTGAATTAACACAGGCTACATAATTTTCCCATATTCCCATGGGAACGAAGTCCCGGGTGGAAAGCTAGTATGATGATAAATGCATATTTAGTGGCTCTAGTGACATGTACCCAAAAATATTTGCTTATCTATAGAGGCCAAGTCCACTCTGAAAACGCGAAAGCATTATTTATCATAATAGCTTTCCGACCGCGGCTCCACCCGCGTGGACTACAGGTTATATCGTGCCCAACTGTGGGATAAAATGTAGCCTATGTCCTTTCCCAGGCTCTAATCTATCTCTGTACCACATCAAAATCGGTTCAGTAGTTTAGGCGTGAAAGACGGACAGACAGACAGACAGAGTTACTTTCGCATTTATAATATTAAAGTAAGGATATACACTTTATGTATATATTCCATTTAATATGGCTTCAGCGCTAAAGGTTATGGGTTTAATTCTCACCAACAACAAACATGTGATGAACATAGATGTTTGTTCTGTGTGTTTGTTGTGTCTGTGTGTATTTATGTATTGTGTATAGGTCTTTGATATGTGATACGTGAATGTTTTGAAAGGGACATAGTTGACCCTGCGAATCGCTACCAACCACTGCTTTGCGACAGTTTTATCTTTCGGAAACTTATGTCCGCCTTTTTTTTCTGAGCAAAACGGGACTGCACAACACTGCGGCATTGCCAATATGTTAACTCTACTGTGAAATTGTATTAAATATGATTTAAATGTATATTTTTGTTTTGGTGCCCGTAATAACAAACTTTGACAGCCGTACTTTAGGACCTCACTCTACAGTGGCGCCACCTAGTGAGACAAAAAACGATAGTCCTCATTGATTAATAGCACTTTTACTTTGACATAAGGGTAAGGCTCATGAGCGTTTTGTCCGCCCGTTCCAGTGTGTTATGAATATTGATGCATAAGCATTGATGCAAGTAGTTTCTCTTCCAAGTGAAGTCTTCATCCTGATTATTAGTAGAAACGGCCATCGTTAGTATGCATCAATATTCATAACACACTGGAACGGGCGGACAAAACGCTCGTGAGCCTTACCCATAACACGTCAAAGTAAAAGTGCTAAAAAAGAAAAGAGAGAAGGTGAAAAAAGGCAATTGAAAAGTTAAACAAGGTGATCGTTTTAAGAATAGATCATTCTACAACTAACTATCAAACATCGTGGGAGTTTTCATAAAATATTACAAGCTACATTTGTTCTGTAAGAGATAAGAGAAGAGATAGACAAATTGAACAATTAAAAATCTTGTAAAAGGTGAAAAGTTGATTTAAAAGTTGATCATTTTATCATGCGTGTAATTTATATTTTAATCACAAAGTTATTGTAATGCTTTCATACAGAACCGACACAAACCAGTTGACTTAAACTAATATTTATTTTTATGTATATTTGTAAATAAATAGTGCAAAAGAAAACAACTGTAATAATTTATCATTACTGAAGTAGAAAAACAAAATATTATTATGACCTGTTGTGTAGATTGAACAATAAAAAAAAATTGATTTCTTCATATTTTTATATTTAAGTACTATCACGATTCGGGAATCGTGTTAAGGTAATAATATTAAATAATACGTCAATTAAAGTTAAGTACTGCTAAACTCTGATTTTGTCTCTCTCATTCTTGTTGATATAAACAAGGATAGCATGACATTTAAACTTCTTAACTTTAATTGACGTCTCTGAGTACGGCAGTTACATCACATATTTAATCATCCTTTATAAGAATTGAGAGTATTTTAAAAAAATCCATTAAAAGAATTGACAGTATTTTTTTTTATTTCAAACTAGCTTTTTGCCCGGGACTTCGTTCCCGTGGGAATTTCCCCGTCAATTTTCCAATGTTTTTAATAGTTATTCTGCTATTCGGGACGGAGAGAAATACAACAAATCAAAAACCATGGAAATCGGTCCAGCCGTTCTCGAGTTATAAGTGTTGTAACAAACAAGTGACAAACAAGTTATAAGTGTTTCTTTTATATATATATAAGATAAGATAAGATAAGATAAGATACTAGCTTTAAGGCCGGGGACTTCGTTCCCGTGGGAATTTCGGAAAATTATGTAGCCTATGTGTTAATCCCGGGTATCAACTACCTCCATACCAAATTTGATCAAAATCAGTTTACCCGATCTCGAGTTATAAGTGTTGTAACAAACACGACTTTCTTTTATATATATAGATATATATATATATATATAATATATATATATATATATAGATATAGATATATAGATATAGATATAGAATATAGATGGGTTTCTATGGGAAAGTTGTTTTGTGTGATGAGGAGAATCATCCCCTAAAGTTTTACTAGGTAAATTAAAATCACCCCATATTCGGCGACGGGTAATTTAACTATTACTAAGCCTATGTGCTAGTAAATTAAAAAATAATAATAAACGCTACACACTCAAAGGCCCACACTAAAGTTTTCCCTTCTGTCGTGGGTCCCTTGGAACATACATAAAGATAGACACAAACACCCATGACCCGCGAACAAACATCTGCTTTTTACACTAATACTTGCCCCGACTGGGAATCGAACTCAGGACCCGTCGATCAAGAGGCAGCATCACTACCACTCGACCAAACCGGCCGGCCGTCAAGTAAATGTCATGTTACTGGCGGAATCGTGTCGACGCGGGTAGCCATTCAATTGAATAGAGATGTTGACAATTTTTTTTTATTGTTTATCTTAAAAAGGAACTGAATCCAAAACCCAAAACCGTAATAATTTTTGAAAACTATTGAGAAATAAAAAAGTGACAAGCTGTTAAATTTAAATAGAGGGGGAAACTGTAAAACAACGAAAAAGAGATGCACTTACTGGCACGTGACGTCACCGCCATTTGTTTGCGTAGGTAAAAACGAGATAGCTAGCTCTCCCCACAAAACGAGATAGCTAGTCCTTACGATAATATAAATGCTAATAAATTGTTCGTTTATATACCAATTTTAATGCTGTTTTCGGATATTAATATATTTCTAGCATAATTTTTTGTTTCACATACAATAATTCATAAAATCAAACACTGTCAACATCCTTTTACAGGAGTAAATTAATACGACTCTTGATAACTTTGTCTTAATTAAGATTTAATTAGAAGCACATTTGTTACATTCATTTGGTCGTGACTATGAGAAGCAAAAAAAAAATTACCGACACACGACGAAAAGATTATTTTGAAGGTAACTTAGAGGCAAAGAATGAATATTAAAGTAAGATTAAACTTAGTAAATTAGTACTAAAGTAAAATTCTTTTAACTTTTATTTAAAACTAACATTATTTTTATTTGTTTTTGTAACTAATGAAAATGAATTAATTTTTAAATTGAAAATAAATATCTTCTCCCTTTCTTAGGTACTGCCTTTAATCATTTCTTTTGTTTAATTTAATGAAAGTAAAAAAATAAAAAAGTTATGAACATAATAACAAGCTAACACATAATATACAATTGAGGTAGGCAGAGACCACATAATTATTTAGTTACAAACTAACGATTCAGTAAAATAAAAGCTCAAATCAGTTTCACTATATGTTCAAAGTCTGTAGATGTTTCCATATAAACAAATCTGCAATAAAAACACAGGAAACTAAACAGATGTGAATACAAGGGTCATATTATCCAAGGTTCATGCGCTGAGTCATTCTAACGAACATTCTACTGTAAAACTAGGTATTTAAATATTTGGTTGCTTAAAATAAATATATTTTTAGCAGTAAGATATATGACTGCTTCTGATATTTATTATTCTGTGATAAAAATTACACCACTTAACCAATGTACAATTCCCTGATTAATGATTTTTGAAGTGAAAACTTCTTTTAATCGTGTGCATTTTTTTTTTTGTAATGGTAGACCCTAAAAGAGACGGTGATACGACCTGAACTCTTACAAGAATAGGCAACACTAGAACACCATCGGAAGGAAAGAAAGACGGCAAGGGAGGCCTTTGCTCAGCAATTGGATCGGATTGCCTAATTAAAAATGTATTTTTTTACTATTACACTGCTGAAAAATATTCGGTTTGTTTTGTTACATCTGTTCAGTTGAAGAAAGTTTTTGTTTATGTTGTTGTTAGCTGAACTCAAGTAAAACAAGGTTTGGCGGGAATACATTATTTTCATTTGAATATATCAAGGGTTTTCGTTGAATTTATAAATGACTAGCTTTCCGCTCGAGACTTCGTTCCCGTGGGAATTCGGGAAAATTATGTAGACAATATTACTCAGGAATAATGTAGCATTCTAAAAGTGAAAGAATTTTTAAAATTGTTTTAGTAGTTTTTGAGTTGTCGTTTGTTACAAACATACAAAAATATAACTCTTTCCTCTTTGTAATATTAGTGCATAGATAATGTTTTAAATAATTTTAAGACAAGAGAGTTTTAGCTTTTTTTATGTATGACCAAAGACCGACAAGCGAACGGATCGGCGGCAAAATATTTGTGTGTTTGTCTTATTTGTTAAAATATGACAAATATTGACGAAAAAATCCTCCACGCATGGTATTTTTGGCCGAATACAGCAAATACGCGAATACAACGCCAAGTGAAGTGCACCCTTTAGCATACCATTCACCATTTGGATCCAGGGTTTGTCAGGTCAAGTCATGACTTGCAGCATTATAATGTTTCTGTTATTCTATTTAATGTATGTAGGTATGTAAACTCTTACAGACAATTTTTTTATTTTTTATAGACTGACACCCAGTTGCAGAAACGTCGATTAAAGTAATAAAAGATTCCATCTTGTTGATGTAAACAAAGATAGCTTTACATTCAAAGAAACTTTAACTTTAATGAATGTTTCTGAAACTGAGTGTTAGGCTCGTATTACAGAACGCGACTCAGACTGATTTATACCTGAGTAGCGGTGTCTTGTCATATTGATAGTGAGAGAAAGAGACAATAAATACTTTTACGTATGGATCAAAACTTGAGCCTCCTTCTGTAATACAGGCCTTAGGGCCACTTTCACCAAAAGTGCTAAACGTATTTAGCAGGACGTATTAAGCTGTTACAGCTCTTATGTGTCCAGGAATATATACACATTAATATATAAACTAGTTTGTTTATAGTTTATAGTGTTGTAGCAAATAAATTACTTTATATTTTTTCATTAGTTTCCTCAAACAGAGAAAGAAGTGTAATAGAGCTAAAAATAGGAAAAAAACTATATTTTCCTTGAGTTAGAGTCAGTTGGGTCAATTAGGTATTGACTTAAGTTTCTTGGCCAATCATGATAAGTTTTAAACTAGAACAAATGAGTATAAGTGGCCCTGTGCAAGTTTGCATACTTCAAGCAATACTAAAAGGCCGTGTGGTTATCGGTTGAAAATAACACCACCCTATTTCACCTATGGGTATCGTATGAGGCGAATAAGGAAACACAAATGAGACCTGCCTCCTTTTAATCCACCCCAGGCAGCGACGATTTGTTCTGAATCTGAGGTGGCGTCCTCTGGTCTCATGCGGTGTGGTAGGCTCTGTAAAGGGCAGTCTGGTTCGTGACCACCCTCCTACCGAAGTCTACCAAACGGCTTGCTGTGTTCCATTGGTGCGTAGGAGTACCAGTGCCTTAATAGGCATTTTCTGGGTTAACTCGCTCCATCGTCGACCTCAGCTATGACCTTGGTCAAAATTGAGTTCAAGAGTTAACCCATTTTATAATTTTTAAAAAAAAAAACAAACCTACCAAAAGACAAATTAAATATTGGGTTGGCAAATATAAAAGATGCATATCAGCCCACTACGCTAAACAACTTTCTCCATGGAACTTGAGCAATCAGCTCATTGAAATAATATGAGATTGAATTTTTTTTATAACGTAAAAAGGTTTTTTGAGAAAAATTTTTTTTTTACCCCTAAAGTTTCTCAAAATATTATTAGAGGTTTTACCTTAAACCTATTTTCATTTCATTTATTCAAAATAATTATGTTAACGAGCCAGGAAAATACTAGGCAGAAGAAGACCTACTTACTATATTTTCAGTCTGTAAGTAGTAAGTAATATTTGGGTATATACTAATACAAATATCTGAAACAAAACTTGCTAGCATTATAGTTTCTTATAACAGCTATAATATGAGTAAGCAAAACCAATGATTAAGAGTTTATATTGGAAATCACAAGTTTCCTAGAATTTTTGAATATAAAAGAAAACTACAATCATAACAAAATAGTTGGCTTTTAAACAAAACTAAATAAATTAAATTTACAAAGAATAATGTGAATCATACAGTTTCAAATAAATCTGGAATTTAATACAACTGATAAAACTTGATATGAATTATATCATAAACTGGCCAAAGTAATTATTGTTGATTTGATTGATAAATAACTGAATCAACAGTAAGCCTACATACTTAACTACATTCTAGAAAACATGCGGATTCCTCGCGATAAAGTAAAAGTATTTTTAACAGAGAAAGTAGCGTAAGTAACGTTAAATTGAATAGGTTGGCAATGTGACAACAGCGAAGTGCGAAAATTAGTTTTAACTTCACAAATAACATAACTCGTGAGTAATGTGCACTGCGCCTAATTAGAAACATCTAGGTCGTGAGTAACCACCACGTAAGGTACTACAACACGTTTACAACAGCAAGTATTCAATGACAAGTGGGGCTAATAAATTAACCAATTAAACCTAATATATCAACGTAAAACGGAGCCAGACGCTTTCCTAAACACTATGAAGAGTAAATTAACCATCCCTATACATAATACAACACGGCAAATCAATAACATCTCTCAAGATACATAAACAAAAATCAATAATTTCAACAAGCTACGAACCACACTCGCTGTGTCCTGGCTGTTCAGAGAATACTTGTCGGCGTCTTTCTCTTGGTGGTCGTTGGAGAAATTATCATATTTATGCGTAGGGCTACTTTTCATTGTTAACACGACGCGGCAAGGCTTAAGCCTCGAAAGACATTTTTATACGCCGAAAAGACAACACGAATCACCAACGAAAGTGAAGTCACTGACAGTAAATTGAACGAGAATGGTAAATTCATTACAAATTGACATTGACAGGCATGAAAGGTGTTGCCATTTACTGATTCCACTATTCCCTACTTTTATCGTATTTTACGTGTCACACCAAAAAGTATTACACGAGATACTGGATTTGTATCGCACGGCGCGTAAGCTGGTGCTTGACTTATTTAAAATAATTTCTTTTTTACATCGCGTTCTTTTTAACATAACAGCGCCTTTGACAAGTCCAAATATGCGTTTGAGTCAATAAGCGTTTTATTAGAGCAAACAATTTTGAGATTTACTTTTTTCTTTTCTGATCTCCTACAGTTTTATTAAAGTTTTTTTTGCTTATTTTTATTGCATTTCAGTTTTAACGTGTCTTTTTTTTAATCTTTGGAAAAATAAAAATCTTATGACTTTTAGAGCAATACCTAATTGCTATTTTTCTAAGACCAGATAAAATCTTACAAAAAGCAAGAGGAAGAAGGTGGTCCAAGTAAAAAATATATTTTAAGTAGTACAACTTTTTTATTTTATAAGTACTTTTATTTAAGTACTTTTTTATTTTATACTAAACACAAGACTCATTGTTTGTTACGGAAGCAAACAAGGGTCGTGTAGTGTAATGATTGTGGTTATCAATGAAAAAACCAAATTAATTGTTAAATAAAAGGCGCGTGACGAACTTCTATCCTGAGTGCGTCCTTGCCAAGCAAGCACCATTCGAGCACTGATTTAGAAAATTAAAAAACGAAGGACGCCGGAGCTTCGCGGCGACCAATTAGAAAAATGCTAAAACGTGGGGATTGTTGGCTGTCACGCCTCTTTTTAGTGTATTTATTATAAAACTTTTATAGAATCACAAAAAGTTTAACTTAGATACTTTATTGATTACATCCACAACACTCATTTTGTTTTGAACGTTCACTTGACTGGTTTCATAAATTTCTATTTTCAGACCTTTTTTTCTCAATATTAAGGAAACAAAAAACTCTAGCATCACTGACGAACGAATTAGACACGAATGGTGTGGTGAATGGTCTTTGACGTTCGTTGGACAGATGAAAAACTCGGATATATCTTATCGAATTTTATTGAATTAATAAATAGTAGACTAGCTATTTTTATTCATAATTAATGTATAAAAACTGGTTAGATTTACTTTTTCTGACATATTTGATCGTCTAAGATATCAAATATATTACAGAAACTCAAAGATTTCAGTTGCTTAGTATTAACATTCTCAGTAAATTGATGTGTATCCGACAATTGGAAAGAGTGAGTGGTTTTGTATCCAAGGGCGGGAAACTCAAATTAATGAAGCTCGCCATGTGTGTAATCACGTAATTACCCTAGTAATTTAATTTATTTCTGGTAGTTAACTGATTATAATATAAGTTTATTATAATAAACATAAAAATAGTTTATTACTAACCTTTTTTTTCTCGGTGGTATCATCACTCCATAGTTGTACATACGTATGCCCTTGTTTGGGGAAATCATCTTTCTTGGGTTTTCCACGAAACATCTGAAAATATTAATGTAAGTACTTAATTCCTTAATCTAGGTACATGATAACACAACATGACAAAGGTAAATTCTTTAATTACATGCCATACATACATTTTCATTAAAAAAGAGAAAAATATTAATAAAAAAGAATATAACTTACCAATGCGGTGGCAACTACATATAAAACGAATCCGATTATTTATCAGTACACTCACTTTATCACTTTTACTTCAATGTAACATTAAAATACCTACTTAAATTCATTCGACACACTTCGTTTCACTCTTACTTTTTACAATAAAAATACTAGAATTAATAAATTGTCACGAACACGAAATTTATTTTTTTCCATGTCTTAATTAAGTCTTAATTATTTACGACAGACAACACTACTTTTGTTGCAAAAAAGACGAGACATAATATATTGAATGTAAACTGCTTTGGCAAAATACAAGCCTCGTACATGCCCGTACTATGAAGTATTCTGTTTAAGTCGCTAGTTTTATCAGTGAAATATGATAGTTCTTATCTCTTACGCAATTCATTTATGTATCAATGACTGTTGAATAGGCGAGTGTGGTTGGTAAGCGTGATATGCATCATAAGTCTTATTGCGTCAGTATAAGAATCATTTTCCAACAAACATGATTTATTTATAGTGCTTCCAAAATCACGATCGATTTTTACGAAAGACGATATGGAATTAAGGGGCCGTCTATATATTACGTGAGAATCACGGGGCGAAGGGAGGGGTGACGTATTGTGTGAGAATACACGTTGAAAAGATAGGAAAAAAAGCGTGACATAGGGAAGAGGGTAAAGTAACAAAGTTCAAATTTTCGTGTCTACGTAATATGGGGAGACTTTAAATTATGCGAATTGGAATTCTATTGTTTCAAAAATATGTCTCCAGTTCTTTGAGGAAAGTTTTTCGGTTCAATGGGCTGATTCACATTCTGAATTTACGCTAATTTTAATTCACTCAATGTACGAACGGCCCCTAAGGATCGAAGGAGAATCAAGGCGACAAGATTTTAAAAAATAGATTACATATTTACCGTATTCTAGAAAATGTGAATTAACAAAAGATTCGTGAGTATTTTTGAAGTGAAAACTTCTTTAGCGGCGTTGTGCACTTTTTGGATGGGTAAAAAATGTTAAGCTCGCGTCAGGGTCACGTGACCCTGTGATCGAAAATTCGTAAGACGGAGGGTGAAGTGAAAACTTCTTAGACACCGCAAGGAAGTAATATGTTCAAGTTTTCACTTCTGCCGGCACTCCCGGAGTGCAACCCGTATATTTTTATGTATTGTTTCAGATTGTTAGCAAAGGCCTTCCCTTTATCTTGTGTGAGTATTACACATAATAAAACCGTGACCGTGAGTAAAAGTACCTATGTAATGTGCAAATAAGAAATACATTTAAGTTTGCTGCTCTATCGAATTTGGTTTATAAGTACGTTGCTACTCTATCGAATTTGGTTTATAAGTACCTAAGCTGAATAAATAAAGAATAGTGATATCTGTAAGCATTAAGTGAACAAATCAATGTTTGATTATGTGCATTTTAAACTAGAATTTTGCATTCCGGTGTAGAAACTAATTTCTGCTGTCAGTTGCAAAATAGTTATTAACGATACTAGTGTCGTAGGTAATGAGTAACGTGAGCCCATTTGAAACACGAGCGAAGCGAGTGTTTTATAGGGCTCCAGTTACACATTACCTAAGGCACGTATATTGTTCAACGTTTTACAATGCAGTAGTCGAGGAAAAGAAACTAAAAAAAATATTGTCAAAAACTTACATCGTATAGGTATATCCAAAATTCTTAAAATATAGTATTTCTAATTAACATTCACTGAAAACGTGTTAAAATTCAACAATGTGCACTAATATTTTACGACTAAACACAAAACATCAAGGAATTAACATTTTTATAACACAAAAATGATTTTGTTGAACAAATAATTTCAAATGGCGGGCAAAAAATAGCGAGCAAAATATTTTTCTACAATTATAAGGCAAAGGCTAAGTAAATAAAATGCCCATTGCGCCTACAGAAATTATTAAATAATTCAATTATTTGTTAAAAATCAGATTTGTTTTATTGAAAAAGTAAATTAATAATTTACTTTTATATTTCATTTCACTGAAAATCACGATTTTCGTCAGAAATAATTATTTTATCAGGCATAAAAACTCTTTGCTGTCATACTATATAGCCAGAATGAAGCTTTATGAGAAAGATAATACTCTCACTTGTCAAAAGGGTCACTGAATTATCAAATCAGCTACTCTTTATTGCGTCATACATTTTTGTCAGTATTTTATTCACTTTTTGCTTAATTTTAATGCATAATTTAATTTAAAAAAATAACTTTACTGGATCACAGAATAGCCACTTAAGTTGAATTTTGGTATATGAAAAACGGTTTATTTGCTCATTAGTTCAAATATTTTTTTCTTTTCAAAATCTTCTTCTCATTTCAAAATTACATAACATGACATGTGTTTTATGGGGTACGTAAACGTACACTTCGTGGCCATGTTACGGGGCCATTTCCGAGCAACTGCATTGTAAACGTTAATTAACAAGTAATCTACAACTATGTAAGTAAGTTACTTACATATAACTTATATAGTTACTTGTTCTATTATATTGGTGTGCAATAAAGTATATAATGTATTGTAATTGTAACTTATTAACTTTATTAAAGGTGTTTGCAACTGAGTGAGCGTTAAAAGGAACACAAAAAAAAAATTATATTGATCTATGATTGTTTTATTTAAATAAACCTATGAAATAAAATGTACAAAGAGTCCAACATATGGTGCTTCACTTGAGACTGTCCTGTAAGCCGAAGCCGGGGCCGTAGGGCTCCTCTGAGAGTGAAGTCAGCCCTGCAAGGGGCTCCGATGCGAACCTGCCACTCCTGAAGACAACATTTTGAAACATTTAAATTTTTTTTTCTTAGACAGCGTAGTTCTGAACTTTGTCAATAGATGGGGTTAAAGAATTATTCTTGCTCAGAAAAGTATAGATTTCAATTCAATTTTATTTTATTTCATCCATATAGTGGAGGGCCGTTAGAACAAAAATCGTCAAAACCTCGGAACCCAGTTCCACTGAATGGATTTTCATGAAACTGTTTTTATTACACTGTTGGAGATATACATAATAAAGTTTACCCCTGAAAATTTGCCGATCTCAATTATATTAAAGAAGAGTCGGATTTTTTTACTTACTGATAAAGATATCCATGCAAAATCAAAACTATTGAAGCTATAAGTTTGAAATTTTGAAAAGATAATATTCAGACATTGTGAAAGCTTGCCTAAAAGAGATCACACGGAGTTCCTATGGGAACGAATTGTAGGGCGTTCGCTAGTTGTTTGTTATGTACGTTTGGTGTTTCAGTTGCAACCCTCTATCTTTTAGACTATTATAGATAGCAAGTTATTATAGAAGACTATTATAGAATAAATATAGGTACGGAGGGTCGCAAATCAGGTCACCATTAGCGTGCACTCTGTGCTATTGCGATAAGAGCGGTTTTGCAATGAAAATAGAGTAACCTGATGAGCTGGCCTCTGTATATTTTCTTACAGGTAGCCCGAAGCCATGCGATGAGCACTTATTAATTAAACTAGCGTCCCGCCCGGGACTTCGTTCCCGTGGGAATATTGGGAATAAAATACACATAAACCTTCCTCTTGAATCACTCCATCTACTGGTGGAAATGGTATGAATATCCGTTCAGTAGATGAAACTAAAAGAAGTAGATTAAACTTTGCAGTAATAAACGTCAAAATAAAGGCTACGCCGGAACGAAGTTCCGGGCGGAAAGAAAGTCAGTCTTCTATAATTAATCATTTTCCACGTCAAAAACGTAAGAGTCACCGACTTCAATCCCAAAAAAGACAATTTTTTCGAGAGTTTCCCTCAATTTCTTCAGGATTCCACCATCAGATCCTGGTTTTCTTACCATGGGACCACCCTTGGGATACTCCCTTTTTAACAAAAAAAGAATAATCAAAATCGGTTCATAAACGACGAAGTTATCCGCGGACATACACAAAAAAAAATATACGGTCGAATTGAGAAACCTCCTCCTTTTTTGAAGTCGGTTAAAAAAAAGACGTTTTAGTATGGTTAACTTAAATAGTAAATACTAACCTGGGTCCTGCTTTCGGTTTTTCGTCTTTTTTCAGTTTCTCGATGATTTCTTTGGTGTCGTCTATGGTAAGGTCTTCCTGAAATTCCAGAATTACTATAAGTCTAGCAAGATCCCATTGTGCGGTTTGAAAACTCTGACACCAGGGTTAGCCAAGTTCGCCACACACTTGACTATACCTACACGATAAGAAGAAGACTATAAGTATTAGCGAAGGGGAACGATTAAAACACTGGTTAATATGGTTTTAAATATAATAACGAAAAAATTAGGAAAACTACCTAATCTATCGCCAGTCCAATTTACATTGCCGCAAAAGCAGAAACAAATAAAAAACATTAGAATAACTTATTGTTAGGGACCTTCCCAAATTCTATTGTTTTTTTTTTTCAATTCCAAATTCTAATGTATTTTCGTACCTACCTATGTAGCTTATTATCTGTACCTATGTAGCTTATTCGACGGCCGGTTTGGTCGAGTAGTAGTGACGCCACCTCTTGATCGGCAGGTCCTGGGTTCGATCCCCAGTCATTTCATGGGTGTTTGTGTTTGTCTTTATGTGTTTTCCAAGGGACCCACGATCCAAGGGAAAACCTTAGTGTGGGCCTTTGAGTGTGTAAAATTTTTATTTATTTATTTGTCACGAAATGGGTTAAACCTTGACCCCAATCTTGACCAACCACTAACTTATCAATGGCGGCGGAATGTTAATGGTGATCACTTAATACATACGGCAGAAGACAAAAGTTCCCTTAGGTCTCCAGAGTGAAACCGTTGGAATCGCATCACCATGCTAGTTTCAAAGCATTTGTGGTGCGGTTCCCTCGGTTCATGCTGGAGACAGTCATGAAGGAGAGCTTTTGTCCGGAGGGCGTGGTGTTCCGCCGGCACAGAGGGAGATTCCCGGTTGCAGACACCACGGAAAAACATCCGGGAAATAGTGTTAGTTAGTTTTATTTTATTTTGTTAAATTATAATTCATATGTATGTTAGTCTATGGGCCTTAGATGCCTGATATTAAATGATTTTATTATTATTATTATTAATCCGTTCAGGTGGCGAAATGCAGAACTATCTAAACCTCATACATTTTAAGATAGCTACCTTGACTGGCAGCGCCACTGCCAACTGAATGTTTAGTTGCTTTGCAACTTAGTTGGCGGGGCACTGCTGATTGGTGATTGTCATCAAGTTTATGAGTTTTCAATAGTTTTTAATTTTGCCACCTAAACGAATAAAATAGTCGCTATTGTCATTCAACCGCCATTGCAATAGGGAATATGCATTAATCATTCATGTAATAAACAGTTTAGTAAAACTATTTTTCGAATAACTATGTAATTAAAAAAGATATAAGCCATCGAAGATTTATTTCTATCTCTTTCTAGCAAAACGAAATTTAACACGGAGTTTGTATGGACGTAGTGACATGTGACGTCACAGTCCATGTCGGATCTCTCTGTCTAATCGGTGCGTAATTAATAGTTTTAAATGCGTATATCGGCCGTATTTCTTGGCCAATTTTAATTTTACTTTTTGTCATCTCAACTACGGTATTTTTATATTTTCAGCAAATAAAGTTTTCTTATCTTTGTTAATCAATGCGATAAAAAAAATTCACGCATATTCCCTATTGTTTAGAGGAGGTATGCCTAGGTTTAAATGTATCATATGTAGTACATATAAAAGCTTCTAAATACTTACAAAGTAATCATCATTGACTTGTATCATCGGCGCATTGACGCACGCCCCAAGGCATTCAACCTACAAATATAAATGACATGAATTAATTAAAGCATCTTATAAATAGTCTAGAAACGCTAATTAGTGAGGGTCTATAATTATAATCGATAGTCTAGAAAAACTAGCTAGTATAAGGGTTTATAATCGAGTGAATTTCGTTCACTTTCGGCCAGAAATCATGGTCTAGGTATGGCCAATGCAATGACTTGCTCGATTCATTACTTAATAAAACATCCATGAGTACAGTCCGCGAGGCCTAAGCGGAGTTTTGCATTTGTGTGAGTGTTCATAGATAGTGTAGGTGTGAACCGGTTTACGCCAACCAAGGGACGCGCCGCGCTCTAGGCCGACGTCACACCGTACACTATCTATGAACACTCACACAAATGCAAAGCTCAGCTTAGGCCTCGCGGACTGTATAAAAATTACTTTTCTTATTTATTGGACTCGGAGTGAAAGAAAAACTTAGAATGTGCCAGCTGCCAACTCTTCCCAGGTAGAAGCTAGTAAGTGGGACGCAAGTATTCTACTGTATCGTCGGCGAAAGGCTGACAACGTATCACCACCATAATCATGTTCCATCTAATAATCCTCGGGATTAAATAATCGGGATTATTTTAAATAATTCTATATTTTGTAATTTTTTTCTCCTGTCATGTAATATTTTGTAATTGTTATAATTCTATTTTTAATAACATTGTATTAAAATTTTAATTGTTTATTTTAAATTATTTTAATTATATATTAATTTGTATTTAAATATGTTGCAATATGGGTTTATACCTGAAATAAAGACATTTTATTTTATTTATTTATTTTTATTTTAATGTCAAAAATGGCTTACAAAAGTGGCATCAACTGGTTCTAGAACTACATGACGTTTTCTTTCTTTTCCCTAAAGTTAGAGCACAATGCTGAGTTGGAGCCATTTTTTGTCACTGCAGCACACATCTACTATTGTTATAATTATAACGTCGAAATTCATAATTTATTGCCATATGTAAAACCTCTAGCGCCGTTAATGCCGATTTTTGCGTTTTCATATATTTAAACGCGCGTGTGAAGCGCGTTTGACACTCGTTTGTATCGCTGTATCTGCGCGTTTCACGATCGCCCCGTGTTACAAGGTTGCGTTCCAATCGCGTTTGAAGCGCTTATACGCGCGCGAAACACGCGTTGACGCTGCGTTCAAAATACGCCGTCTGCTAGGTGTATTGTGTGTGTTGAAGAAACAAAAATAAATGATGTCTATGTCTGCCTATCCCAAAAAGGCTTATAGGTGTCAATACCCATACAATCATGCTTATGATCCCTTTTGGGATGAAAAATGAAATTTTTTACCTTTTTTTTTTCTTTATTATGAGATGGGTTAACTCTTGACCCCAATCTTGACCAAGGTCATAGATGAAGTCGACGATGGAGTGAGTTAACCCAGAAAATGCCAATTAAGGCACTGGTACTCCCACGCACCGACGGAACACAGCAAGCTGTTTGGCAGCAAAGAGATGGGGTGCTGTTATTTTCAACCGATCACCATATGGTGGCACGGAAAGAGATGGAGTGGTGTTATTCTTAACCGATCACCATCCAGCGATCACCATTACCTCAGAAATGGAGAACTTTCCACAAGGGCTGTTCCCTCCGATCTCGCAGTTGGTAGCTTTCTTGATGGCTTCCATCACCTCAGCGGAGCCACGAAGCCAACAGGGCGTTGTTGTGCACACTTGAATGTGGTATTTGCCTATTGGTCGTCTGAAATTGTAAAATAACTCTAAAATTAAAAATGTTGTATTACCCCCAACATTAACCGCTTATACCTCTTAACAGCTGAACCAATTTGATAAAATATAGCATAGTCATCTGGATTATGTCAGCTTCCAAACAAAAAAACGCCTAGAAATCGGTCTATTTGTTTAGGAGCTACGATGCCACAGACAGATACACACACACCCAAATACCCACATCAATCAAAATAGGCGCATGTTGACCCATCTTACAATTACACACATCAAACTTATAATACCCCTCTTTTTTCCTAGGGGTTAAAAAAAGGGTGGGGTTGATGTTTATTTTCTGACTACTTAACATAGACTGCTAAAATTTTTAATTTGTAGCATGAAATTTTCTGTACATGGATTTCTTGACGATGTTGTTTCAGCTTGTTTCAGTCCACTGCTCGACAAAGGCCATTGCCAAAATGTATCATGTCACCCAATCTCTAGTTTTCTGCATCAATCCATGCCATACTTGCCATCCAAACTAGATCTTGCTGAACATAATATGGGGACATTACACTGTGTTTGTCTGCACGATTAAGTGTTATTAGGTTATGTGACATAACTAACGACCCGCCCCTGCTTCGCACGGTTCATTAAGATGTAATTTAAACGAAAGCTTTCCGGAAACAATAATCCACATGATGGTAAAAACAACAAGAATCTAAAGAATATTTCCTAGCAATGTTAAAAAGTGATTAGTGAGTCCGCCTTTGTACCTTAAATTTATGTAATATTTATCTCTTTTGATTCCAATGTATAAGGATTTTATTTTCTTGGCATAGGCCTCCCCTAGTTTTTGCCATTCTTCTCTTATGCTTGCCTCTCTTTTCCATGTATTAATGAATATGTGTAATGTTATAGTAAATTTGTAGCATGAAAAAATTATTTGGAATTAAAGGCTATTTGAATTTGAAAGGATTTTACAATACAATACAATAATGTAGACTTACCTAATAAACATAGTGTAGAATGTAGCCACCTCATAAACCCTCATACGAGGTACGTTGATGATCTCAGCTACTTTGTGCATAGCCGAGATGGGCAACCAGCCTCCATTCTGACGCTGGGCCAAATCCAGCAGTGGGATCATAGCAGCCCGTTTGTGTCCATCAGGGTATATTGCTAGGAGAGCTTCAATTCTCTGAAATGGACAACATTAATAAAGTACATGAAAGAAAAGATACATATAATTGAACATAAAAACCTCCAGTTTTGAAGTCGGTTAAAAACGGTCATATAATCGTAAACGAAGTCGTAAATCACAATAACGCCAAAGAAGATCGCGAATCAAAACAATTGAAAGATAACCTACCTTTTGATTCGAAGGTGTAAATTCAAAAGGGGTATTCGGATTATCTTCGGGAGAGTCTCTGTGGACGAAGAGATTATCACTTTGCAGGCTCGTTGATGTTTGTAGGGCTCTGGAAGACACACGCCACTGAAAACAAACATTTTTTCACTATTATCACTACGGCCACAGCTGTCAACCATATTATATAACCCGTTTATTTACACAAGTTTAACTTTTTAACAATAAATCTTGGAACAAGTAGACGCACCAGGCCCTGAACTCCAGTCCTAAGGCTGGATAACATTATTATTTTATAAATTTTGAATGAAAAACAAAATTTATTGCGAAACACTGTTCGCCAATGGATCGGTTTGTGACTAGCTTCGCTCCAATCACGGAATTTTTGTTTTTTTTTCACGTTTTTGTACTTACAAGTCGCGTAAAACAGAGACAGCCCGATACTTAAGTCGTCTAGCGCTACGTCTTGTTTCTTTACAATACGCGGTAAGATCTTGCGAAATATTTAAATTGATAACATTTATGGCTAGCTTCACTGCAGAGCCAAAATTTAAACAAATCGAACGAAAGAATCTTAGATTAAAAAAAAAATATTTTCATAGAATAACAATCTCGAAGCAGGCTGATTCTTTTTAAAACATTATGATAACAGCCAAATCTGCTGAAAGGTAAATGGTTAATTTATTTTACTCTTCTTAATGGCATTGTACCTACCAAGTTTTTTTAAAGGAAATCGCCAGTAACTTTGAATTAATTGAATTTAACCAGCATGATATATTTAAATTAACCTACTTAATTTATATTTTTATAAGATTGCGAGCTTTCCAGTTAGAAAGGGATTACGTAGTGAGTATCTGGTAGTAGTCTGTGAAAGCGACCAAACTCCAAACAGACGAACTCGAATGCACATCGCGTGTAAAAATACGAATAGAGCAACAACAAAAAACAAAAAGTGTCGACATCGGCAAAACAACGGATGTTGTTATGGCAACTGCTGCATTTTCCGCAATTTGTTAACTTTTTAATTACTTTCGACTGCCGAGTGCAGTCTAGAAAACTTATCTTCAAAACGTTAGTATTGCAAGTTGATGACGAATAAATAAAATGTGGAAAACATGTAAAGAGTGTTATTACTTTATTTTTTTCTTTTCGACTTATCCACGAGAACGAAGTCACCCACGTAGTCACCCAATGGGCCTTTTTTTAAATTCAAATGGAATGGAAGGGCAAGGCAAAAGAGTTACTATAATATTGCATCTTATGTTCCTAATGTCATGCACTAGGAACACAAAAAGCGGCAATGGTAATTATTTGCCGTGCCGTGCCATTCCATTCGAAAAGGTCCAATATTGGTGCACAGTCTTTTCACGTCTTTATCAATGGCACCCAGACCCGTTATCTAATTTAAAATGTTCAATAGCCAGCGTGGCCAATCTTCAGAGAGTTTTTGAACGACGTAAAAAGCTGTTGAGTATGAAAGTAGGCGGCAGATTCATGACGAAAACACTGAGGTTACCTACGCGTACACGTGGTTCGAATTATGGAAATTGCTAAGAGACTAGATTTCCTCCCGCGACTTCGTTCCGTTTCTTAGATTTTTTTCCACCTTGCCTTGAAAAATACAAACAGAAAAAAAAACTTGATTGGTCCAGCCGTTTTCGAGTTTAGCGCTTATTAGCAACACATATGGAGATCCATTTTAATTTATAAAAGATTAACTTTATTTTTGATAATTTCCTATGGGTTCTTTAGAAAAAGATGTTCAGTTTCATGGGAGAACCACCCTAAATTTTCACTACCTTTAAGTCACCTCATATATTCTGATTTTCTCCGACGGGGAACCACAGAATCGTTATTTAGTTGGAAGCAGCAACTTAACCAAATTGGTCTTCTTTAGGCAGTCTGTCTACAATACATACATGTAACTATACCTAGGTAGATCTAACTTTTTCTGAGAATGTCTGTAGGTCGAGCGCTGTATAATTCGGGTCGTAAAAAGTAAAGGTCAGAATGACCTGAAATCTTCGCATTCTATGGCTTTGGCGATGACGTAACATAAAAATACCTAAGACTGCAAATATCTTTTTTTATTTACAAAAACGCGCAAGTTTAAGTTGAAGTTTCTTTAAATCCTTCAATCCTAATAAATTACACAAATTCACACTAATAATATTATAAATGCCATAATTTGTGAGGATGTAAGTATGTTGTAAAGGACCTAATTTCTTTTTAGTTTTTTTTAATAGTCCTTATACGTGCCTACCTTTGAGTATTTAAGGTGCCCACCGAGAGTTACTCTGAAAAAAGTTGTGTACTTATTGTGTTAATGAGAATTAATGTTTTATCTATCTAATTCTTCGAAACACACAGGGGATTTAGGTCATCCCCCACACTGGCCCAATGCTGGCTGGTGAACCGCTCGCCTTTCGAAAACGAATTTTCTCAACGATGTTTTCCTTCACTGCTGAGTAAGTCATAATTGATGAGAAATTCGTACATAAATCCGAAAAGACGAATTCAGTGGTACAGACAAGCTCCAGCATTTGAACCCGCAAAGTCTGGCTGATTAGTGATTACTAACTGGGCCATACCGCTCTAGATTAGACTTAGAAGCACTCGTAGCATAGGCGTATATAGGGGGGGGGGCCGGGTGGGCCGTGCCCACCCCAGTGTGGTCTAGGGCCCACCCCAGAATATTGGGCTACCAATTAGAAATTCTATGATTGATGCCAAAATACTGATAACTTCACACAAAAATCATAAAATATATATATATATGTATATATATATATAGTTATCTACAGCTGAGAAATCTACATACTTGCTTAGTATTACATACAATACAGTATTAGTTACTTTGAATAAACAGCGCAGCGTATTAAGCTAGAGTACATTTAATTTATACTAGGCCCGGGCCCCCCCCTAGAAAATAACCATAGATACGCCAATGACGTAGTCCAGTGGCGCTCGCTGATCTCAGCTGATTGGTGAAGTTAAGCAATATACCTACACAGTGGCGGGGAATCTGATGGGTGACCAAAGTGTCGATTTATTACGAACGTTTCCGTGCCTCGTTAAACCCAAGTCAGAGGCCATTTGGCGGTTTGAAAACTCTGACGCCAGGGTTAGTCAAGTGTGCCATTACTTGACTAATCACGCTAAGAAGATTACATTTATTTTTAGATGATTACCTACTTCCTTGTTATCTTTAACTAGATTACGACAAAAGAAAAACTATTAGAAATGTCTTCAAACTAACGTGATACAATTCACACGCGATAGCTCCATTTGTTCAGTCGGACCAACATACTTATAATCAGACTCTACTAAGTAGCTTCAAAGTAAGTATACCCTTATGTTAGTTATTGATTTTTTACATTCTCTTTTTTACACTAAGTAATAATGTGTGGTGTTAGTTTATAGCGTGAATAAGTACCATTTTAAGCCGAGAGAAACAATCTCCACTGTCAAACTTAAACTTAGTTTTTCTTGTGTTATTTTTGCTTTTTTACATTATCTTACAATTACTTTTAACTGTAATTGGTGTTTACCGTTGTATTAGTTTTAAAATACATAAAATAAAATAATTTTCCACATAGTTAACAATACCTATCTGCTGAAGGTAACCACAAACCAAAACGTGTTACATATAAAGTGTATGTTTTTTTTCAGTTTCAATATAATTTATATGAGACTGCTTCTAAAGTCTTACCTACCTCTCAGTGAGTTATTAAAAACGCAAAGAAACTCCTTATAAAACAATTATATTCAGGGAGCAGCCATTATTATTTGGTACTAACTCAAACATTTTCGTCATAATCATTACAAAAGAGAGAGATCGTTGATGTCTTTTGTATGAAAAAAATTAAATGATTTAAATTTTTCTGTGCTCATTTTCCAAGAATTCCAATTTTTTTCAGAGTAACTTGGTATTTACACTTACAGTTAAACGCTGACAATTGTTGCCTTAAAAATCCGCTAGATGTCACTGTGCAGTCTGACTACATTTTCTACATCGCGGTATTGAGATGTTCCGCGTTTGAATGACCTGGCCGCCTTGTGTCGGAGTATTCATACTTACCTGGCACAGGGGACACCGTGATCAAGAAGGCGGTTCCCCCAGGGCGAGGCCTTTCCATTGCACTGCGGTCGGGTTGACCCCTGCGATTATCCCTAATGTGGATAACTCGGGTGCGTCATTTTTGGTAGTGGGGACTGCGTACGCGCTGTCCCCCTTATAATAATTGTAATAGATAGATAAAGTCTTCAGTTTCTAAGAGCGAGAGACTTCATAAATATCAAACCAATGCAAATCTGGAGAATAATTTGGGACTGGATTTGTCCGTAAGATTTTCTTTCATTATGTTAGATTAGAAGGGGTCCGGGCCGGGACACTCCAGGATCCAAATTGTTCAATTTAGCAGTGAGTCGTATCCATTTTTTTTCCTTTTCACCTTTAGACCAAGATCCCAGGTTTTTTTTTTGGTTACTGAGAAAATATGTAGGTAAGGTCTGGCGGCCCTGGGATCTCAGTCTACTTGCTAAAGTGATAGGTAGTAGTTTTCTTTTATCCATCAAGATAAGCAAAGGAACGAGCCATACAGGCAAAAAGGAAAATTTCTTCTAATCAAAGTCAAAGGACTTATAATCACACCTCTCCGCGTACTAGCAAATGCATTCAGCAAGCGCCAGTAGATGGCACTAGTTGTACCATTGGACGAATTGTTTCTTGCCTTGATGAATTAATTATTATAGAATTTTCTTTATTAATAGTTTTTCTTTATTAGATTAATATTTATCATACATTATTTATTATTTACAACCAGTTTATTATCCAAAATTGGTTCATTAAATACTTATAGCTAATACCACACCACCATGCTAGTTTCAAAGCATTTGTGATCGTCAAAATGACGGGACCAAGTCTTGGATCACGCATTTGTGGTGCGGTTCCCGACGTTCATGCTGGAGACAGTCATGAAGGAGAGCTTTTGGCCCGAGGGCGTTTTGTTCCGACGTTTTCGAGGGAGATTCCCGGTTGCAGACACCCCCGGAAAAACGCCCGGGACTTCGTTCCCGTGGGAATTCTGGAAAATTATGTAGCCTACGTTACTCAGGAATAATGTAGCATAGCATCCTAATGGTGAAAGAATTTTTGAAATCGGTCCAGTAGTTTCGGAGCCTATTCGTTACATACAAAAATACAAATCTTTTCTCTCTATAATAGATGTATGTTAGTCTGTAAGGTATTTATCTATGGGCCTAGATGCCTGATAATAAAATATAAAATCTTTTTATTTTATTTATTACAATTTACAGTTGCTCTAATTAGATCGAAATCTCCGATAACTAACGGCCTGTGAAGTCGGTAACAATATCGATGTTTCGGCGTAAACTTTAATCGATTTTTTCGCTTAGTTTGGTGTCAAATTGTTAGATGTAACGGTATTTGCGATTATTGAATGTGAACTTGAGTTTTACTCTTTTACTTTTATTATATTTACTAGCTTTTTCCCACGGCTTCGCTCGCGCAAAGGACTCTTTTAGTCACCCATTTCATTCTTGACCCCTTGGGAGATTATTTTCGAAAAATCGCGAAACCGTTTATTTGCTTCAAGGTATATCTTGATAAAGTTTGGGGTTAAAACGTCCAAAAAAATTGTTTTCTACATACAAACTTTGAACCCCTATTTCACCCCCTTAGGGGTTGAATTTCAAAAAATCCTTTCGTCAGGACGAAGTTCCGTGTTGGAAGCTAGTAGTACAAAAACTAAAAGCCAAATTATCTTCAATGTATTAAACGGGAACTCCTCAGACCCATCATAAATCTAAATAAATCAAATCAGTAAAGCAGAGCATTTAAACAAAACTACCGACCATTAATAGACAGTGTTCAAGGTAAAAAAAAACACCTCTGCGACGGCACTACGCGCGCGACAAGTGTTAAATTGGAGCTGCCCAGAAAAATAAAGAAAAAGTAACAAAAAGATAGGAAAAGATAAAAAAGTGTAGGATTATTGTGCAGCTATTGGTCTGGCCTGACACTTTCTAGTGCGGTCTAGGCAGTGCAGAGAAATGTCAGGTTTCTTTTTCTGCACTATTTAATTTAAAGTTCTTGGTTTTTAATCTTGTAAACCAAATTGTCGTTTTTTAAATTTTTACTTATTAGGTCCAAAGAAAAAGACACAGTATAAAGAAGTTATTACAAAATTAGACTCTACCTAATAAACATGTATGCACAGACAGCTTATTATACAAAACCCACTTTTACAAAGGATTTACAAAAAATACAAAAGGGTAATTACAAAGGCAGGCTTATCCCTTGGAGGGATTTCTTCCAAACAAACTTAACTAGATGGCGAAAGGAGTTTGCTAAAAGCAGGAGTTGACAACTTTTAAGTAATAGAAAAAAACAACCACAGCGACGTAAATAGTTAACCTAAACCAACGGGCATTTTTTTCATTTATTTCATACAATGCAAAACCAAATGACTCCAATAAAACAATGGATCTAATATTAAATTAAAATCGTTTCTGAAAAGCAAAGGCACCATGTTGCATCCAAAAACAACACACACAAACGATCTCAAAAAAGAACGAAAAAATCAAATTGCCAAACGCGTTGAGTTCCGAACCGCGCAAGCGTGCTCAAGATGAAGTAATCAGATCATCACAAGGCATCCATTGCTCGTTACAAAAAACATAAACAGCATACCTTACCGCGCAAACCGTACGTCCCATCGTAATTGTCTGAAATAACAAAAAGTCACCGGCATATTGTCAGGGTTAGCGCCTTTGCCAGCGCCATATTTGTTTTGATCACCATCTTAGATTCTTTAGAGGGAAATGCAGTAAATTATTTTCGATTTATCTTCTGTCCCTACCTTGTTCCTAGAGACTTCATGAAGCGCTCGTATCGCAGTGGCGTTCGCTAATCTCAACCGATCAGTGAAGTTAAGCAACGTACACAGAGGCAGGGAACCTGATGGGTGACCAAAGTGGCAATTTATCACGACGTTTGTTGATTGACTACAGTCGTTAAAAACAAGTCGGAGGCCATTGGCGGTTTGAAAACTCTGACACCAGGGTTAGCCAAGTTCGCCAGATACTTGACTAGCGTAACGAAGAAGAAGAGACATAATAACTTACTAGTTACTAATTAAGAAGTAACATTAACTTCTCATCTTTATTACTTGTTCTTCTTCCTCTCTTGGACTGTTATTTGGGGTATTTCGTGCGCCAAGTCATACGATCTTCAGTTGTCAGTTCTGGCAATTAGACCTTCATGCGGTATCTCTTTGCGCCGGTTGGCTGCGGGAGCAGGATGAGTCGGAGCACGATGAAGTAATAAGTAAATAATTAAGCTGGATTACATTTATTACACAAAACACTTACACTTTTGACGTTAGTTTATTACAAAATATATAAAACAGTATATTATGAGCGGGCGTGCGCCTGCGACGGAAACTCAGTCGGGTCTGTGTCATCCCAGCGAATGACAAGTAGAAGTGTTCAATTTCGAATTTGAATTTAGAATGCCAAAACTGAAGAGTAAAAATGTCGCAGAAAAAGAATGGAGAAGGAGGATGAAGACGAGGCGCATACAATGTCGTTACATCTTTATGTTTCTCCACCAGGCCAAAGGCGCGGCTAAAGTTAAAGTCTAGTTAAAGTTAAAATAGCTTTATTTCATAAAATAGTGAATTATATTAGTTGTTTTAACTGTATGCCTATACGAAAAGGTGCAGGCAGTCTTTATTTATTTCTTCTTGCCAACTTCTTATCTTTGAGTAACTAGATTATTTATAATTAATTTTAATTTAATAATTCCAGCTAGACTCTTTTAACCAAGTAGTGCTACTTTTTAAAACATAGATCTTCTAATTTGGCTATAGTCTTATCTTACTTTCATTTGCATCCTACCTTTCAATCCCTCAAATTAATCCTGTGCAAGAAAATTATGTCGATCATTGGCTCCGTCAAAACGTGAAGAAAGAACAAATGTTCTTATGGTGATAAAAAGCTGGTTAAGGATAAGCTACAAAGCCTAGCTCATAGACGCAAAGTAGCTTGCCTATGTGTTTTTTATAGGATGTACTTCGGAGAGTGTGCTCAGAGGCTACATGAGCTCATTCCGCCTACCTGAGCGCTATTCTTCATCTTTTATATTGCGCACTGCCAGGGAGTGGAATTCCCTGCCGGCGTCTGTATTTCCGAGTTCATACAACCCAAATATCTTTAAAGTGCGAGTGAATAGGCTTCTTCTGGGTGAGCTCGCTACATCCTCGACCACATCTTTGCCCTAAGCTAGATTGTGGTCAAAAGCGAACCCATTTTTAATAAAAAAATAAAAAAATATGTACAAATAAATATAATTTCACAATCATAAATTTATAATGTTATCAAGGTGTAAGGATTATGAAATGGAATCAGGATAATTTGATTGAATCCTTAACAAGACGTCTTGTAAAACCACAGCCCTACCACACATGAATGGGACGCGCGGAACAAGCGGGAAAACGATAAAAACGACGCTCCATATTCGAGAAATGATTAAAAAAGAAAAAGAGGAAATAAGAAGAAAAAGAATACGTAAAAAGGAATACGGAGTGCTGAAACATAGAAATATCAAAAGACAGAAGGGCAGCTTGATATTACACAAGGACAAAGCATGTCAAGAACGACTCGGGACGAAATTAAGTAACTCTTTGTGAAAATTTTCAAACCAAAAATTAAGTACTTTTGTTTGAATATTTAGAATCCTATAACCAGGTATTTTGTGGTGACTAGCAGTACCACAAAACAGTATTTATTATATTATACATACACCTAGGAGGTGTATATTTTTATACGCATAGGACTCTGCAATCTGTTTGCTCAGCAGGGTGGCGATAGAGCAAAACTCCTTCTATCGGGCCATTATCTGGGGGAGGTTTTAAGTTCATAATATGCTGTAAATTAAATTTAAAAAAATTATAAATCAACCTTTTCAGCAAGTTGAATCACGCAGATTGTGTTAATTTAAAGTTTAAATCAAACTAATACTAGTAAACCAGTAAGTTTATCTGTTACTTTACAAGATATTAAAATCTGAGTAGGCATATCACATTGTATTAAAACCGGTTACATTTTTGTATTTTTTAAATTATGACAGCAAGTGTTTTGTGTCTATGTGCAATTTAAATACATAAATAAAATTTAAAAGTGAAAAGTACACCTTCTGACCGTATTTTTCTGTGGCAAACTTTAAAAAGAAAACTATTCCGCCCGAGCGTGAATGAAAAACACTACGAGCAGAACCGTAATCTCAATTATTATTTTTATTTTTCAACTCTCCGCGTCTTTTATTATTATTTAGGCTTATTATTTTATTTGGTACGCGTATGTGGGTCAGGAGTGGTATTTTTTGGTTTTTCACAAGGTCGCCGGTCTGTGGCAATTACAGTGCGTTGAACTGTTGCTTGACTCACACTTTTGTGGATTTTCTGAAGCGTAGGTACTCGGTGCGAAGCCGCACGAATACGTACTCTTATGTACCCAGCTAGATACATACGATACGTACGAGTACTTTTTCCTTCCATGCTGGATTGGGAGTGAAAGAAAAACTTAGAATGTGCCAGCTACCTACTCTTCCTAGGTCTGTAAGTGAGATGCGAGGGTTTTGCTGTATAATGGGTGAAAGGCTGACCACCTCTGACCAACTTCTTCCATCTGATAACCCTAACAATTTATATCAAACGTGGCATCAAGAAGTTCGCTAGAATCTCTGATGCTCTGATGCCTACCCCGTCAGGGATTATACGTGAGCGTATGTGAGTAGGACGTGGCGCCCTTTAAGTGGGAAAGAACACTAATAATCCATAACATTAATGAACAACAAACATATTATCTTCATCTTTTATATTACGCACCGCAAAGGAATGGAATTCGCCACTTGCGCCTTTTCTTCCGGGCTTATACCTATAACCCGAAGCACTATAACGTTCAAGTGAAGAGGCATCTTCTGGGTGAGCTTGGCTTGCCACAATCCTGGACTACTTGTTCACCCCTGAGCTGTGGTTAAGAGCGAACCTATTCTCTTCAAAAAAAATACATGTGTGCAATTCACACGTGGTAGAAGTGAAACCTTCAGAAACGTACTATCTCATTTTCTCCCACTGAATTTATGTGTCAGTCTCTTTTTACCGTCGCTTATTCGTTTCATTTCATCGACTTTCAAATCACAACGAAAAAATACATAGAGTCAACTAATTATCTTAGAAAGTCGAAGTCGTGAATGTAAAACACCTAAGATGTACCTAAGAAACATTTACTTTACCAAACAAGTTTTCCAAAGCAATAAGTAAATCTCAATACTTACAAGTTTTTATCAATGTGAGACATCTTTTCCCATGTGTCGACATACTTAGTCCACAAACAGAAAGTAGCCTACACTACATTTGACTAATGATAGGTGAGTGACGTTTGAACTTTTTTTTGTATATCAGCCTTTGTTCCATGGGATAAGTTGTTGAAGATTTGCCACCCGGGGTCACATCTGTTAGCTATGCTGAAACACGCGAGCTGCTTAAATAGCTTCTGTAGCACCTGAAGGTAGTACAGAGTTAAGCCGTAATCATTGAGAATTTTACAGCAAATCTACGCTAAAAAAGCAGGTAAGACCATCACATATTATAACATATAACTTACATGGAAAAATATTTTGTATAGTGATCACATATTATACAAGCCAAAAGCGTAAAACTTTATTTTCTGCGGTCACTCTAACGACCGAAGCAGGACGAGAATTGTTTAAAAACGCAATTACTTCATTGGACTCCATGATGATGTTTTTTCGATTTTGACTCGTTCAAAAATTGAAATAGCTAATGTAAACGATTTTGAAGCATGGACTAGAATAGCAATGAATTCTAATTAAATCGATCGCGTGAATAACATCCTATGTCACCCAGCCATCAAAACAAACACAATTTCACATTTAAAAGAAGTATGTGAGAAAAAGGATTTATCAAAGTCATAGAAAGCATGTACAAGATCAATCGCATTGTACAGATCAAGTGTAAGAACACGTTTGCAACATTTTTTGCAAACCTGTCGTCAATACATTTTCTGGATCAGCGGCTGCGACCGGTTCCATCGTGACTACCTGTATTGAGACGTGATCGGTATTCAGCAGAGATCTACAAAGTACATAGCGAATGTCTTTTGAATGTTTTGAGCCGTGTGGTGATCGGTTGAGAATAACGCCACCCCATTTCTTTCCGTGGGTATCGTAAGAGGCGACTAAGGAAACACAAATGAGACCTGCCTACTATTAATCCACCCCAGGCAACGACACCTCAATTTGTTCTGAATCTGAGGTGGCGTCCTATGGCCTCATGCGGTAGGCTCTGTCAAGGGCCGTCTGGTTCGCGACCACCCTCCTACCGAAGTCCGAAGTCGGTGCGTAGAAGTACCAGTGCCTTAATAGGCATTTTCTGGGCTAACTCGCTCCATCGTCGATCTTATCTATGACCTTGGTCAAGATTGAGGTCAAGAGTTAACCTATCTTACAATTAAAAAAAAATGTTTATTGTACAACAGGTACAACAGTTTAGTTACTTATTTCGTTGGTTCTACGACCAGGGCGTTTATTCTACTAACAATTATTTATTTATTTTTATTATTATTTTTGGCGTCTCAATGGCGTTAGAATTACAATGGAAGCCATTTTATCTATTCAGGTGGCGAAATTAAAAACTATTTAATTTTCACCTATATGCTGACAGGTACCCAACTAGCAGCACCCACCGCCAACCGAACGTAAAGTTGCAAACTACCTAACAAGTATTTAGTCGGCGGTGGCGCCACCAGACAAAGCAGCTGTCATCAAATGTATAAAGTTTGGGGTAGTTCTCAATTTCGCCACCTGAACGGATAACATTAAACATTAAAGAAAGAAAGAAAGAAAGGCGTCTTAAGGAATGAAACTTTTGGGAAGCGTTCGGTGAGGGAAAACGTCGGAAAACCACAGGAGGTTGAACGTGTAAACATTCGATTTGGTCTGGTTTCCCTGTCAGCAGGGTCATAGAAGTCGCTCTTATGTAATGATCTGACCTGCCAAGTCCTGGATCTTGCGAGCGTTCCCTTCGTAAAAACAGGATAAAGCGTTAGGAATAGCAACTTTCGGAAATAAGTAAAGTAAGTAAGTAATAAATATTGTTTTAGCTTCTCGCGATTATAAGGTAATAATAATTGTAACCCAATAAATAAAAATTAGTAATATTGCGAATTAAAATCCCATGTTTCATTAAATTTACAAATTGTACCATCAGTCAGAAAATTACAACAACGTACTTATAGTGGCATACTCAAAAAAAAAGATCAGTAAGTAATTACCTAGTAATTACATTATTTTCTACAATAATTCATTTCCGCATGACAAATTGCAAGGTTCTGGAAAATTGTCAGTAATGAAAATAAAATAAATCATGTAAAATTCATAACTACATAACTCATCGATACAGCGAACGAATGGAATTAAACAAATTCCATTTCCAGTCTTACGTGTACGCAATACGAACGTTACAAAGGCTCAAGTGTCAAGCTTGATTTGCACTATGCTGTACCTAGAATTAAATACAATTATTAAGCTTAATACATATCCTTTCGAAAATCGCAATTGACTTGAAATATCAGTTGTCTTGGGTAAATTATCGTTCATACTTATATTTCAAACCAGATTTTCTTGTTTTTGTGAAATAATTGGACTGTTTATATATTTCTTATAGTTTCTCGTTTGTTTTTTAATATCAATTAACGTCCGCCTATCGCATTGTTTTGTTTCACAAGCTGGTCTCTACTGATTGCAAAACACTAATAAATCAGTAAAAAAGTATTTATTACCAAAAATTCACGTCATGTTTAATTAATTATTAGTTAATTAGAAAAAATGTAAAAAAACCACTGGCCTTAATCAGTATTTATTGGCCTTCTGAAGCAATAGGGTGGTGTTTTTCGTGAGCGAAACCACAGTGTATACATAGGTGTATGTGTATAAATATTTCAACGCGACTATAGGCAATGGACCAAGGAGTCGCCACTGGCTTCTTAACGTATTTAGTCATCGGAGGATGGAGCTAAGAAATATATTTTGGGAGTGCGTGTTTAATTAGGGAGTTTATATGTGGAATACATTCTTTCCGACCAGGACTTCGTTCCTGTGGGAATTTCGGAAAATTATGTAGCTTATGTGTAAATCCAGGGTGTCAGCTACCTCTATACCAAATTTTATCAAAATTGGTCAAGGCGTTTGAGCGTGAAAGAGGAACAAACATACATACATCCATACTTACATACTTTCGCGTTTATAATATTAGTAAGGAGTAAGGATTACCGTGACGATTGGCGCTACAGAGAAGAGGCCTATACCCAGCAGAGAGTTGATATGGGCTGAGTCTGATGGTGATAATGATATAGGATATGGTATAATTAGGTACCGATTGCATGTCGCTCAGCGAGCAATGGAACGCTCCATGCTCGGGATCTCACTAAGGGATAGAATCCGAAACGAGGTAATCCGGCAGAAAACCGGAGTGATGGATATTATCCAAAAGTGTAGCAAGCTGAAGTGGCAGTGGGCTGGCCATGTCTATCGCAGAACCGACGAGCGTTGGAGTAGACAGGTTCTCGAATGGAGACCACGTCTTGGCAAACGTAGTGTAGGACGCCCCCCAGCCAGATGGTCAGATGACCTAAAGAAGATAGCGGGTAGTGGCTGGATGAAAACAGCGGAGGATCGTTTAAAGTAGCGCACCTTGGGGGAGGCTTATGTTCAGCAGTGGACTGCAATAGGCTGATACGATGATAATTAGGTACATTTGTTTCACAGCTGGACATAAGCCTGTCTCAAGGATGTATATGTATCTAAGGAGATGGATACAAAGAAAATATCAATGATCGGTACTGTAAGTCGTAGAAACAATCGATGTAGAGATCCCTCATCTATCTTTCACTGTGCCATAAAAGCTGTGAAGCCAGCATAAAATACTAAAATAAAATAAACCACTATACAATTTCATTTTATGTTTTATTTGCAAACTAATAAGAAAATCTGATTTCTAAGCAATGTTTTTCTGATTATTTATGTAAAAAATGTTACTACACCCTTAATGAATTCTTTCATACTAAGTGAATTTACATTATTACTAATAAGACATTATTATTGTAAATAATTTATGATTCCTATTTTTATTTTTTAGTTAGATATAAGTAACCATATTATTTAAAGTTAAGTTGCTGTGCCCTAGCAGGGTTCTAGATATCTACTAACCTTCTTTTGTAACATCTATTGTTCAATGTGGAAACGCAATAAACTATTGAGTATTGAGTATTGATGGTTGTTCTTCTCAAAGCAAGAAATTAAAAGGGGAGTCAATCGTGTCTCCAAAACTAATCGACCTAAATCCTCCGAAGGATGCTGGCTCCAATAAGAACCAGATTCTTCTCTCAACCCAAGGCTTATTCCAAGTAAAAAGTAAAAATAACTCTGACCAGACTCTGCATCTTAGTCTCAAGGCCAAATCTTGAGTCCTAACGACAGAGACGGATATATCATCGACGCTGTTGCATAAAAGAGACAAAAGACATTGGTGTCTTCGTCCTTTAAAAAGGGAAAGTGGTAGTTATACCACTGGTGAGAGTGAGATGAAAAAATGTCCAAAGGGTAAATTGAGACAGGGTTATACAGTTTGTTGTTGTGTGAAAGGGAGGGGAGATGAGAACCGGTTAGTTTTGAAGGGCTCGCTGGTCCAAGAGATGCTGCGTTAAAGTTTTATTTATGATTGTTTCGATGCAAGTTTGCTTAGATGTTTATGATCGAATAAAAAGTTAAGAGTTTATGATACAGATGATTCTGAAATGCCTTTTATAAAAATGACTTTATCAGAGCAAAAAGATAATTAAAATGAGGTCACAGGTAATTAAAGGACTCATTTCTTTTCGACTCAAATGGTACGAGTATTTATAATCAACGATCCTAGAACCAGAGCTTTTGATGCATATATACATACGTTCACGCCCTAAATTCCTAACAGGGTAGACCAGAGCATCAATGGTTCTAGAACCACTATATACAACGTTTGACACAAATTGTGAGGGTTATCAGATGGAACATCCCTACTTAATATTATAACTGCGAAAGTAACTCTGTCTGTCTGTCCATCTTTCACACCTAAACTACTGAACCGATTTTGATGAAATTTGGTGCAGAGATAGATTAGAGCCTGGGAAAGGACATAGGCTACATTTTATCCCACAGTTGGGCACGATATAACCTGTAGTCCACGCGGGCGGAGCCGCGAGCGGAAAGCTAGTGTTGTATAATAGTGAGAGGTGGTCAGCCTTTCGCCCATTACACAGCAAAATCCTCGCACCCACTTACAGAAGGTAGCTGGCAAATTTTAAGTTTTTCTTTCACTACTAGTCCAAGCATGGAAGGGATGGATGCTTGAAGGAATTCTCATAAACTTCCCGTCGTCGTTAGAAACTAGTGGAAAACCTCATCCGAAGATGCCGTTTGGTGATCGGTTAAGAATAACACCACCCCATCTCTTTCCGTGGGTGTCGTAAGAGGTGACTAAGGAAACACAAATGAGACCTGCCTTATAGCAATCCATTCCAGGCAACGACACTTCATTTTTTTCTGAATCTGAGGTGTCGTCCTATGGTCTCATGTGGTGTGGTAGGCTCTGCAAAGGGCCGTCTGGTTCGCGACCACCCTCCTACCGAAGTCCGACGCCAAACAGCTTGCTGTGTTCCGTCGGTGCGTAGGAGTACCAGTGCCTTTATAGGCATTTTCTGGGTTAACTCGTTCCATCGTCGACCTCATCTTTGACCTTTATGGTCAAGATTGAGGTCAAGAGTTAACCCATCTTATAATAAAAAATAAAAAAAAATCTCCTTCGGGCGGATATCAACAGTCTTCATTTAAATTCATTTGTTTTCGATTTTGAAATTGAAATGCCAATGAATGAAATTGAATGCCATTCTATCTCATCGTCATCAGCCCATATACGTCCCCACCGAGGGACACGGACCTCCCTTCGAAACACGAAGAGGTTTTAGGCCAGAGTCCACCACTCTGGCCTAATGCGGGTTGGTGGACCGCTCGTCTTTCGAAAATGAATTTTCTTGAACAGGCGGGTTTCATCACGATGTTTTCCTACACCGTTAAGCAAGTGATAATTAGAAATCCGTACATAAATCCGAAAAGATGAATTTAGTGGTACAGGCCCGCACCAGGATTTGAAACCGCGACCTTCCGATCTGGGCTATCACTGCTCCACCATTCTATCCTGTCGTCTATTCCAGTAATCAATAGCGTCTTAATGGCGGTGGATTGACAATGGTGACCACTTCATCCGTTCAGGTGGCGAAATTCAGAACTACCTTAACCTCACACAATTGATAATAAGCTAACTCGACTGGAGGTGCCAGGCGGTTAGCAACTTAACATACAGTTGGGGGACGAATTTTTTTGGAAAAATTTGTTGCGTTTCGTGGGCTGAAAAATCACATGGTGTGGTAGGCTCTGTGAAGGGCCATCGGTTAGCGACTAACCTCCTACTGAAGTCCGAAGCCAAACAGCTTGCTATGTTCCGTCGGTGCGTAAGAGTACCAGAGCCGAACAGGCATTTTCCCTTCATCGTCGACCTCATCTATGACCTTGGTCAAGATTGAGGTCAAGAGTTAACCCATCTTATAATAATAATAATAATAAAAAACATCCTTATTTTCGCTATCTTATATATGGTCACCCATAGGTTTCCTGCCTGTGTGTACGTTGCTTAACCTCACTAATCGCTTCAGAACAGCGAACACCACTGGGCTACGAGTGCTTCTGAGGTTTAACTAAGCTAACTAAGTTAACTAAGAATAACAAGCTTAGTTGATTGGTTCGCGCCTATATCCGATATCTTCTTGCAACTTTGTCCGCACGAGCAACTAACTCGAGAAGTTTACATTAATGCCCCTCTCAGAATCCCCCCTTGCATTTCCCCCCTTCGCTTTAACTCGGCTGATTCGCCGATCGGGTCAGCTCGGCTCAAGGTCAAGGGAGTTGGGACAGAAAACCCATGGAGATGATGAGCTTCGCTTATCGATTCTGGTGTAGTGGTTTTGTGTTTATGTACGTTTGTGTGTGAGTTGAGAAAGTATAGGCATGTCACTCTCCACTCCAAACCTCCTACCATCCCTGTGCAAAAAATAGTCGATCTGTTGCTTCGTAACGGACAAACAATCAAACACACTTTTCCATCACATATAATCCGCAGATTCAATAAATGTATGTAACTGCGCGTGCGCACTTGAAGAGAACTTTCAGTCACGCTTAGGTCCTGCTGTAGTGCGCTCAGATTGTTTTGTAAGATTTGTTAAATTAGGTAAGGCCTTACTTTATTTTTAGCGAATTTAAGGCAATGGAAAACTACTACACATAGTAGTAATTTTACATTTTAAGTGGTATGTTGCTTTATCAACGTCAACACCGCTTACTCCTCAATAAATGGAGCTGTACTTAATTTATACATATCTCTACTTAATTGGAAAAAAAATTAAGGGATCTTACGACGCGGCTTCGAAGTTATGGCAATATACTTCAAATCACCTGATCTGTTATGTCATGTCATGGCATTTAATTTCCCTTTCATTCACCCATGCTGCTTACAATTTACAATTAAATTCGTCTGTATTTCTGAGCTAATATAATCCAAATTGCTTTAAACTTCAAGCTTACTACATCCTCGACCGCATCTTCACCCTAGATTATGGTCAAGAACGATCCCACTGTTAAAAGAAAAATATAAAAACCTGAAATCAGGGAAATTACAAATATCCTTTAGATATCTCCACGGGGACTATCTAGACCATGACTACGCCAGCTCTACAAAATGGAACTAAATAGCGACTCAACTGAGCTGAGTTCCCAAGTCAACATTTACCAATAAAGCATAGGTCTCGCGCACACACTGGCCGACTGTGCACCGCACAAGAATGCAACGCGTTGTTGACACAACCAACTTCGATATTCCTTTATTTATTGCTATAAAAACCCTTCACACAACCTCCAAACAAATCCCAACCCTAAAAACAAACTGAGTAAGTTCATTTTTGGCGAAGCATTTTGGAATGAATGACTTTTTGATTATTCAATCTCCCGCGCAACAGAAACGCGATTCTCACTTGTTTGCAACATAGTTCCAAGCTCGAATTTGAATTGACAGTTTTTTTAAACATAGAACGAAAGGGTTTTTAGTGCGTTAAAGGTATATTTAAATAAGGATTTATGCGTTTTGTCTGGCATTTTGGCGAGATGTTCGGATAAGGCGGTTTTTGGATTAAAAACGCATGAATTTGGAGTTTGGACCACAATGAAAGAGATTTAGAGATATCAGAGCTGTGGTAGACGTGTCTGGAACGCCGGGTGGGTTTCCAGAAAAAGTTTGGAGGAAAGTGTTTTTGTATTAGACGGTATATGATAGGTAGTTAGATGGTGTGTTAAGTGACCCAGTCAGTGTGCTGTGTGAGGCCCTTAAAAACACGATAATGCTCGAAAAATATCAGTCGTAGATATCAATTTCATAAAATTCGATAACAATGTTGATGAAAAATGTCAATTGTAGTTTGTCACTGTTCTTAAGGTTTTACACATTTGTAATATTTATTCACAACATGATGTTGGCGAAAGTGCTAAGCGGGAAGCTAGTAATAGGTACGTAGTAAGGATTTGGAACCCCCCTTCTGTTCAGCAACTCAAGATACATAAGAACGGTCTATGGCTGTCAACGGAAATAGCACTTATTTTTTGCCTAGACGTGTTGTGAACTTTACAAGTGATGCGTTTACAGTGCGAGTCTCTTCCATTAAATTAAAACTGCATAGTGGTACTGTGGTGCACAGATAACATGTACGAAGTCAGAGGGAAAAATTGGAAAGTTATGTTTTCCGCACTTAGCGTCTCGATTGAGCATTGTGCGTGATATTGTTTGGGATAGCTATTCCAGCCAGCTAATGTCCTCCCGATCGAATCAGAAATGAGGAAATCCGCAGGAGAACTAAGGTCACAGACATAGCCCAAAGAATTGCTAACCTTAAGTGGCAGTGGGCAGGGCACATTGCTCTTAGGACTGATGGCCGCTGCGGCAGAAAATGCCTCGAGTGGCGACCACGTACCGGAAGGGGCAGCGTAGAAAGGCCTCCCACAAGGTTGACCGACGATCTGGTAAAGATTGCGGGAAGCCGCTGGATGCGGGTGGCGCAGGACCGATCGAGGTGGAGATCCCTGGGGGATGCCTATGTCCAGCAGTGGACGTCTTGCGGCTGACATGATGATGATGAATAATGAATATCCTCCCAGAAGCACGCAAGATTTCTCACGTTCCTGCATGCCTCTGATAGGGATCCCGGGTTATGCAGGATCTGTGCCCATTAATCTTCCACGATGTAGCTTTCTATCGTAACATGCGCTGGAGTCTCTTCTGTCTCCATGGAACCGCGGCATAGAGGGCTGTCTGTGATGCCCATGTTAAACATGTGCTTGTTTGGCGGACCTAGGGTACCACTGTGACCATTGGGCCTTTTTATAATTCGAACGGCACGGCACGGCAGTTCGAAATTTGAATTACCACTGCCCCCTATGTTCTCAGCTTCTAGTTTTAGTATTACGTAGGAGGCAATGGTAATACAATTTTGCCGTGCCGTTTTCGAATTATAAAAAGGCCCATTGTGTTTGAAAAGTTGTAACTCGAGTTAGTCAATTCTTGATTGAAACCATTTTTATCCACACTCTTTTGCCTACAAATGCTGTCGAAGAAGGCGAGATTCATATAGTTCTAGAAACTACAGATCGTCACATATTATTATTCAATGATTTTCTGTGTGAAAGTTTAGATTGAAGACCGAGAAAAAAGTCCTTAATGAAGTTCTCTACACTGTTTGTTTTATTACCTTTATTTATTTATTTAATAGATCACATTTCTTTATTTATTTATTTAATAGGTGACAATTAACCGCCTTAAAAAATTATACCTTGAAGACTACCTACTAAAAGTACACGCCTAAACTGTCATAGGAAGATAACATGTAAATGTACTTTTACAAGTGACGTTAAAATAAGTACCTACCTGTTGAAAAAACATAATTTATCTGATTTATCAAATAAGATTAAAGATAAATAGTTACATCTACTCTTTCGTAATCTAGGTAACTTATACAATAAGAATAAAAGAACCCGTCCATTCCACGACTAGTCACATACCGCGTACCTGCCTGTCCATCACATCCTGTTAATTAACTACAATCAGGATCTGTGCCTTCGGACAGATGTCCAATATTTGTTTTTTTCTTATTAGTCTGTTAGTAGGGATTAAGGACTGTATGTACGTTTATATGTAGTTTAGGTATGTAGTGGGTATTGTGCATACTTCGTTCCCGTGGGAATTCGGGAAAATTATGTAGCCTAAGTTCATCAAGGATAATGTAGCTTTCTAATGGTGAAAGAATTTTTCAAATCGGTCCAGTAGTTTCGGAGCCTATTCAATGCAAACTAACAAACAAATCTTTCCTCTTTATAATATTAGTATAGACGACAATTAAACAAAAATTATTTTCATCTCAATTACTTCTCACCTAAAACAGACCTCATATAGAATTGCCAAGAAATTTCCTAAAAAAAAATATTGTTATCGCATCTGAATAAAAATCTATTATATTTTATAGACACGAGAGAATAACAACTTATATTTTATCAGATATTCCCTCATAATTTCATGGCATAGGTAAACAGAATGAAATCGAAAGTATCAGAAACTATCAAATTCTAAAAAAAAAACACTTTCATTAACCCATTCCCACACGCTGACCCAAAACAGGTTACGATAGCATCATCCCACTACAAAAAAGAAGAAAAAAACAATATTAATTTGGGATCCCCACAAAAAACGAAGATAGCCGGTGGAGTAAAAAAACCTAATGGCCAAGAAAAAAAGAAAAAGGATTGATTCGAAAAAAGAAAAAAAGAAGTTCCAAAGAAAGGGTTTGAAATGTACAGGTTGATTGTGTTTTGTAGATTTTTAAATTTTGATACACCTAATAGTTCATTACGCGTTGTTAAATTTTTTGAAATGGTAGAGTATTTAGTTATTGAATAAAAATGTTGATACACATGTTGCGAAATATATCAAATACTTATTTTATTTTACAATGTTTCTCTCAATTTTTTCTAATTAAAAGTATTCAAAATGTCAACTAAGTATCAAATTGTGATCGATCGATCAATCAATTTGTTTACAACTTATTCTTATCCAATTTTCGTTTTAGGGGACAGTGGTTTAAAAAACCAAATCTTGAATATATTATGACGATTATGCACACCAGTTCTCCTTTTTATATAGCCGCTATTGTGTCCCAGTGTTGGGCAACATCATTATACTATAGTGGAGATCAAATAATACACAATAGAATCAACAACACACCACCGATCTGGTATCGCGTACCCAGCGGAATGCCGGGGCCATCCCAGCGCCCTCTAGTGTACGTCATATCAGTGACAGTGTTGCCATTTATTTACTAATATGCTACAATACCTTTATTCTGCCAACAGGTTCTGTTTTTAGCTGCAATCTCCCAGGAGCTATCGAACGCTTCGAGATCATCATCTGCGCGGCCGGCCTCGGAGACGACGTCCATCTTTTGGTACCCTGGCTACAACCAGTTGCTCATTTTTTTTATTGTAAACTAGCTTTTCACCCGGTACTTCGTTCCCGTAGGAATGTTTTCGTCAATTTTCCAATGTTTGTAATAGTTGCTATTCGGGATGGAGACAAATATAACAAATCAACAAAAACCAAGAAAATCGGTCCAGCCGTTCTCGAGTTATAAGTGTTCCAACAAACCCGACTTTGTTTTATATAATATTAAGATTTACAGGATACTCAGTGAAATCATCTTTATTTTAATTAATTAATACCAGGGAACTATTTTGTAAGTCTATGATTGATAGTATTGATACTTCAAAGCGTCAGAAGTCAGTACATCTTTGATTTGCACTTAGACACGTGTAGGTGACAGAAGTGACATGTAGTTTTAGAGATAAGTATCGGTCGGATGTTGATCTTAGGCACGTACTACAGACGGAGACTCAAGTCTTGATCTATACTTAAGTACCTATTTATTTCTCTTTTTCTCAGTAAAATTGAGGCAGTTCACAAAGTACAGAGACAATTAAATCTTACTAAGTAAGTTACAATATTACGATTAACAATATTATGGTGATATAAAGTTGAACTGAGCGTATGGAACCTGCGTGTATATAATATGTATGTACATACATAAAAAAATAAAACAGTACAAAAATATAAGTGATCAAAAGGCGTTAAACACTTTTTGCATAAAACTTTGTAACGGAGTCATCAATATAAAACTACTGCACTCGCACTTAACCAGTTTTTACTTTTTTTCTTCTATACTCTCAGGAATGCCTGAGATCGAAAGTTGCGCACTATTTATAGCAACGACTATAGGTACCGTTGACAGCGACTCTTTTTTTTAAATTGTCGTTTTGTATTATTTTTGTCGTCAACATATTATGAAGTGGGATCCCTTTTTTCTTGGTTGTATACGAATGTGTCGTTTTATTTTATGATATTAAATTAATGTTTGTGTGTGTTGAAATAAAAGTACCTAAATGAAGTTGTAGCAATACTTAATCAAAGCATTTCGGAGAAGAAAGTAGAAAAACATTCTTATGGATATTTTGGAAAACAAAAATTTTGTAAAAGAGTGACATTTTGGGAAATTAGGTATTAACAGTTGGTAATGAGCCGGACTTGTAATCCGAAGGTCGCGGGTTCAAACCCTGGTGCGGCCTGTACCTCTAAATTCGTATTTTCTGATTTATGGACAGATTTATAATTATCACTTACTCAACGGTGAAGGAAAAACATCGTGATGAAACCCGCCCGCCCAAGAAAATCTTTTTCGAAAGACGAGCGGTCCACCAGCCTGCATTAGGCCAGCGTGGTGGACTATGGCCTAAATCCCCTTCGTGTTTCGAAGGGAGGCCCGTGCCCTTCGGTGGGGACGTATATGGGCTGGAGAAAAAAAAAACAGTTTGTGTAGTTTGAAACCTTGGTGAACAGACAATAGTACATCTTCTTATAATAACAAAATAAGAATTTAAAACGATTTTACCTACTTACCATAACTTAAAATTCGTTATGGAGTAAGGTAGGTTAGGTAAAATTATAAACTTTGTGTTCATTAGTAATTAAGAAAACTAAATTTAATTCTAATTCAGTGCTTAATAATAATAACGTAATGACGTATTTTACAGTATTTTGGATAAATTGAATATTGACTTTTGACTATTTATTTAACGGGAGAGATTTAGGAATACAATATAATATAACCTTAAATAACTCAACCATGAATTTTCAAAAAAAATTCAAAAAAATGGTGAAGTAAGTATGTAAATTATTCAAAGGAATGTTTACGAATGCGGGTTAGTAAAGATGAGATAAAAATCTCAATCGAAACCTTCCCACGGCCCGTAAGGGTAGCTCACCTTTGCCGTAGAAAAATGAACCTTATAAACTACGAATTAAGGGATAACACCCTGTTTACCCATCGCCAGGAAGGATCATTGAGGTCAAAGACAGTATAGATATATATATTTTTTTGTAAGTAAGAATTTGTTTTATCCAAAATGCATAATCCTTACTAATATTATAAATGCGAAAGTAACTCTGTCTGTCTGTCCGTCTGTCACGCCTAAACTACTGAACCGATTTTGATGAAATTTGATACAGAGATAGATTTGAGCCTGGAAAAGGACATAGGCTACATTTTATCCCACAGTTGGGCACGATATAACCTTTAGTCCACGCCGGCGGAGCCGCGGGCGGAAATCTATTGCTATAAAAGTAAACTTTTCCAAATCTATCTATCTAAACACTCAGGGCTATAATCCCTTTCGGGGTAGGCAGAGCTTCATGTGATTCTGGAACTACTTGACGTCAAATTTGACATTCATTCAGAGAGCTATTAGATAGAACATGAATTATTGCTAAGGTTTTCGCTCACAAGTAAGGGTACTTCACGATATATTACAGTAGCGCTGGCAGCCCCGTGGACCGATCAGTGAGGTTAAGCAACGTATACAGGGGCAGGAAACCTGATGGGTGACCACAGTGACCATTTATCACGAGCGTTTCCCTTCTCCAGAGGCCACTTCAACCGACGGTCCCGGCTGTTGTCGATTGACCACAGTCATTAAGCCAAGTCAGAGGCCATTTTGCTGTTTGAAAACTAAGAAATTAGGGTTAATCAAGTTCGCCACATATTTGATTATACCTATACGTTAAGAAAGGAAGAGAATGTGTAAAATTTACTAATTTTGAGAAATAACGACGCCATTTAAAAGTGTACAAATTAGACACCATGCCTGCGACATACTAAGGTTCGTTTTACAGAACGCTACTCAGACTCTGATCTATACTTGAGTAGTAGGTCGTCTTTGTCAGAAAAGGAAACAATCAATACTTAAGTATAGATCGAGACCTGAGTCTCCTTCTGTAATACAGGCATAAATTAGAGAGGGTAGTGGTAGTTTCGCCGAAGATTACCGAGCACGCCCGATCGCCCGGGGCCGAACCAAGACTCGAACAGGTGCTCTATCTTGTGAACACCGGACGATAGGCGGAAACAATGGTTTTGGTACTTTACCTACAGTCTAGCGTAGTAGATTTTATTATCTTCGAGAAGATGCCCGGGACTTTGTTTTTGTGGGAATTTCGTAAAAACCATTTTTATTCCTTGCCTATGTTATAACTATTGTGCAAAATTTCAGCATTCTAGGTCTGAGGATTTGGGCTGGGCGTAGATGAGTCAAAACCTACATAATCTACATAACAATTGTATATCTGTATCTATACTAACACTAACATTATACTATTAACATTATAAAGAGGAAAGATTTGATTGTTTTTTTGTTTGCATTGAATAGGCTCCAAAGCTACTAGACCGATTTGAAAAATTCTTTCATCAAGAATCCTTCATCATCCGTGATGAACATAGGGTACATGATTTTCCTGAATTCCCACGGGAACGAAGTCCCGGGCGGAAAGCTATTATTACATATTTATGAAAATAAGAAGAATATACAGGTAATTAACAAAATCAATCATGACGTGATTTTGTAAAGTAAATATCAAGTAAAGAAACCCTTGGGTTATAAATTACATCACAACTTGTAGGATCCAAAATCTCGTCCGTTGATCAGTAAGGTGCACCGCCAGTTAGTGAGGATGGCGATTTTGGAGCACTGGAATGCAAACCACAAAATAGTACATTATGCTACAAGTGTGCTAAGTTGGATATTACATTAGAGGCGAGTTTATCAATGGATAACTCCATTGATAAACTCAATGGAGCCGAGAATGTAATATCCAATGCGCACGCGTGTCATACGACGTTTTTCAACACATTTGCGAGGAAAGAAAGAAATAAAAACTTTCCTTTGATATTGACGGCAACAAGATATCATTTGCATGTTGCGCCTCGGAAAGTATTTTTGGCGGTGTACCCACGTAGGTTTCCTGTTCTGCACTTGAAGAAGACATTTTTAAACGTTTTTATTTAGCTCACCCCGTTTGTTTTATTTATTATTCTTGGGTCAAATTTAGTAATTCAAATTTCACCCTCTTCCTGTCAACCGATTAATCTGAAATTTTGTATACACTTTAGATTTTGGTGACAATACAATTATGTTTATTCATTATCATTATAAATTCAAGATGGCCGCCGCTACAAAATGGCGGATAATTTATGTTTCATTAATCCCATCAATATGGGTATCAAATGAAAGGGCTCAACAAGCAGAATACAATTTACTATAAAAAATTGTAATACAAGATGGCCGCCGCTACCAAATGTATGTTTTTAATAAAAACTAAAAACTAGAAAATAAAAATAGGTAAAAAAACTTTTTTAGTTAAACGGTTTTATGTTAAACATACATTGCAATGTTTAAGATAAATGTACTAAAAACCAAAAAATAATAAAATAGATACAGTCGTGGGAATTATAAACATATGCATAGACTAGACTAAAATAAAACCGTGGGGCACATTAAGTCGATAATTTGTAGACAATTGACGTGCCCCACGGTTTTATTTTAGTCTAGTCTATGCATATGTTTATAATTCCCACGACTGTATCTATTTTATTATTTTTTGGTTCTTAGTACATTTATCTTAAACATTGCAATGTATGTTTAACATAAAACCGTTTAACTTAAAAAGTTTTTTTACCTATTTTTATTTTGTGTTGCATTTCTGACAATAATAACAATCTGATGAATACAAATGCCGTTTGTGAAAACCAAGTGAAAACATCTGAAAATTCTGACTGAAAGGAGACGCGATATTTTTTTATTTTTTCGCTATACAGCCAGATAAGTAATACAAGTATGCCATACAGCCAAATAATAAAAAAATGCTTAACTATATATTTTCACGTTTCAGCATAAATAAATGATAATTTTCTGTTAAATTTAAATGATTTAGTGGAATTATATTTTTATTTACAAATAGTTAAAATATTTACACTTAATTTTAAATATAAAATAAGATCTGATCTCTTTGCAGAAATTTAGAAAAAAACCCATTACGTACTAGTGCTTTATTTTTATTACTCACGGGCTGGGTAATAAATATCATTATGAACCTTAAAACAATGACATAAGACCCACTTTATGAGCAAATGTGTTAAAAAAATTATTTGACAATGCAAACACAATTGACAAATGTGCTTAACGAAATTCTCTGTGGAAGACTACGATTGACTTGAAGTCGGAAACTAAATGTGTAACCTCAATTATTTCGGTCAAATTCCTCTGTAACACGGAGGTCAGATGCAGTTTCGCCATTGGCGCTGTAAATCCTAGTTAATTGGTCAAGTGCACAATGTTTAAGAAACGGGGCTAAAGGCACTAAAGGCCAATGATATCACCGCTATTCTAAATGTTTTGAGTGTGTGGCTTTTATTTATCTGCCAACGCCTCGTCAAATAGTTCCATACGCTCACGCCTGTAATCCCATGCAGGGTAGGCAGAGCCCCAGTGGTTCTGGACCACTTGATACCACGTTTGACATAATTGCCGTGGGTTATTAGATGAAACATGATGTATAGTGGTGAGAGGTTGTGAGCCTTTCGCCCACAATACAGTAAAACCCCTGCGTCCGTATTACTGAATTTTACAGTATGCCTGGGAAGAGTCGGCAGCTGGTACATTCTAAGTCTTTCTTTCACTCCCAGTCCAGCGTGGAAGTTCCATTACCATATGAAAGGATGGGGAAAATAGGTTCTTAACCTGATCAGTTTTCAAGTATCAAATATCTTTCAGCGTACTCTACATCAGCGGCCGCGAGATCGTGAGGGTGCATGAGAGTGAGTTTTTTATCCACATCCACCCATTGGGGGGCACTGAGATTTTTGACCTTATTTGTCAATTTGACATTATACCACATTATAAAAAGAAGAATGGTGAGCGATGCTCGCTGTATGACAGTGGTTATTTGATGTAGGTATACAGAGTTGCCATGGAGTTATGGTTTACTATTGCACTAGACCTTCAGGTCGTGAGAACATTATGACTGTTGCATATTGCACATTTTGACGATGAATCATATTAACTCAAGTAGAATTAGTCTTCTAATCATTGATGCACTATAATACAGAGCTTTAGGTACCTCTCTTTCAACCTCCGTATGGGAAGTCAAAAAAATTTTTTATGCGCTATAGGCTGATGACAAACTTCATCAGCATACAGCGCATTTTGTATGGGAGATCAAAAATTTTTTTCGTATTTTGACCTATGTTCCTTGGGGAAGTTGTTCAGTTTCATGGACTGATTAACCACCCGAGAGGTTGAAAGAGAGACACCTAAAGCCCTGTATAACACAAGTACCAGATAGAATCTTGCAAGACCAGAGAGACCTTAAAAAGATTTTATTATGTCTGGTTTCTTCACCTTGCTCCGTTTTGACGTAAAAGAAAAACAAAGTAACAAGTAAATTTTAAATACATTTATACTAATGTTAATTAGTTTTGTTAATTGACCAAGCGAAACGTCTCCTTTTCAGATTGGGCCTAAATAATTTACTAAATCATACAAGAATATGATTCTAAAACTTCACAGCAAGGTGCTACATGGATCAATTTAAAGGCTCTTATTTAGCAACCAAACAATTAATAAATCATGTTAAATAACACCATAATTTATTATGATCGCCACAAACACCATGGCGCGATGGCGCTGCGCTGGCGCATCGAATGCGCAGTCCATTGGTCCGTGATGTCACGGCCGCCATTGTCTTTTTGTAACAAGTGACGATGACGGTGCGCCTAACGGGCTCAGCTGATCAATGACTTGAGGCTTCACAGATCAGGAAGAAAATAGGTCTTGGACAGCTTGATTTGAAAGAAGTAGTTATCGTACCTTGGCGATTCTCAAAACATCGCTTTTCCTTGATGAGGTTATTATCTAGTCACTTTTTGTCCTATGGACCATGGTTTATTTTTCAGCCTATTTAAAACCCGCGCAAATTAAGCTTATCTGAAACTAGCTTTCCGCTCGGGACTTTGTTCCCGTGGAAATTCGGGAAAATTATGTAGCCATTGTGTAGGATTTTAAGGCGACTACAGCACCTAAATTACGGTTTTATGATGCGTAGATAAGCATGACGCACTACATTAAATCGAAGAAAAAAAATACTACGGTAATATTCAGGACATAAACTAGATAAGTAGTTTGCTGAAAACATGATTCAGCACTTTTGGTTCGATAGAAAAAGCTCACAAAGTCACTTCTAAATACCAATATTGTGTATCTTTTAAGCTGTAAAAACGATAGTAAAAAGCACACAGGAACTTCAATTTGCCATCAAAATGTTCTTGATTGAACACTCTCGATAAGTAGTTAACGCATTTTTCGATTTAAGCTGTTACCTTTCCATAAATCTCATTTTTCTAACTTTCGAACATGTTTTTACGCACGCACGCTTTCATAGTCCGTAAACTTCGCGTATCGACACTGTTCGCACTGCTGGCCCAGGCCTGTTGAGAGACGGAGATGGCACTATTCCTATGTGTGCTGCCTTTATTGGGCGCTGTAGTCGCCTCAATGTAGGATTCTAAGGGTGAAAGAATTTTTCAAATCGGTCCAGTAGTTTCGGAGCCTATTCAATGCAAACAAACAAACAATCAAATATTTCCTCTTTATAATATTAGTATAGATGAAATGGGAATTGATTTATTTCTAAGAATACCTATATTCACTTGAGGCCAGCCCAGTAAGCATTGGTTTGCTTGTGTTGGGTGTGCCTCGCTCATTCCCAGTTCAGGTAACAAAGAAAAAGAATACAAAAAGATACCTACTAATTATACTTAAAATACAAACTAGTCTAGGAGAGTGTAGTTATGTTTCGACGGAAGGCCCGTGCCCCTAGGTGGAGACGTATATGGGCTGACAACGACAATAATTTTTTAAATGTTTTTATTACTTTCATGCTTGACTCGGAGTGAAAGAAAAACTTAGAATGTACCAACTACCTATCTTTCCAGGTGTACAGTAAAAGTGGGATGTGAGGGTGGGTCGGGACCCCTTCGACAGGTAAAGTTCGGCCGGTCACAAAAACTGATATGGTTCGACCTGTATTTTGGTGTCGTTTCGACAGGTGTGCATTTTTTTTTAAGTGGCGAACGGGCACTGGTATTATTTTAATTTATTTGAAGGGGCGTTTCGACCGGTGTTTTTTTCATATGCAAAATTTAAGTCCTGTCGGTACAGTTAAGCTCGAAAGTTAAAAAAGATTTATATATGATCAACATTTGACATTAAGCAGTTCTATGCGTTATAAGCTTTATATTAAATAAAATTTACCCTTGTTTGCTAAATTAGCGTTCTCGGGTGACCTTGGAATGGCCAAGAAGTAAAATCAAGTATGAGGAACGAGCAGAGATACGGAAGGTTTTTTTATTGCGTATCTATTGGAAAGGTTTACAGATGGAGATAAAGATATTTAGTTTAACTTGAAGTTAAGTGCAGCAAGCAAGTGTGTTAATAATTTTGTGCACTACAGAAGATAGAGCCAGAAAAATGTGAGTAAACAACTTCGGATAATAAAGATGTTACATATAGGAATTTAAAACGAATTATAATAAGAAAATTCTAAATATCTAAATTTTAAGTCTTTTTTATTATTTTAATTTAAAATTGTATTTTAGTGTCGAGAGTTCTCGAGAGCAATGGTCAGTGGATAGTGAAATCTTTACTCATTTTTTTTATTTAGTGGATAGTTATTTTTGTTTTATTTTATTACAGCTAAATAATGGACGAAGCGTCTTCTAGCGGCTCCGATGATGTTTTTTTTATAAATATACCTTTAGTTTATAGTTTATTCTATAATAAAAATTAAAATTTGTATACTGAGTTTTTATTTGATACACTGTTACACTTTTGCATGTGACTGTACTAAGAACTAAAACAATTAAACCTGTCGAACTGGATATGAAATCGCGTACCTGTCGAAACGATACCACCGGCCGAACCTTACCTGTCGAACGGGTCCCGACCTTTTGCTGTATACCTAACACCAGCCCATATACGTCCCCACCGAGGGGCACGGGCCTCCCTTCGAAACACGAAGAGGATTCAGGCCATAGTCCACCACGCTGGCCCAATGCGGGTTGGTGGACCGCTCGTCTTTTGAAAACGAATTTTCTTGGACAGGCGGGTTTCATTACGATGTTTTCCTTCACCGTTAAGCAAGTGATAATTAGAAATCCGTACCTAAATCCGAGAAGACGAATTTAGTGGTACAGGCCCGCACCAGGATTTGAACCCGCAACCTTCCGATTACAAGTTTGGCTCATTACCAACTGGGCTATCACCGCATGCTGTATAATGGGTATAATGGCAAATTATATTTGCCGTATAATGGGCGAATAATGATCTCTCACTATAAGTCTCACTATAAGTTATAAGTCTGTAATTGGCGAATGTTCAGATAAATTAATTAGTATTATAAGTTTTGATAATGCTGTAGACTTACTTAAGAATAAATAAAAATAAAATAAAATAAAAATACAACTTGTTTGATCTGATAACTCTCACAGTTTTTGTCAAACGTGACATCAAGTTATTCGCTAGAACCACTGAGATGCTCTGCCTACCCCGTTAGGGATTTTAGGCGATAGCGTATGTTTGTGTATGTAGTTATGTTTTCATTATCTATGCCTAGATCGATCTTCTTTGTATAGAACTTTTATTTAAGTTTAGTTTAAATGTAATTTAATTTAACACAGGGTTGCCAGGGTGAAATAACGCGACAAGTGTTGCAATTTCCGTCACCGAGGTAAACTGTAAGGGAGGTTACTCTCATTTGCTGTGTCGCTAGCATTTAGACAGGGCGCGCTTTGTGATTCATAGGGCTGCCACCTGTTTGAAAAAATACTATTTATTGGAAAGAACAAAGGACTTGTTGAAAACAATCTTTATTTTTGCCTGTTCCGTGATCTTTCGACGTATTCATTTTCATCAAACAGGATAGATATTAATATTAATTGATTTAGTAATGAATATATCCTACAAAAAACACTTCCTTCATATTCATATTATAGCGCAGCCTTTTTTTAGGTTGGGGGAAAATCTAGTGACATTAATAACGTAGGGGGCAATGGTAATACAAAGCTGGTGCCGTTCCATAACGTTCGAACTTCGAAGTATAAAAAGCCCCATTAACATTTTTAATACAGTTGCTCAAAAAGTGGCGTTTTGCAAGGACGTATAGCGTTCGGGATGTGGGCTATTACATACTCGAGCTTTTTCTTTACCTTTCCTGAACTCGTGCGTTTTCTTTCCCAACTTTCAAAATAATGTCTATTAAAAAGAAAATTAAACAACCACGAAGTTTTTACTAAAAAATATTCATAGAAGTTTCTAAATAAAGCTACTAATTTGTTTCAATATCAGATTTAAAAGTAATTTTAATTGAAAAATTACTTTTAAATCTGATATTGAAATTAATATTAGTATCGGCCAATTAAATGTATAAATATAAAAAGTTGGCTGTTGACGTGCACTGCCATAGTCTCTGCTTATATTCTTTTGCAGTTGGCGCCATTAAAAAAAAAAACAAAACAAGTAAATAAATGATGTTAGTTGAGTTTAAGTATTGTGTTTTTATTATTTTATTAAATTGCTTAATTTTTTCGCAACTGTATTAAAAATAGTTGTTCAATACAACGAAATCTCACACTTGTATTGAAAACTACTATTTTTAAAATGTTTTCTTCATTTGGGATTCCGGAAAATGTATGACAGAAAACGAAACGAAAAATGGAAATACTAGAAACAGACAAACCGCCAGCCCTACCCCGTAGGGTCGGTGGGTGCTGTTTTTTCATTTACGAATATTTTCCTTGGCGCGCGATATTTTTACAGTCTGTTTTCCCAGATGTAAGATAAACTACGTTCCATCAAAACCCTGGTATTTTTTCCAGGGGAGCCTCAATTTTTTAGATTTCTAGGTTACACAGAATTGGCTGTAACTGTTTAGATTTCTAGACCTTTCTCGGTAATTGAAAGAGCACGTTTATGGTAAAAAAGTTTGCTTGAGGATTGTAATTCTGGTTAAAGCTTTAAGAATAACCACAGTTTCTGTATAATATGACGGCCGGTTTGGTCGAGTAGTAGTGACGCTGCCTCTTGATCGGCGGGTCCTGGGTTCGATCCCCAGTCGGGGCAAACATTTGTGTAAAAAGCAGATGTTTGTGCTCGGGTCATGGGTGTTTGTGTTTGTCTTTATGTGTTTTCCAAGGGACCCACGGCACAAGGGAAAACCTTAGTGTGGGCCTTTGAGTGTGTAGCGTTTATTATTATTACTATTATATACATACAGGGTTATTTTTTAATTAGTACACATATTTTTTGTACGTAAACTTTATGAAAATTTAACAAACCCGTATTTTTTTGTTTTATATCATTTCATATAAAAAATTCAAGCTAGATCGTCTGAAGCATGAAAATAAATCAATTTTTTTGTATGGAAAAACAATCACTTCGTCCAATTGACTTGAAACTTGGTAATAGTACTCTTCAACACATTTGTGACACCCGTTTTTCTGCGTTTTACAAAATTCATCCTCTGAGACGTTAAAAAGGGGTATCAAAATCTGAAAATTTTGGAAATAAAAATGTTTTTTCTTTCTTGTTTACGTTCTATCAACGTTACTGGCACCGTAAGAAAAATTTGTGTACTGATTAAAAAGTAACCCTGTATATTAGTACTCAACAGCTCGAGCCTGATGCGCGACAAACTCGGGCGGTGCGCCACTCGGCTGACGGTGAAACTTCACTTTGATTGCGCGAGGGCCCCGCGCAAAGGCTCGCTCACCCTCTAGCGTTGTCAATGTTGAAATTTTGACATAGGACCTCGGCGCATTCCGTGCGCAAGTGCATCGTGCTCGAGCTGCAGTGCCGGTATCGTATTTGTTAGTGTGGAAAAAAGCCTTATCTGACAACTAACTCCCGAATTTTCAGCGCATCTATTTATACTTCCGCACAAATAAAAGCGAAAGTGACTTTACCTGCCCATATATTTTAACACCTTCAATAATTTGTATTGACTAAACTTAATATGAAGTAGAGATACTTAGCTGAAATTGTTGAAAATGATTGGGCTTTATATTTCTTTAACATTAATATTGAGGTAAATTTTCCTTGACCGGAACCATGACACCACAATCCAATCCACTTTTCTTTTGATGTTTTCTTTCTGTTTTTTTATGCATCTGAATAATTTTATTAATGTAACATCTGTTCTTGTCAACGAATAAACACACCTATCTAACATTAAAAGAACTAGAAATTAATTCAAACCCTCATTTTTTCCCCACATCACCCCTCTCCCTCTGCCCCCTTGATCATGCGCACACGCTCTGTTATCGTTCGCTTACCGAGGCCAATATTTTTGAAGGGCCTAAAACAACACGAGAATTGAGCGGTGTTTTTCCATCTTGTGACGAGTCTCCCGCTTCATTTTGTCGACGGTACCTACCATTTAGATGTACAGAGGGCCGCACGTCAAGTTACCACATGCGGGCCGTCGCGATAAAAACGGTTTTGCGATGAAATTGGAGTAAGCTGATGCGCTGTCCTCTGTACTATAGAGTCTGTATGTATATAGACACTTTATTGCATATAAATAAAGGTAGACAATGGGTGGGTAAAACCACTTTTTACAGATAAGAAATTTTTCTTTTAAAAGCATCAGTGGTTTTAAAAAAAATGTCAGTGGTTTAAAAAAAAATCAGTGGTTTTAAAAAAAAATGTCAGTGAGCCTAACTTTGATAAACTTTTAGTGTTACGAGGAAAAAGTCTTGTATTTTGTAAAATAAAACCTAAAACCCAGACATTTACGCTTTTACGATTTCTTATAAAAAAATAAAAATCGCGGAAGTCTAGACTAAGCTAGTGGGGTTTGAAATTGATTGCTACCGGAATCGGAGGTAGAATCGATTTCGCAGAGCCACGCGCCGCACTGCGCTTGCGACTTCACGCACGTTCTCGGTCTGATCTCGGTGACCACTCGATTCGATATCGGTTTTTTTAGCTCCTCTAAGATTGGTTAGAGTTCCTTGGTCATTTTTGTGAAGATTATGTTATTTATGACTTCATTTTAGGGGGTATCACGACAATTTAACCCCACGGCTGACAACTTCTCACTATTAAACATCAAGTTCATCTAGTAACCCTCACAATTTATCTCAATTGTGGCAACTAGTGGTTCTAGATCCACTGATGTTCTGCCTACCCCGGTAGAGATTATAGGCGTAAGGGTATCTATGTATGTTACCCCAAGGATCCCGACAGCTAAACCCCCTCGGGCTCGAGTTGTCGTAGATTCACTTTCAGCATATCCTTACTTAGCACTTAGCAACGGTGATAGCCCAGTTGGTAATGAGCCAGACTTGTGATCTGAAGGTCGCGGGTTCAAATCCTGGTGCGGGCCTGCACCACTAAATTCGTCTTTTCGGATTTATGTACGGATTTCTAATTATCACTTGCTCAAGGAAAACATCGTGATGAAACCCCCCAAGAAAATTCATTTTCAAAAGACGAGCGAGCGGTCCACCAACCGGGCCAGCGTGGTGGACTATGGCCTAAATCCCCTTCGTGTCTCGAAGGGAGGCCCGTGTCCCTCGGTGGGGACGTATCTGGGCTGGTAAAAAAAATATCCTTACTAATATTTGAAATGTGAAAATGTGTTTGTTTGTTTGTCCTGCCGTCACGTCATACGGAACAACAGATTGTCCTGCTTTTTTAAACTAAAATAGCTGAAGGACCATAGAAGGAAGTCCCGTACAGAAAACTAGTTCTTCCACAGGTAAAATTTTCTATAGAAAATAATAATGGGTAGAGAAATTTGTTGAATTCCATGGGAGGAATCATCCCCTAAAGTTTCACTAGCTAATTCAGCGATTCCTAAAGTGGGTTACGAATTCCAAGGAAAAGTCATAAGGGTTCCGTTAAAAGACATTTATCATTGAATTGCAGTGTCTTTCATTTTTAATCCTTTGTTTTGGGATTCCATGAAATGAAAGGGCTTTGTTGATGTTTCCGTTGCCTTAAGAGTTCGGGACCGCTAAGCTAATTTAACCATACACAGAACCCACTTCCAACCAAGTCTCAAACTCTTACCCAATTCTTTTCGTCACCAGTTTTTTGGCGCGCGTCGCGCTTGTCTCAAACCAATCTCTTCGCTTTTTAAACTGTTTTTTTTTCGTTGTAATTTTCTTTTTCTATCTTCCGATAGTGTAAGGTGGTAAAACTGTCTTTCCATTTGTCCATCCGCTTAATTTACAACGGTGCTGGGCATCTATTCCACTAACCAATGACAGTTGAATGACAATGGTGACCATTTTATCCGTTCAGGTGGTGAAATTTAAAACTATCGAATTTGATGACAGCCACCTCAATAGGGAATATTCATAATTTTTTTTATTTAAAAAATTAATCCTCATTCATGTAATAAACAGTTTAGTAAAATTATTTTTCGAATAACTATGAAATTAAAAAAGATATAAGCCATTGAAGATTTATTTCTATCTCTTTGTAGTAAAACGAAATTTAACACGGAGTTTATATGGACGTAGTGACATGTGACGTCACAGTAATTAATAGTTTTAAATGCATATATCGGCCGTATTTCTTGGCCAATTTTAATTTCACTTTTTGTCATCTCAACTATGGTATTTTCATATTTTGTTAATCAATGCGATAAAAAAAAATCATGCATATTCCTTATTAGCAGCGCCATCGCCAACCGAAATTTGTTTTTACAAACGACTTAACAAGTTAACATTCAGTTGGTGGTGACGCCGCCAGTTTAAGCAGCCGTTATAAAATGTATTTTTTCAGCTTGCTGTGTTCCGTCGTTGCGTGGGAGTACCAGTGCCTTAATTGGCATTTTCTGGGTGAACTCGCTCCATCGTCAACCTCATCTATGACCTTGGTCAACATTGGGGTCAAGAGTTAACCCATCTCATAATAATAATTAAATAAATAAAAAATAAATAAATATAAATTATTTATTTTCAGACCAATGATCCATAGAATGTTAGCAACGATGCAACTTAAGTACTATGTTAGTAAAAAATATAAATAATAATAAAATAAACACAATTAAACAACCCTGTTAACCACATTTAAGCAAATAAAGACTCATTCATTCATTCATTCATTCAAACACAAAATGAGGGTAACAACCCCAGATGGGCAGTTTCACCGGACTCTTAACACATGTAGTTCGGTGAACCTCAGGACTCTGTTTTTTTTTTTTTAAGTATGAAATTTTGATAATTCTCAAATGAACAAATGACGACCATTGTCATAACCACCATTGATACACCAATAATTAGTGGAATACCCGTCCTGGTGACCGCGGTCGCTTCAGTCACCGTTAAACGCTTTTTAGACGTCTTGTATTCTACAAAAAGAAGCTGCGACGAAAACTTGCTAATCCAGAGTTGAATGGATTTGACAGATTCTCATTAACCTAATTTACGTGTAAATTTGACGAATTTAGAAATCACCTAATAAGAAAGAGCTAGCCTAGTTGTTGTCATTTTGGACCCGCATCTATTCCGAATCCGATTGCAAATTATTATAAAATCATTTATTTCATGTTTTGCCCAAATTACACAATTAGAATCATACAAAACAAAATATAAAAAACAAATGTCAAATTTCAAATGTTTTAAAAAAAAAACCCAATTAAACAAAATAAAATATAATTTAGCAAAAATTTAACAATTTAAAAACAAAAATAGATTATCAAAATCAGAAATGGTACACGTTTTATTAAATACCGACATTAGTGTATGAAAGGGGATGCACTAGCATGCAACTGCATCCACCTTTTCATAAATGATGAGTCCCACCGCTCGGACAACACTAGCTCGCAGGCGAGTCAACATTGACGCGCAAATGAAACAGCGAGCGTCATAATTTTACAAAAACAATGGCACTCGTTAAGCCAAGTGCAGTTTTTAATTTAAGCATATAAAATTGTAGGTCCTAACTCACTGACTCATTAACGCTCAGCCCAAACCCTTGGACCTAGAAATCTGAAATTTGGCACAAAGATACCTGAAATTTGGTATAAAACTATAAAATCAAAAGATACCTGTATTTGGCCTTCATTTAAGAAACGTCTTCCAAGTGTTAAGCATCCACTGCGGCATTTCTGCACACTTGCTTTCGGAAAACCCGTAAAAATCCTTTTGAAAATGTGGAGGCTTAGATTTGTGATTTAATTTTTTTTTCCCTTTAAAGGCCTTCCTTGAAGACGGATCTCACGGACTGACAAGAACAATTGGGGTTGTAAAATTTTTTTTACATATTTATTTTATAATTTATTTCAAAAGATAAGGCTATTATAAGAAACCATTTTCAATATTTTTGTATTTAATAGCCTCATTAAAATGCTACGATTTTTTTAAATAAATTGGCGATGACGTCACATAATGAAGTATGACAGTTGGGTCTGCCTGCCGTGAGCCAGAAAAAAAACCAAACTGTCAGCACTCGTGAATGACACTGAAGGAATTTTTGGCGGGAACTCGGCGTGAGGGGTTGTTGTGCCGATTGAATTTTTGTTTATTACATTAAAGAGTGGTTTAATGTGTAATATTGATAGTGTATTGTGCAGTAAACTAACTTTAAACAGTGTGGTGATAAAGGAATTCAAGTGATACAGTGTATCTGCTCCGTTTGGTTCCGACAAAGATCCCGCGGCAGTGCTTCTTGCCGCCATAGTTTTTCGTAAAAAACACTATCGGCTTACGAAGGACCTGAGAAGCCCACTTCATGTTTTATTGACCTGACCTGAGAATACTTCATGTGTTATTGTTGTTGCTTTTAAGCTGATGGTCTAGTTACCAATGCTTTGTCAAATAAAAAAAAATAAAAAAATGACACTGAATGACACTGATATCAGTGTTGCTAGATTATTTCACCTTGTTTCCCCTTACAAACATTTTAAAAGCCCCGTATGACCTATTAAAAAACTTCTATTTTAGTTATGTCCCGTGCAAATTAGATTTGACAAAGATATAAAGGAATTACATACAAACTACCTACACAACACTGACAATCAAAAACTAAGAAACTAAAAAGTTTTATTGAAATAAACAATAAAAACTTTAAATTTGAGTAAGCTATCTCGAAGACTACTTTTATGTACAATAATTTTAGGAAATAAACATTCAATTAAAACATTAGACAAAGAATACTTTAATAGGTTAAAGATTCAATTCATTATATCTTGACAGATTTAAAAAGGATTTTGCTATTTTTCAGTATTTTTCGTGATATCAAAACCTGGAGAAATCATATCTGCAAAAATTTCCTAGGCTTTAGGGAAAACCTCTGAATCTGGCAACACTGAGCAGTCTGGTATATGATTGACACTTTTTTTTAAAATGAAGTATTGGCACAAGTTTCGTTATTACTTCCTTGTGTGACGTCACAAGGGTCAAATAAAGGTTATCACATTTTATTAAAAATAAATACAATCCTTCACAGTTTTAAGTTGAAATTACGAAAATATCGTAGCAAATACATATATCTCCAAATGGTTTTGGATTTGTATACCATTCAAAAAATTTTCCAACCCCAATTGTTGTCCACGTTAAAAATGTTAGAATAAACCGACTTCAATCCCAATAATGCCTTGATATCTTCTGAAGAGAACCACAAACCAAAACGTTATCTGTATAATGTGTTATGTGTGTATTTGTTTTTTTTTTAAGTGCTTACTGATTTCAATAAAATCTAAATGGGACCACCTTTGAAGTGTAACGTACCATTTAAAAGAAGAATCATCAAAATCAATACATAGTTGGCGGAGATATCGCGTAATAAGCTGCACTAGACTCGGTGGATCGCAGAGCCGGGAGGCTCATTGGTGATAAAAAGCTGGTTAAGGATAAGCTCCAAAGCCTAGCTCATAGACGCAAAGTAGCTTGCCTATGTGTTTTTTATAAGATGTACTTCGGGGAGTGTGCTCATTCCGCCTGCCCCTTTCTTCCATCGGACGTCCAGACGCACTGCGGGGTATCACCCTTATCTTATCGAGATATCTCGGATACGTACTGAGCGATTTTCTTCATCTTTTGTATTGCGCATTGCCAAGGAGTGGAATTCTCTGCCGGCGTCTGTATTTCCGAGCTCATACAACCCGAATATCTTTAAAGTACGAGTGAATAGGCTTCTTCTGGGTGAGCTCGCTACATCCTCGACCGCATCTTTGCCCTGAGCTAGATTGTGGTCAAGAGCGAACCCATTCTTAATAATAATAAAAAAAAGCCTACAGAAAAAAAAACATGCAGGCGAAATAAGAACCTCTTCCCTTTTTAAAGTCAGTTAAAAAGAGCGATTGCATGTAATAATGTGATTATCATCATCATTATCACCATAGACACAGCTTATTACTACTAAATCCTATATTATATTTGTCGACAAAAAAAAAACGACAAACAATCACATAGCTCATAACATAATAAAGATGAGACCTAAATAACCAGAATTATCGTATTAGTGTTTCAGGCAAACTTCGCGTGCCAAAGCCAATTTGGGCAAATAATTTGAGTAAGCAATTGTGCCAATAATTGGTACTACAATTGCCAAACAGGTGCCTTGCCTGGAGGGATGTAACTTCTGCTTCTGTTCAACTAACTTGTAATTCACATTTTTAATTTTCGCTGATTAATTAAAAGTCGCTTAATGGGTCCTATGAAATTACTGTTTTTTCTTTATTACAATTTTCTTGCAAAATTATTTTTGTTTTTAATATTTGGCACATTAAGCTGTCGGTCCCGGCTGTTGTCGATTGACTACAGTCGTAAAAACCAAGTCAGAGGCCATTGTGCGGTTTGAAAAACTCTGACACCAGGGTTAGCCAAGTTCGTCACATATTTGACTATACCTACACGATAAGAAGAAGAAGATATTTTGTTATATTATAGAAATTTCAAGTACAGTTTATACATTTTTGGTTCGTGTATTGATTGAACTGATAACAAACTTCAAATAACAGCTTGTTTGTCCTGATATCATTATTTTCGCTGTATCTTTATTACAATGAGCACTTCAGTAAACTAAATATGGCATTAATGTTGTCCAAATCTTCCTACAAACTTTATTACCTTTGTATTTCACATCCCCAAAAAATTTACAAAAAGTTTTCATGAAAACATCGGTGTTCTAAAAAATATTGTATGGAAAACAGCAATTTCATACGGGGACCTAATATATGTTTTACAACGGTGAACCATTACCAAAATACCTTTCACGTTCACATTTCCCACAATAACAACAATAATTATTTTAATAATTGTAACCGCATCGCATCCATTCCATCAAATCGATTGAGATGCTACAGCGATTGGCGCTGTAGTAACGTTGGACAGACAGACAGTATCAAACTATTCGCCAGTAGCTTGTGGTTAGGTTTGTTTCGTAATGGGAGCTACGATGCAAGCTACTTTAACACTCGACAAAAAATAGGGGTGTTATAAGTTTGACATGTGTATGTGTACTTCTGTGTCTGTATATCTGTATGTTTGTGTTTCTGTGTGTCTATGTATCCGTGTGTCTGTCTGTGGTATCATAGTACTTCAACAATGGGACCGATTTTGATGCGATTTTTTTGTTTGAAAGCTGATGTGATCAAGATGGTTCTTAACCATGTTTTATCAATATTGGTAAAGCCGTTTAAATTTTTTTCAAAGCGTCGCATTGTTTATTTTGTGCCCGCCAATACTTATGGTTTTGGAATACCACAGTACTTTCTACGTTGCACCAGGGCGCCGCGATGCACACTTTGGGTACCCTTGCGTTACAAACATACAAATCTTTCCTCTGTATAATACTACCATAGTGAAGATTTAAAGTCCCTGAATATGTATATATTATATCTTGGACTACCCAACAAGCCTATCTCAAGTCACGCGCTGTCAGTTCGGAAGCTGCGCCAGCGCGCGGCGGCGGACCGCTAAGTGCCTTCCATCACGCGGTAGCAGGGTCACAGGTTCAATTCCCGTCAAGAGCATTCGGCGCTATTACAGCTACTTATGTTACTATTTAAAAGTACAGTTATCAACTGGTGATGACCAAATTAGAAATATTTAAGCCAGTGAGAAAATCTTGAAGAAATTATAGAATTACCTTGAAATGAATCAAAGTTCGTTGTTTAGGTTTGGAATAAATAGGTTGCCTCACTGCTCATTAGGTTGACTGGAAGAGATCCCCTAGTGGGATAAGTCCGCTTTTTTACCTTAATTTATTTTACTACAAGCACCATATTGTGTTTAGTAAAAGGTACAACTTTCGGGGTAGTCAATAAGAGCTATTTACAATAGCTCATCACACTAATTGTGAACCTTAACGACTATCACGAAAGTTGTACCTTTCTATTTTCACAATCACATTCATTGTACAACTAACATTCCGCCCGGGGCTTCGTTACTGTGGAAATTCGGGAAAATTATGTAGCCTATGTCCATCGGGGATAATGTAGCTTTCTAATTGCGAAAGAATTTTTCAAATAGATCCAGTAGTTTCGGAGCCTATTCAATGCAAACAAACAATCAAATCTTTCCTCTTTATAATATTAGTAGATTATAGAAGATAGATAGAAGTAGATAGTAGATTTCTAATTATCACTTGCCCAACGGTGAAGGAAAACATCGTGATGAAACCCGCCCGTCCAAGAAAATTCATTTTCGAAAGGCGAGCGGTCCACCAACCCGCATTGGGCCAGCGTGGTGGACTATGGCCTAAATCTAAAGAAGGCCCGTGCCCCTCGGTGGTGACGTACTCGTATATGGGCTGGTAAGAAATAGCGAAGTGTCAGCATCATTGAGCATTTCTTATGCCTTGCCTACGGCATAAAAGGAACCTTCGTGCCAAAGCTTTTGTCCTACGGTTTCGGCGGTGATGAGTCAGTGAGTCAAAACCTCCGATTTTAAATAAAAGAACATAGACCCGCATGACACTGTAAGGTACCCTATCGTTATGTTATTTTTTTTTAAATTATATAGTAGTATTTTCTTTTCATCTACCTACAAACTAGGTTTATTGCAGTTTTTTTAGAGCACCCCTCGGAGTTTCTTGCCTGTTATTCGCTGGGGAAGACTACACCTTTGCGAATAGGCGTAGAGTCAGTAGAGTCAAAAGAACGAATATGTAAGTATGTATTTAAATCCTTTGCTTTGACTTGTTTTAAGTATCAACCAGGGCCCCGATTCTGTAACTTCAGTTGTGTGTCGATTGAATCAAGGCCATTTTATCTGTTCAGGTGGCGAATTTGAGAACTATTTAATTTTCACATACTTGCTGACAACAACTTCGACCAGCAGCGCCACCGCCAACCGAACGTTAAGTTGAAAACTACCTAGCAACTGAAAATTCAGTTGGCGGTGGCGCCACCAGTCAAAGCAGTCGTCATTAGATGTATGAAATTTGGATATTTCTCAATTTCACCATCTGAACAGATAAAATGGCCTCCATTCCATCAACACACAACTGAAGTTACAGAATCGGGGCCCTGTGCTGACTTCGTGTTGCTCGAAAAACCTCGGAATTTTCGGCTTTTTTTAGTTTTTCGCTTACAACATCTAAAATATTCATTTTACAGCAAAGTCATCTATGACACCTCTAAAGAAGATAAAATTAGCAACAATTTGACCACAGGTCTGTATGTGTAACAGATCTCTAGAAATAACAGTTCGAAAATGGGGAATTTCACATATTTTTTATTGTTTTCAATATCATTTTCATTGTTTAAACATCTGATTTTCTTATTAATTCCTAGAATGTTTAAGATGACTGGTGTATATGTGAAAACAAACGTTAATTTTTTTCAAATAAGAACTTCACGCGTATACAATTAACAGAAGATTGGAAACTGTTAGTGCATTATTTTTAAGTGCTGTGCTAGTAAAATATAAGTAATGATAGTTAATGCTCCTCTTTACTGAGATGATCAAACTAATTGCAAAAATGATTCGCTAAATCCATCTTCCGTTTTATGAAAAGAAGGAAAAAAGATGATTATTTAATTGATTTAGTATTTACAGCAAGTTTGAAAGTACCTCTACTGAAACTCGTATATAGATTTATAAAAGAAGATTAATAAAAACAATTTATTGTATAGAGGTACTTTCACGCTGGAGTGGGAGTTAAAGAAAAACATTGAATGTGCCAGCTGCCTATCCTTCCCAGGCATACTGTAAAAGTCAGTAAGTGGGACGCGAGGGTTTTGCTATATCGTGGGCGAAAGACTGACAACCTCACCACTTACATCATATTTTCAACTTATAACCACTGATGCTCTGCCTACCCCGATAGGGGTTATAGGCGTGAGCGTATGTATGTATACAGGGTGTAAAGGACAGCTTAGCAAATACTTAAATAGTGGAATCTACCCATAACTATCATCAGCTATAAGTAATTACTTTTTCCCGGAAACGTCATATTAAGCAGTTTTCATTATCGACGTGATGGAGTGCGATGTACACTGCTGGTTTTCGTGTTTTACGTTGTTATGATTGTTTTTTATTGCAAAATGGAGTGAATTCGATTAAATAATAAAAAATGTAAGCAGAAAATATTGAAAAACATGACAAAAAATTGAAAATTTTCGGGGAAAAATTATACTGGAAAATCATTCAGAATGATTGTCTGAGTTCAGGGTTTTAGTTTTTGCTAAGCTGTCTTTTACACCCTGTATATGTCATTGTATAGAGGCCAACGCATCTTTCCATTGCAAAACTGCTCTTATCGTATAGCATAGAGCGCACGCACCCTCTGCAACTCGAGCACGTTTGCGACAATCTCGCGCGGCGCGCCACTCGGTTGACGCTGAAACTTCACTTTGATTGCGCGAGGGCCCCGCGCAAAGGCTTGCTCGCCCTCTGGCGTTGTCAATGTTGACATTGTGACATATGACCGCGGCGCATTACGCGCGCTGTCACCATTGTACTCGAGCTGCAGGACTTAGCTAATGAATTTCACTGACGTATAAACTGAAAGTGGTGGGCTGGAAGCTAGTAACTATCAAATCAGGGTGTGTCTTAACATCTAGTGTACAAAAGGGCGGCCTAATCGCTTACTATGACATAAACTAGTCACCATACTCTTACCACTCTTACCAGCCCATATACGTCCCCAACGAGGGGCACGGGCCTCCCTTCGAAACACGAAGGGGATTTGGGCCATAGTCCACCACGCTGGCCTAATGCGAGTTAGTGGACCGCTCGTCTTTCGAAAATGAAATTTCTTGGACAAGCGGGTTTCATCACGATGTTTTCCTTCACCGTTGAGCAAGTGATAATTATAATTCCGTACATAAATCCGAAAAGACGAATTTAGTGGTACAGGCCCGCACCAGGATTTGAACCCGCGACCTTCGGATTACAAGTCTGGCTCATTACCAACTGGGCTATCACCGCTTCCAATCAACTGGCCGCCATACAAAACCATCAAATTGTACAGATTTATACATTACGTTATATACGCTCATGCCTGTGATTCCATACAGGGTTGGCAGAGCATCATTGGATCAGAACCACTTGATGCCACGTTTGACATACGTTCTAAGGGTCATGAGATGCAACGTGATGTATAGTGATGAGAGGTTGTCAACCTTTCGCCAACAATACAGCAAAACCCTCGCGTCCCTATAACTGACTTTTACAGTATACCTGGGAAGAGCTGGCAGCTAGTTCATTCTAAGTTTTTCTTTCACTTCCAGTCTAGTGTGGAAGTACAGATTTATAGACTAACAGATTTATCTTAATAATGACATTAGTCCAAAATGTAACTGTGCTACTCTACAATGGACTGTCGAATAGAAAAGTAAGAATAGAACAGAAAAGTTAGAATACAACTTACATGCAAATTCTTTGTTAATATTAATCCATCCATACTGAGGATATAGTTTAAGGTACGAGGATGGATATAAGCTACATGTATCTAGGAATTTTAAAGAGTTCCTTTGGGAGTGCGATACAACTGAATTCTTATTATGAATTCGGGCATCCTCAATAGAGTTAAGTGGTACTTTACGCCCGATCAACTCCTTTCCCTTTATAAGGCGCAGGTTCGATCGTGTATGGAGTATTACAGCCGCCTTTAAGATGATTCGACCAAGTACCAGCTAGCCACACTGGACTCGGTGGACCGCAGAGCCAGGAAACTCATCGGTGATAGGAAGCTAGTAAAAGATAAGCTCCAAAGCCTAGCTCATAGACGCAAAGTAGCTTACCTATGTGTTTTTTATAAGATTTACTTCGGGAAGTGTGCTCAGGAGCTGCATGAGCTCATTCCCTCTGCCCCATACTTCTATCAGACGTCCAGGCGCACTGCTGGGTACCATTCCTATCTTGTTGAAATCCCGCGTATTCGCACTGAGCGCTTTTCATCATCTTTCGTATCGCGCACTGCTAGGGAATGGAATTCCCTGCCTGCTTCTATATTTCTGAGTTCATATAACCCGAATCTCTTTAAAGTTCGAGTGAATAGGCTTCTTCTGGGTGAGCTTGCTACATCCTCGACCGCGTCTTTGCCTTGAGCTAGATTGTGCTCAAGAGCGAACCTATTATTAATTAAATTTAAAAAAAAACTAGTAGTATAAACTAGTATAAAAATATTTCAATTAAAAATATTTATATAGTCATGATCACCCATTTTATAGTCATGAGCGCCCGTGCTCCTTTAAATTGTTGCGTTAATATTAACAAATTATATCAGGGAAAGGAAAATAATTGGCGCGAATGGGACTTGAATCCACGACCCTAGGATGAGAAGGCACGACAGCTTAGAGCCCCGATTCTGTAACTTGAGTTGTGTGTCGATGGAATGGAGGCCATTTTATCTGTTCAGGTGGCAAAATTGAGAACTATTTAATTTTCATATACTTGCTGACAACCACCCCGACAAGCAGCACCGCCGCCAACCGAACGTAAAGTTGCAAACTACCTAGCAACTGAAATTCAGTTGGCGGTGGCGCCACCACTCAAAGCAGCCGTCATTAGATGTGTGAAATTTAGATAGTTCTCAATTTCGCCACCTGAACGGATAAAATGGCGACCATTCCATCGACACACAACTGAAGTTACAGAATCGGGGCCCTGGTGGTTAGAGATCTAATCCTGGATCGTGGGTGCAAGTCCCATTCGCGCCGAATATTTTCCTTTCCCTAATATTATTTATTAATATGTGTCGTCTAATATTATACGTTTTTATTTACCTAAAATTATTGATTATTACGTTGCTTATCCGATCCAAAACAGCAAGCGCCATGGCGTTTCAACGCGGAAATGGAACTCAAAACTTAAAAGTCAGTTACTTAGGAGTGCTTTTGTCTCCGACTGTACTGGTTACTTTAGCGCATGATTACAGATTTCGGTTGGCTGCGGATGGGTAATTTGTGGTAACTATACAGCTGATGCGTATAATATACACACTGATGGATGACTGTGTGTGTATGTACAGCTTAATGTGTCGATTGTTTTAGCCAAGCTTGGAAGGCTAACCCGTAGACGCAAACCTGTCTCCTTAAATTGAATTATGTAATACCTTTTCTCTGTCCAAAATTAACAAATCTAAATATAAATTGGGCCTTTTATAATTCGAACAGCAGCTCTAGCACGATAACGACAAACTCGCGCTCGGCTCACGCTGAAACTTCACTTTGATTGCGCGAGGGTCCCGCGCAAAGGCTTGCTCGCTCTATGACGTTGTCAATGATGACATTTTGACATAGAACCGCGGTGTTGTCGCGGCGCTGTCACTATAGTACTCGGCCTGCTGCGCGGCACGGCAAGTCAAAATTTGAATTATTATTGCTTTAGGAACATAGTTCCTAACTATAAAAATCGTATGTAGGAGGCAAGGGTAATACCATTTTGCCGTGCCGTTTTCGAATTATAAAAACGGCCATTTTGTATCGTTGTTAAAATATAGCTAAGAAGCTCTTAAACTAAAGAAACCGCATTTAAATCGGTACATTTGTTTAGGAGGTCGATGCAACAGACTAACACGTAAAAACCCTCGTTAAAAATTAACTAATTTGAATTCTCACAGTTAGCTATTTTTTTCAGGTTTTTTAATGTAAATCTGACGTAATCGAGATGGTTTTTAGCATATTTGATAAAAATTGTTTTTGCCGTGCAAGAGTTTGTGGCGTCTCTGACTCTCTGTCGCACATTTTACTATAAGTTAATTTTATTCTTTTGTCGATGACATAAAATTTAGTATACTTATTTAGGGTTGTGCATATTGTCACATTTATATTTTTAATGTTTGCACCACTTACTTTACGTTCGCGACTTTGCTTTGCTTTTGCCATGTGGTGATCGCTTGAGAATAACATCAAACCATCTCTTTCCGTAGGTGTCGTAAGAGGCGACTAAGGAAACACAAATGAGACCTGCCTCCTAGTAATCCATCCCAGGCAACGACACTTCATTTTTTTCTGAATCTGAGGTGTCGTTCTATGATCTCATGCAGTGTGGTAGGGTCTGTAAAGGGCCGTCTGGTTCGCGACCACCCTCCTACCGAAGTCCGACGCCAAACAGCTTGCTGTGTTCCGTCGGTGAGTGGGAGTACCAGTGCCTTGGCTTACTCACTCCATCGTCGACCTCATCTTTGACCTTATAGTCAAGATTGAGGTCAAGAGTTAACCCATCTTATAATAAAAAAAGCATGGTTTCGCTGTGAGTGGACTATTATTTAAATATGTTGTGTTATTTAGCTAGGATAAAGTGAACACGCATTTTAACAATAAGCGTGGACTTGAAATGGTTGCTTTTGATTTGAGAGAGAGAGAAAGAGAAAAAAATAAATTTATTCATGACACGGTACATGTAACATACAACACAACACAAAAAAAACAAATAACGAAGAAAGAACAATAAGTAAACATGTAGGTACACATGTACTGTGTCGGTGAATGGGCTTTGGCTCAGCTTAATGTTGTGACAGCGCCACAACGCTGCTAATTCTTCCTACTTCCTATCATACTGAGTAAGGTGGACTTATACCCCTAAAAGTCACAAGCAAAAGAATGTTGGGGTTGATACAACATTTTCAATTTTAGAGCTATAGTAGTAAGAGGGATCTGTGGAGGAAAGCGAGGGAGACTTTTCCCAGCAGTGGGACACACTAGGCTAAATAAGATAAGATAAGTAGTTAGACATTAGACATCCTGCATCAGACGACGGCGGACAAGTGTGGTGACCCTAATCACCTCAGCTCAGATCTCACATTACACATGCTGGGGTGGCAATAACGTAACTCTGCTTTGTAACGGGGTTGCATGAAAGAAGCTTCTCTGAGTGGCTTAGATAGATAGATAAACTTTATTGCTTCTTAACAATTTGTAACATTGTACAATGTTCTTATACAATTAAAAAAAAGTAAGCGAAATGTGTGACGTAGATTTTAGAAGCAAATAGGACACAGAACTTAGCATACTTGCTGTCTATGACAGACAACAAACTGATTTTCAGCTGTGCCTAGAGTTTTTTTTTTTTCGCGCGTACCTGGGGTAAAAAAAAATATAATGAAGTAACTTATCAGAAATGTGTGTGAAAGTGCGTGTAAGTACGTGTAAGTGTAAGTGTTAGCTGTGGCTTGATTGGTCCGGATCCTCTGAAAAGGACCAATTCTAGGGATGTACAGTCTATCTGGCTAATAATTTCTGCTTAGGTACTCGTATTACCTGGGCGATACAATATGAAAGCATACAATATTGGTAGTGGCGCTGCCTCTTGATCGACGGGTCCTGGGCTCGATTCCCAGTCGGGGCAAATATTTGTGTAAAAAGCAGATGTTTGTTCGGGGCCATCCATAAATTACGTCACACGAATTTCATGATTTTTTGACCCCCTCTCCCTCCTTGTCACAGCTGGTCACATTTGTAAGACTCCCCCCCCTCCCTAGCGTGACGTCACATATTTAGCATTTTTTGTAATTTTCTAATAATAACAAATAGGAGTTGTTATTTTTTTTGGGAACTCAAAACTCATTGTCTCAACAAAGTAAAAACGTAAAAAAAGAGTGCTTGGAACTGAGGAGGTTAAATTTGTGGTTAATAGTTTATACTCATTACACATTTACAAATGTGATGTCACGAAACTTATGACCCCTCCCACCCCCTTGTCACACAATGTTACACTTTGTGTGACGTAATTTATGGATGGTCCCTTCTCTGGTCATGTGTGTTCGTGTCTGTCTTTATGTATGTTCCGAGGGACCCATGAAACAAGGGAAAACCGGTCTGTAACGACCTTGATCTGCGGCCTTTGCATTTCATGGTGGATATTGGCGACACCGTTGGACGTTGCGGCCACCCATCTTCGCCTTTCGAGCTCCGACTGTGATAGCTGAAAGACGTTCCAAATTTTTAATTTTAAAGTTATGTTTGAATGTTTTGTTACTCGCTGAACCCAGTCATACAACAATGTAGCAACATTTGTTTTCGCCTAACTTTTATTTAGTTTACCTACTGCTTGCAAACTGTATGTAGTTAAAGTAGGTAACTGTGCATTGTAATCAGTGCTTCGCACGTGCGACGATTAAGTACAAGACGCGCACGCGCGAAACGGAAGCACTGGCTTTTTTGAATTTGGAATGCCTCGCGCGCGCATAAACATTTTTTGACAAAGGTTTTATTCAATGTCTAATCTCTTTGATTCCAAAGCTATGTGACAGGAAATATAAGCAACTAGCTTTCCACCCGGGACAACGTTCCTGTGGGAATTTCGGAAAATTATGTAGCCTATGTGTTAATCTAAGGTCTCAGCTACCTCCATACCGAATTTTATCATAATACGTCCATAGGTGAATTCATAGCGGAATAGGGTAAATAGAGAGGAATTTTTTTTTACGTCGGCGCCGAACAATTACTCGCATTACTCGAATGGCATAACTATCTTAGTTTTTATACTGCCAAAAGAAGCTTGTGCAAATACTTATTTCATTAAACTAGGTCCTGTTCAAACCGGCGCCGACGTCAAAAAAAAATTCTGATATTATCATCAGGGTGATATTATCAACCGATCACCAGACGGCAGGAAAGATGTGTGGTGGTAAATGGTAATATACTCTACCGGTCACTAAACGGTAGAGCCCTAGGACACAAACGAGTCCCAAAAAATAACTTAAAAGTCTCAGGGAATAACTTCGTTTTTGCTTCGTTTACATTGATGACCTATTAAGTATCATCCACATATACAGGGTGGAATATAATGCCACCTGAAGGGAAAGTACTCTTAATACTGTAGATAGAAAATTGCACTCAAAAAAACATTCCTTTATTTTTGAAAAGAAAGAAAACAGCATTCAAGGATTTTTGGAAATTCGTTGCCGCACCCGAGAATCGAACCGACTAAAATTTGTAAAATTACACCCTGTACTTTTATTGCATCGAACGTTAGAGTCAATTATAAGAATGAAATATCTCTAACAAACTTGGTAAATTAAATGAAAGGAAAACTATGATATCTTAAATTGAAAAATTGAATTTTGCATGTTGAATTTATAAGTCCGGATTTCATGGTTTTCCTTTCATTTAATCTAACAAGTTTGTTAGAGCGATTTCATCCTTATTATTGACCCTAACGATCGATGCAATGTATTCTAACAGACTTTAGTCGGTTGATTCCCGGAGTGGCAAGCGAATTTTCGAAAATCCTTGAATGCAGTTTTCTTTCTGATTATCTGTTAGACAAGCATCCATGGGAATAAATTGCTCAGCTCCAGAATTATTCAGATATTAAGTCAATTAAAATTAGAAGTAAGAAAATTTATATGACTGACTTAAAAAGAGCGACCCTCGGAGTTTCTTGCCTATTCTTCTCCTGAGGAAGACTGCACCTTTGCGAATAGGTGCAAAGTCAAAAATGCTAATGTAATTCACTATTTTTCTCAATTATTTACATTGATTTTGCTAATGTATTTTTATGACGTGAATTTTGAATTTTTCAAATATAAAGGAATGTTTTCTTTTAGTACAATTTTTATCTACAGTATTAAGAGTACTTTCCCTTCAGGTGGCATTACAAAATTCCACCCTGTATGACCGTGAATTTCTGTTTTTTTTTTTTTTTTGACCGAAACTACTGAAGCGATTTCGATAAAAGTTTTATGGGACTAATCTGGAAATAGATTCTTACGAACTAAAAAAAAATTTTGAACGTGTACAATGACGGAGTTTTGAGGTAACAAACATAAAACAATTTTTTTTTGATCATAATTTTTTTATTATTTTCAAGTCTTACTAAGCATCAAAGTAGTGGAGTAGACAGGTTCTCGAATGGAGACCACGTCTTGGCAAACGTAGTGTAGGACGCCCCCCAGCCAGATGGTCGGATGACCTAAAGAAGACAGCGGGTAGTGGCTGGATGCAAAAAGCGGAGGATCGTGCAAAGGCCACCCTCCCCCAATTCAGCAGTGGACTGCAATAGGCTGATATGATGAAGCATCAAAGTATATTTTGACAGGCAATCAATCCGTGCCGTGGTTACGAATCATGGTCACAATTGGACAAATAGGCTAATGCAAGCCGCAAACTGTTTGTTTTGGACTCACTTTAGGCAGTGCGGGTTGTAGCCCACTTTTGGGCAACGGTGTCGCGGTTTTCTTAATGCCTTTAATGTTTTAGGTTGAATAGCTAAATTTGCATATATGTAGAGTTGATACAGAGGAAAAGTTGGTAAGGTGGGTGTAAAACTTTTAAGTTTTGTCATAATGAATGATACGCGTCCAAAAAAACAGAAGGTTGTCATTTCGACTGTCTGTTTTGTTTTTTATTATATGTTTGTTACACGATAACTCCACCAATTATCGGTCGATTTTCAAAATTATTTTTGTTAGAAAGAATCGTCGAGCACATTAATACTTCTGAGGCAATCCTATATAAATGTTATCGAGATTAATTGTGCGCTTTTTAAAAACAACATAAATAAAAAATTAAAATATTATATTTAGATGATGTTTTGGTTTGTGGTTATCTGCTAATGGGCATTGTTGAGATTGAACACGGCTGACTTTAAATTTTTGGACGTTTATAATTTTAATAACGAATGACTCAGGAGCAAGATGTGGTCGAGGATGTTGCAAACCCGGCCAGAAGAAGCCTATTTACTCGAACTTTTTTTGGAGTGAAAACTTCTTTAGCGGCGTTGTGCACTTTTTGAATCGGTAAAAAATGTTAAACTCGCGTCAGGGTCACGTGACCCTGATCGAAAATTCGTAAGACGGAGGGTGAAGTGAAAACTTAGACCGCAAGGAAGTAATGTTCAAGTTTTCACTTCTGCCGGCACTCCCGGAGTACAACCCGTTTTTTTTATAACGGATGGGTTCGCTCTTGACCACAATCTAGCTTAGCGGCGAAGATGTGGTCGAGAATGTAGCAAGCTCACCCAGAACTTTAAACAGATTCGGGTTAAATGAGCTCAGAAATGCAGGCAGGGAATTCCATGACATAAACAAAATCTGCGGTGGCCAAAACCATTATCAAGAAAAAAACAAAAACGGTACCTTCATAGATACTTTCACTGCATTAGTTTCATCAATACACCAATAACATGGCCACAATCGAAGGGCCAATCTGGGCCACAGATAACGTAGCAATGTAGACGCAGAATGGAGTTGTTAAACAGTTCCCAGTCGATTGGCGGTTGCTCTCTGTCGTATCTGCCATCTGTAACTGTATTGTAATTATTATCTACTCTATGATGGAACAGATTCGGCAAATATTACTGACCACTCTCAGGTATGGTTAGCACATGAAGTGGTCGCTTGGGAAACATGGCAATTCGGAGAAAAGAATTTTGTGCGATTATAAATTAGTGAAGTTTAGGATTATTTTCTCAGTCTCACTTAGGTACATTATTATTTAAGGGGTTCGAAGGGTTGGGGTCAAGCGTGCACTCAAGCCCCCGTGTCACTGCGACCTTGACAGATCTATTGTAATAGTACCCTTCTGTGTTATCACAGTACGTCTTGGAGTCCTATGCCAACCGCGAATCTGGCTATGTCCTTAGCGGGCACATCCTTAATATCTTGGTAGGATAAGTTGTGGCCTCCAAGGTACCGATTCCTGCTGCAGTGCAGTGCGCTGCAGTCACAGATTACATGAAGAGACGTTTCGTCAGCTTCATGACAGAATCTACATCGGTCTCGGTCTCGGTCTCGGTGAGGCCCATGTTGTGTAGATGTTTGTTAAGTTTATTGTGGCCAGTTAGAATCCTAGTGAGAATTCTAACGTTGCCTTTGTTCATTGCGCGCACTGACTTTGACAATTTCTCGTCAAAGCCCTTAATGAGCGATTTAGCCTGCACTTGTCCTGGGGTCTGAGCCCAAAGCCTGTTGCTTTCGCTATGCCCCCAATGTCTAAGTGCTAGTTTGATTGCGCACGAAGGAACACTTAGGTACATAGTGAGAACTCGAATAAGAAAACATTCGGTTATCCATACAATTTCATCTACCATGCTCAAAGAAACATGCATTATTAAATTCTTTTTACTATAATACTACTATTACAATTAACTAAACTGTAGTGAACGGTGTTGGTTGCACAGTTAATAATACATTAAGCATTTAATCTGTATAACTACACTGAGAAAAAAATTGGCTGACAAAGCGACAATAAAAGCATTGTTAGATTTTTTTTGATACAGCACGTAAGTACTTTGTTGCTGCAACTAAACGCCTATAATTCCTGTAACAATCTTTTTATTGTTGAATGTTTATTGTCTTTAGATCAAAGCGTACCTAAATACTAGATCTACCTTTAAAACGCTTAAACGGGGTGGCAAAGGTACGGTGTTAATGTATCAAACGTACTGAATCAGTGTTGTAGCAAAGTATCTTTATCAAAATATAAGTTGCTACAATGTTTATGCACGCTGTTATTTTATTAAGGTACTATAGTGCTGGCGTGGCAAAGTTCATGTATCAAAACAAAAGTTGCTCACTGTTTTAGACATGTTGTGATGGTAAAACAACGTTCAAAAATAATAAAATATGAAATTGACACCATAACAATGAGACTTGTATAAGCTAACAAACTGATGCCGATACTGTTGTCGCATGCGCAACTATGATTTTTGTCACCAGTCATTCCGTACGTGAGCGCCTTAATGAGAGCACGTGTCGTGTCGTGTCGTGATGGAAGACATAAAATCATTTTTGGAAAAATATATGCTGAGTCATTTACTAGTACTAAAAGTTACTTTGCAGGCCTCAATTTCTGAACTTTATTAATGGTACAGGATGTATCTCTAATACCCAGAGTATTAGAGATACATTAACCTGAATTTACAACATATGAAATTTACACATAGTCACGCAAAGGAATGATGTACAGTGAATTTCCGTTAAAACCGTCAGATTGTGATTAAAAATTACCTAATTTTGATCTCATTAGGTAACCAAACCTAACGGTCACTAACGAAGTTCACTGTACATCATTCCTTTGTGTGACTATGTGTAAATTTAATATAAATTATAAATTCAGGTTAAGGTACCAATACTTATCAGAAGTTGCATGAAGTATTAATTTCCTTTATCCTGCACCATTAGCAAAGTTCGGATGCTTAGGCTGGCAAAGTAACTTTGTCAGGGTAACTAGGTAAACTGCTTTGTTGGAGGAACAAAGCCAACTGGAACTAAGATAGAGTAGCTGTAGGGACAATTTTACTTTAATCTTGTAGCAAAAAGACTTTGTCATGGATGCAAAGCTAGATAAAAACTGCTTTGATGGAGGAGCAAAGCCAAAAATATTATTGCTGCTCAAACTAAGTCAGTGTAGCTATAGGGACAATTTTACTTTAATTTACTAGCAAAAGTACTTTGTCATGGACACAATGCTAGATGGTAAGACACAAAGTGAATTAGCTACTGGAACTAAAGGAAAGTAGATCTAGATGCAATGCGTTTTGTCTTTGTAAAAAAGGAAGGTATTTATGGCGACAAAGTTAAAATAACCATTATTGCGATAACAACCATGTTAGAATTGAAAGTGTAACAAAAGTGTATTAGGATGGTTGACAACGTCAATATTGCTATAATAACAAACTGCATAATTTTAGGACACCTTTGTTGTATTATCAATAAAAATAATAACAATAAAAACATTGGTTTAATAACTATAGAACGTTGACGGCTCCCCAGTACCTAAGTTTTATTGACGGAATAACAATATTTTTTTCTCAGTGTATAAGGATCTTAAAGGTACCGTGACACTGTTCGATTACCTGAATAAACTGAAAAAAAAATTATATTTTTAATGCTTACTACAGAAGTCTTTTGAAGAAGCCCAAAAAATAGAAACAAGTTCCATCCTACATTTGTAGTTTTCATAAACTATTTCTGTTTGGGTTTTTTGGTATGATTAGAATTGCACCATTTATTGTTAAAAAGCGGGGAAAATGTATATTTTCATTAAATATTTCCTACGTTTTCACTTATTAGTCATATCAAAATTATCAAATAGGAAATGCTTGCTTTGTTTTTGTAAAAAACTCGATTTTTAAGAGAACGGTAAAAATTTTTCGTCATTTTCATTTAGAACCTATCTTTTCAACTGTACAACTGTGCATTCTGAATGCGAACTCAAAATGACACCTAATTTTGATCTATTTGCTCTGCGAACCGTACAAGTCCAGTAGGCGCATGCGCGTCAGAGCACGTTAGAAGATGGGCATGACATGCAACTCCTCCACTGACATTACTTCATTAAAATTCTATTAACGGAAGCATTCTCCATACTTTCTGAACACAACGGTCTTACATACTTTCATCCTGCAAGGGAAAATGTACTTTAATCTGAAACCTTAAGGTAGAAAGTTCACCAAGAAGTGATGAGCAGTTACATCTATACGGGTAAGTGATCGAAGAGCGATAGATTTCCAACTTTTTGCAATAGTTTTAAAGTGCAAATTGGAATGAATCCATGAGCGTTCATCGTGAAAATTCTTGACGAAAGATGGACGTTTTAGCCCTCGTATCGGAAGTCAATTACTGCAGAAAAGATATGTGAAAAAAAGGAAAAAAAGATAGGAAAAGAAAGGCGTGCTTTTAGTTGTAAACATGTTACTAAAATAATTGACGAAAGGAATGGAAAATTCGTTACGCTGATGAAAGTAATAGATAAGGTTTTGCATAACAGATTTGATGGGTTTTTTTTGTAGACCTTATTTACTTTTCGATGCCTTCGTGATCGTATTAAGTGGAAGTGTTATACTTTAAATGTAGTCATACTTACGTCTTTTATTACTCTATTTTGTATACTTTTAACCCCCGATAAAAAAGGGGTTGTTATAAGTTTCACGTCAGATACATTCGTCAAACTTATAACACCTCTCTTTTATACGGGGGTTAAAAATGGTTCAATCAGTTACCATTGTCTTTCAACCGCCATTGAGGTGCAAATGATTATTTTATTTTCATTATGAGATGGGTTAACTCTTGAATGCAATCTTGACCAAGTGAGGTCAACGATGGAGCGAGTTAACCCAGAGGAATAACCAGAGGAATAACCGGGTTACAGTCATAGCCGCATAAAAAAAAAACTTTTTTGCTACACGACTTACAGGCCCACACTAAGGTTTTCCCTTGTGTCGTGGGTCCCTTGGAACATACACAAAGACAAACACGAACACCTATGGCACGAGAACAAATATCTGCTTTTTACACAAATATTTCCCCTGACTGGGAATCAAACCCAAGACCCGTCGATCAATAGGTAGCACCACGACCCCTCGACGAAACCGACCGTCACGAATTCACATAACTCACGTATTTTCCCAAATCTTCCTCCCAAGCAAAAGCCACTAAATCCGCAATCAGAATTGTATTCTAATTCGTTGCAAAAGCGTGCCCATTGGCAATAAATCAGGCAAGCGAGTTGGCAAAGTTGGCGCGACTAACAGTTGGCATGGCGGACCTAGTCTGGCACGACTAGCGGCTGCAGGACTGGCAGGAACCCCTTCCTGAACCCGGTTCCAATCTCAACACGACAAGTTTGCTTTTGCTAAAGATTCGGATTGGGCTGAGATAATGTATTTATTGTTGTTTATTATTTATTTATTTATTGTTGCTTATTATTATACACACATCAACAGGGTCTAGGGATATTGTACGATTTTTCATACAAAAGAGGTATGTTTGAGAAGCTATAAAAGCATACTCAAGATATATGGAGTGCTACAATTTTCAGACGAGCAAGTGTTAAACCTGAATTTTCAATTATGGTCAATAAATTTTGTTTTACTTGAAAATTGTGAAAACGCGACGGAAACGAAAACAAAAATGCACTTTGCGCATGATTTTTGTATGAAAATAGTCGAATTTACGTAATTATTTTTCTCATTTTCCTCACGTTTTCACAAATTTCTAGTAATACAAAATTTATTGATTAGAATTTAAAATTCAGGTTTAGCACTTGCTTTTCTAAAAATTATAGCGTTCCATGTATCTCGAGTATGCTTTTATAGATTCTCAAACAGACCTCTTTTGTATGAAAAATCGTGCAATATCCCTAGACCGTGTTGATGTGTATATTTTATGTATATTTTTTATAGATAGTGGGTTTGCTCTTGACCACAATTTAGCCCCGGGGGCGTGGAGATGTGGTTGAGGATGTAGCAAGCTCACCCAGAAGATGCCTATTCACCCGAACTTTCAAGAGATGTATGATTGAATATATTTGTATGTTTATAATTTATATACATTATACATACTAGCTTTTCGCCCAGGACGAAGCCCGTGGGAATTTTTTCATAAATTTTCCAATGTTTTAATAGTTAGTCTGCTATTCGGGACGGAAACAAATACAACAAATCAAAAACCATGAAAATGGGCCTTTTTATAATTCGAAAACGGCACGGCAAAACTGTATTACCATTGCCTGTAATAGTACTAGAAGCTGAGAACATAGGAGGCAATGGTAATTCAAAAAAAGGCCAATGGGTCCAGCGGTTCTCGAATTATATCAGTGTTCGAAAAAACCCGACTTTGTTTTATATTATATTAAGATGTATAATTGTATAACTATTTGCGTCTACCGCATCACCTTCTGTATGGTTTTCTTCACCCCCCGGTTGCCTTGAAAACATTGTCCACCGCATTGTACACTTTAAGATAAACTTGTTTTTGTTTTTATGATAATGTTTTTTGGTGTGCAATAAAGAATAGGCACTGTGTTGTATAATTCGATGACCGATTTATTCAGCAGTTAGATGTTTAGTGACTCTTCCCAGTTCGTTTCCCGGTCGGAGCAATTTTTTTGGAGAATACTGAAAAAAGTTCCCTGCAAGAATTTTATTAGTTCGTGTTTTTTTTAAACAGTTTATTGTGTAGCCATAGAATTGATGTTTATAACATTTTATGTTGTTATTATTTAAAGTTATCATTAATAATAATTGTATTAGTACTCTCCGTATTAGCTGGCGTTAAAATAATCCAGACAAAGTAGTTTCATCCAACTACAACCAAAATGCTCTACTATAACTAAAACAGTTATCGACTTGACTTTTTTCTGTGACTTCTTGTACGAAAACCTTGACAACATATCTCTGAGGTGATTGACCAGACTGATATTTATAAACATTACCTACTAGGTACAGACTGTACCTGTACCGTACAGTTAGCAATGAAAAAAATAATGTAAAAATAATTACACCAGACCAGCATTTCCCAAACTATGGTGGGTCGTGAGCCAATCCTTACTATAAACACGAAAGTTTGTATGTTTGGATATTTGTTACTCTTTCACGCTCAAACAGCTGGACCAATTTTGATAAAATTTGGTATGGAGGTAGCTGACAGATAATTGAGACGGTTCTTAGCTATATTTGATCAAAAATGGTCCAGCTATTTAAGAGTTGTAGACCCCTAGCACACGGCGTATTTCTACGGCGCTGAAAATGCGCGTTTCACGTGCGTATACGCGCTTCAAATGCAATTACATAAACATAACATAAACATAAACGCTACACACTCAAGGGCCCACAGTAAGGTTTTCCCTTGTGTCGTGGGTCCCTTGGAAAACACATAAAGACAAACACAAACACCCATGACCCGAGAACAAACATCTGCTTTTTACACAAAAAAACATCTGCTTTTTCTGCTTTTTGGAACGCAATCTTGTAACCTATCACATGAGGTGATCGTGAAACGCGCGTTAATAGCGCGTCTACGGCACGTTTACAGCGCGTATACGCGCAGATACAGCGATACAAACGAGTTTAAAACGCGCGTTTAAATCTATGAAAACGCAATAATCGGCATCTACGACGACAAAACGCGCGTTCCTGAAACGCTGTCTGCTAGGGTCCATATGCAGTAACTGCTTTACAACAAACCATCAAAACACTACTTGGAAAATGTCAACTGACATATGTCGTTTTGTTGTTGTCTAATTTATCCCTATCGGGAAAGGCAAAAGGATCTATGTCCATACAGCCATTTTTAAACATTGTCTCTAAGTTTAAGTTTAATTTTTTGTGGTAGGGCCCTATATGTTGGAGGTTATAATTTTTTAAAAATGTTAGAGTTATTTCTTCACGAAAACCTAGAGGTGAAGCCCCGATTTGGATTTTATTTTGAGGTGGGCTGCAGACCGATCCACTTTGGGAACCAACGTACTAGATTATGACGTCATTGCTGTAGTGTAGACCACACGGTCGTTCTGATGGATTTATGCAGAAGGAATTAAATATCGCAATGAAAAGAGTGCTTCTTTTAGTAAGTATACTTAAATCGTAATCTTACAAAAAGAGTTCAAACGCAAAGTATAAAATAAACGTCATAAAAAAATGTTGTCGAAATCCTAGTCTTTTGTCGAATTTACAATTTTTTCCCTTTCTTTTTTAAAAGTTAGTAGGTACTTATAAGCTATGTACAGGGACAACAGCACATCATGCTATCCAAAACTGTCAAATTTCTTCAATCGATTTTCAATTTTATCTCCAAGCATTAGAGTTTACTATCTATTGGGGAAATTTGACAATTTGTGGTAACCTGATGTGCTGTTGACTGTACCTATTTCGTTTCAACTTACGCAAACTTTGTCTACCTTTTAAGTAGGTAATTTTTTTGTAAAGAACTATGTGAAGTGTGCATATTTTTTTTTAAGTTTTGAAAAGGGTTAACTCTTGACCTCAATCTTGACCAAGATCATAGATGAGGTCGACGACAGAGCGTGCTAACCCAGAAAATGTCAAGTCAAAGTCAAAACTAGCTTTATTAACCCGCGTCGCAAAAAGTTATAAGTTTAACGTGTCTGTCTGTGTATCTGTGTATTTGTGTATCTGTCTGTGGTATTGTAGCTCCCAAACGGATGGACCAATTTTCGTTTAGTTTGTTTATGTCATAGATAATTTTATCCCAAGTGTTCTTAGCCATGTTTCATGAAAATCTGTTCAGCCGTTTAAAAGTTATAAGCAATCGAATGTCAGGGGTGATTTAAATTTTTAATTTTAGTGTTATTTCATGGAACATTCGGAATGTTAGTTAAATATGTCAAAGTAGTGTATTTATTACATTAGCATTTTTAACTTTGCGCCTGTTTGCAAAGGCACCGGTACTCCTGCGTACCACAGTCGCCCAAGTGGCAGAACACCGGGCAAAAATCCTTGCAAACATTAGGTCGCTCCGCGAAGCCTGCGAAATCCCCAGGAGGATTCTGAGCTTCTGGACGGAGCTGAAGTGGCTGGAATAACCACTGACCCACACGCATAATGGGCCACTTAAGAGCCTACATGCGGAAAATGGGAGCCCATATCACTTATCTCCTGCGTACCGACGACGGACCACAGCAAGCTGTTTGGCGTTAGACTTCGATCGGCAGGAGAGTGGTTGCGAAGCAGACTTTATTTTTATTTTTTATTACGAGTATAAGATGCGTTAACTCTGACCTCAATCTTGACCATAAGGTCAAATATGAGGTCGACGATGGAGCGAGTTAACCCAGAAAATGCCTATAAAGGCACTGGTACTCCCACGCACCGACGGAACACAGCAAGCTGTTTGGCGTCGGACTTCGGTAGGAGGGTGGTCGCGAAGCAGACGGCCCTTTACAGAGCCTACCACACCGCATGAGACTATAGGATGACACCTCAGATTTAGTATAAATGCTGGAGCCGAGTCGAATGATTTTAAACAGAATAGGGGTGCAGAATGCAGACAATCATACCCCCATAATGACCTCCAGGAACACACACATATACATACGCTCACGTCTATAAACCCTAACGGGGTAGGCAGACCATCAGTGGTTCTAGGATGCCTCAAAGTTCCAAGAAAAAGCAAGGCACTGACTCAGATTTACGGTTTTTTTTTTCAATTCAAAATCTTTAAAAAGAGAACATTTAAGGTCATCAAATCGCGATTAAGCGTCATTACAGACAGACAGGGTAATATGTCACGTTACATGCGCCTGCGCGGTATAATGAATGTTTTGGCGCATTTTTGCATAACTCTGTCTTGAATTGACTTTGTAGGTTTGTCCAATGTGTTTTTGATATTAATTCATGAAATTTGATGGGGAAATAAAACTATCACTCTCTCAAATCCCGGCGATTTATTTAAATCGTCTTGCAGTGGTTCTAGAACCACTGATGCTCTGCCTACCCTGTTAGGGATTATGGGCGTGAGTGCGAGTATGTGTGTGTGTGTGTCTTGCCTTTGCAGTTTGGAGTATTGTGTAAAATGAAAATAATACAAATATAATCGAACAAGCATAGTACGAAAATAATCGGACCAGGGGCTCTATTTTTGAATCACTCGTCACATTTCGAGTGATATCTTTCGTTGATTTGCGTAGATGCTATTGATTTTTGAATTTTTTAACTACTAATTTCCATGAGTGCTAAGACCCTTTCGCTGAAGTGCAGTGATCAAAAAGTTCGGAAATCAAAAGAATCCGCGCAAATCAATAAAAGATATCGCTCGAAACGAGGCGAGTGATTCAAAAATAGAGCCCAAGGTTTGTTACTTGCTACATTTTTAAAAGACGTACTTTAAGAAAGTAGGTGGAATAAAATTACAACTTCGGTCAAAATTGACCTCTTCCTTTCAAAGGAATTTAAACGTCAAAATGTAAATTTATCAACATCGAAAATTGCTGGAAGACTTCCTCCATCCAACAATAAAGATTAATTCAAAAGTATCGCACGCATCTGCATCCTGCGTGAGCACAGATTTATCTACTTTTCCGTTCGAATTGCGATCACCGATATCGAGTCTTGAACGCTGATTGGGTATTTACATAGCCTGCTGTTTCTTGATTGGTTGGTTCATCTCGCGCTGTGTTCGGATTGGTTGGTTGAAATTACTGGCGCCTGCGTAGTGAAATTAATTTCGCCATTATAGGCGAGGTGCTAGTACAAAGCGAGGCTAGTATTTATGATTCACTATCTAATTGTGGCCTTTACGCGTTCAGTAAACATAGAGTCGTGATGATTTATTGCTTTTTATCTTGAGAAAATGTACTCCAGCTTCAGTAACTAGGTAAAAATCCTATAAAGTCTAGCAAATTTGAAATATTAATTACTATGTAGTAAACTTGTGTTGTGTTGTTAATTCTAAAAAAAAGTAGTTCTTTCTGTTTATGCTTGTATAGAAGTTATTTCAAAATTTACTTGTAAAAAAAATTGTTGTTTAAAAACTTGTCAAAAATTGTCAAACTTAGCATTTTCGTTGTGCATCACCAGTAACTTTATTTAAATCTGACTAAAGTATTAATTGAAAGCAAAATAAAACAATGTACCTTATCAGATTAAATCGAAGCAGACATTAACACCTCGTAAAAATGTCAGTGGGTCTTTAAGTTTTCTTTTTTTTATATAAAAAGTTTAAAAAAGGAACCGAACATCACTTCCGAACTAATATGTATTCAGAAAAAAGTTTATATTTACTCGTAATAGGTGTCAAAGAACACAATTTAAAAAGAAAGCGGTCGAGCTTAAAAATAGAACTGTAGCAGAACGAATCTTCAAATAAGGAACGTGTAAAAAGTCGTTTGGAAGTGTAACGGTTTTTCTTGATGGCCAGTATCGCTACCTACTTAAAGTACGCTTAGAAATTAGAAAGATAAATCTCGGACAACATTTTGCACTTCGAACAGAATAGATGCATCTAATTGCTAGACAGCCGGCCGGTTCGGTCGAGTGGTAATGGGGCTGCCTCTTGATAGACGGGTCTTGGGTTCTTTTTACACAAATATTTGTGTAAAAAGCAGAGAATTGTTTTCGGGTCATGGGTTTTCGTGTGTCTTCATGTATTTTCCAAGGGACCCACAACACAAGGAATATCTTAGACCTTTGAGTCTAATTAATAATTAATAAAAATTTAAAAATTGCTTTTAAAAATTTAATAAGGCTTTAATTTATCTTTAGTGATATTTTTTATCTTACACTATGTTTTGAGTAGACTCTCAAATTACTACTGATTTTAAAAATTCTTTTCACCGATGTTAAGCTTTAAGGAGTAAAACGGTCCACAAATTTCCCACGGGAACGGGACTTACGCGGGTGAAATCACGGGGAACTGCTAATATTAAGAACAATAATTATCTTTATTTCAAACATAAAGCACCGAATCCTAAACAATATCCTAAAAGGGTATATCGGGATGGTGACTTTAAATTAGTTAGCGTAACTAGCTTTCCGCCCGCGTTGACTACAGGTTAAGGCGACTACAGCACCCGATAAAGGCAGCACACATAGGAATAGTGCCATCTCCGTCTCTCAACAGGCCTGGGCCGGCAGTGCGAACAGTGTCGATACACGAAGTTTATAGACTACTAGCTTTCCGCCCGCGGCTCCGCCCGCGTGGACTACAGGTTATATCGTGCCCAACTGTGGGATAAAATGTAGCCTATGTCCTTTCCCAGGCTCTAATCTATCTCTGTACCAAAATTCATCAAAATCGGTTCAGCGGTTTAGGCGTGAAAAGGTAACAGACAGACAGACAGACAGACAGAGTTACTTTCGCATTTATAATATTAGTAGGGATGAAAGCGTGCGTGCGTAAAAACATGTTAGAAAGTTAGAAAAATGAGATTTATGGAAAGGTAACAGCTTAAATCGAAAAATGCGTTAACTACTTATCGAGAGTGTTCAATCACGACCATTTTGATAGCAAATTCAAGTTCCTGTGTGCATTTTACTATCGTTTTTACAGCTTAAAAGATACACAATATTGGTATTTAGAGGTGACTTTGTGAGCTTTTTCTATCGAACCAAAAGTGCTGAATCATGTTTTCAGCAAACTACTTATCTAGTTTATGTCCTGAATATTACCGTAGTATTTTTTTCTTCGATTTAATGCAGTGCGTCATGCTTATCCACGCATCATAAAATCGTAATTTAGGTGCTGTAGTCGCCTTAATATCGTGTCCAACTGCGGGATAAAATGTAGCCTATGTCCTTTCGCAGGCTACATTTTAATTCCAAAAGGGTTCCGTCGCCAAAAAAGTTTGAGAGCCGCTGCTTTTAACGATAACGATTCATAGTAAATCTCATATGACGAAGTAGGTTATAATAAAAATGTACTAAAGTTACGTAGGTCTCATCTCAGCTGATGGTCAAGTTTACTTCGGCTTACTTAGTTACGCCTGTTAATATTAGATTTGGTACCTTTCGTTAAAATGTGGATGTTATTTTATGGTGCTAAATTAGTAAAATAATTAGTAGACTTTTGAATATATCTTCAATGTTTTGGATGAGTTTGTTTAGGTCGATTTAAAACTGAAAACAGAATCCCTCTTTTGGTGTTGTTTTTTTGAAAACTCAGTAATTTATGAACCACATAGGTTTTTTTCAAAATTAATAATTAATAAACGCTACACATCTCAAAGGCCAACACTAAGGTTTTCCCTTGTGTCGTGGGTCCCTTGGAACACACATAAAGACAAACACAAACACCCATGACCCGAGAACAAGCATCTGCTTTTTACACAAATGTTTGCCCCGACTAAGGATCGAACCCAGGACCCGCCGATCAAGAGGCAGCGTCACTACCACTCAAACCGGTCAGCCGTTTTTAATTCAATTTAAAAATCTTTATTTCAGTGAACATAAATGTTGCTTAAAATAAAACAATAACATTTGGTTTTTAAGTCTATGTCTATCTTCCCCCGAGAAGAATCGATAAGAAACTCGAGGGTTGTTCTTTTAAAAAAAAGTAAAATTTTTCTTATTTCCTACTTTCAAATGTTCTTTCCATACAGTAATACAAAACCCAGTTCAGCAGCTCAAGTACGATAGTGATATCGCACGTAATGCGCCGCGGTCTTATGTCAAAATGTCAACATTTAGAGGGCAAGCAAGCCTTTGTGCGGGGCCCTTTTTTAACCGACTTCAAAAAAGGAGGAGGTTTCTCAATTCGACCGTATATATTTTTTTAATGTATGTCCGCGTATAACTTCGTCGTTTATGAACCGATTTTGATTATTCTTTTTTTTGTTGGAAAGGGAGTATCCCAAGGGTGGTCCCATGGTAATGAAACCAAGATCTGATGGTGAAATCCTGAAGAAATTGAGGGAAACTCTCGAAAAAAATTTCTTTTTGGGATTGAAGTCGGTGACTCTTACGTTTTGACGTGGAAAATTATTTATGAGATGGGTTAACTCTTGACCCCAATCTTGACCAAGGTCATAGATGAGGTCGACGATGGCCTTTGCGTAATCAAAGTGAAGATTCACCGTCGGCCGAGTGGCGTACCGCGCGAGTCTGTCGCCATCGTGCTCGAGCTGCTGAAGATGAGATACGTAATTAATTACGAGAACTCCTCAAAAAATGTAGGCATACATCTACTTTTGTGCTTGACTGGATGTACTTGACAGTCGTCTCCACAAGGTCACGAACTCTTTTATGGGTCAATGTATACGGTTCTATAATTAGATTACCATGTGTATTCAAAATTTACCTTTGGACAAATTTAAGACCCTAAGGTTAAATTTAAGACCTTAGAAATTGCTATCTAGCAATAAGGCCGCCTTGTTGTACACTATGTTTTATGTTCTGTTGATTGTGCTGTATGTCCTTGTGTGCAAATAAAGTATATTGTATTGTATTGTAAGACAGTAATTAAACAAAACTTTGCAAAAAGGGCTATTACAAAATTTCTGATTATCTATCAGACAGGCAGCCATGGGAATGAACTGCTCAGCTCTAGAGTTATTTCAGATTTAGTTAAAATTAGTAAATAAGAAAATTTGTAATGCGATTTAAAAGAGCAACCTCAGAGTTTCTTGCCTGTTCTTCTCTGAGGAAGACTGCACCTTTGCGAATAGGCGTAGAGTCAGTATGGTCAAAAGAACGAATGCGTATGTATGTATTTAAATCGTTTAATGTATGTTTGTATGTATTTCATTGTAATCTTGAATGTCCTATAAAATAAAGATTTTTTCTATTCTATTCTATTCTATTCTTTTAAACCTCTGACAAAAAAGAGGAGTGTTATAAATTTGACATGTGCATCTGTGTGTCTGTCTGTGGCGTAGCTCAATCCTAAACGAATAGATCGATTTCGATGCCTTTTTTGTGTGTTTGAAAGCTGACGCAATCGAGATGGATTACGTCATCAAAATTGGTTCAGCCATTGAAGGGTTATAAGCAATAACTGCATAACTACAAAACATTAACTTAGACAATGCCTAAAATTTACTTATATCATAAGCCGGTTTTCAACATTGTCTAAGTTTTTTAACCTCCGAAAAGAAATAGGGATGTTATAAGTTTAACATATCTGTCTATGTATCTGTGTATCTGTCTGTGGTATCGTAGCTCCCAAACGTATGAACCGATTTTCATTTAGTTTTTTTTTTTGTGTCATAGATGATTTTATTCCGAGTGTTCTTAGCCATGTTTCACGAAAATCTGTTCAGCCGTTTAAAAGTTAAAAGGAATCGAATGTCGGGGGTGATTCAAATTATTTAATTTTAGTGTTATTTTCAACCGACTTCAAAAAAGGAGGAGGTTCTCAATTCGACGGTATTTTTTTTTTTTGTATATTTGTTACGCGATTACTCCGGCAACTGTTGTCCGATTTTCAAAATTCTTTATTTGTTCGGAAGAGTATACTCCTGAAAAAGTCCCATATAAATTTTATCGAAAATGATTCAGCGCTTTTAAAAAAAATCAACAAAAACAAAATATACTACAAACTAGAACATCATCTAAATAAATGAATGACATTTCTGTTTGTAGTTATTTGCTAATAGGCATTGTAGTCCGCAAAAAACTAGATATCTACTTTGTGCGAACTGTTGTTGGGATTGAAGTCGGTGACTCATACGTTTTTAACGTGGAAAATTATTATTTTTTGTGGTGAGGCCCTAAATATGGGGGGTTATATACTTAGATATTGTAATAATAACAAACTTAGACATTGAAATAACAGATAGGCAACATAATTTCCCTAATTCCCTCGGGACTTCGCCCAGCTGGAAAGCTAGTTATAAATAATGACACACAATAATCTCCATTAAAATCGTTTGAAGTTGTTAGTGCATTCTCTATGGCTATATAAGTCTAGCAGTAAAAGGTACTTCAATAATGTGCATATAAGTCATGCGATGCACTAAATCCGATGCGCTGGCGCAATGCCAGCACGCACTTAGCCCCTGCGGTTTGTCACGCCACATCTTAAACTACTATTGCTGGAGAATCTATGTAGACAGATAGGTAACAATGTAATAAATAAATGTATTCGGTAACATTCAAAAATTATCAAAATTTAAGGATTTGAAACAGCCCACCCAAAGTAAAACACTTTCTTTAAGTCTAATTATTTATAGATAATAATTCCACCTCAAAAACGTAAGAGTCACCGACTTCAATCCCAAAAAGACAATTTTTTCGAGAGTTTCCCTCTATTTCTTAAGGATTCCACCATCAGATCCTGGTTTCCTTACCATGGGACCACCCTTGGGATACTCCCTTTCCAGCAAAAAAAATAATAATCAAAATCGGTTCATAAACGACGAAGTTATCCGCGGACATACATAAAAAAATATACATATATATACGGTCGAATTGAGAAACCTCCTCCTTTTTTGAAGTCGGTTAAAAACTTATTCGATCAGCTGCAGGCCGAGTACCATAGTGACAGCGCCGCGACAACACCGCGGTCCTATGTCAAAATGTCAACATTGGCAACGCCCATAAGTCCATGGCAACGCCATAAGGCGAGCAAGCCTTTGCACGAGGCCCTCGCGCAATATAAGTGAAGTTTCAGCATGAGCCGAGCGCGAGTTTGACGTTATCGTGCTAGAGCTGCTGATATTAGTTGTTACGGAAAGTGAGAAATTTTTCGGAAGCTTATAAGGTTCCTCGGGGAAAGTTGTTTTATTTAACGGTAGAATATCAACCCCTAAATTGTTTGCGAGGTTATTTAAAATCTCGTCAGCGAACCACGAATGCTAAACATAGTAAATAGTTTATCATTCGTGGTTCGCTGACGTTAACGCTGGAGATAGTCATGAAGAAGAGCTTTTCGGAGGATATGATAGTTGAGGTAAGGTTTTCTGCTATGACACCCCTGGAAAAGCACCTGGGAAATAATAAACACCTATAAATAATTAAGGTAATAATTTACCTTATTGTAAGATCGTATGAAACAGTGGTTTTTTTTTTATTAGCCCATATACGTCACCAACGAGGTGCAGCGGGCCTGCCTTCGAAAGACGAAGGGGATTTAGGTCATAGTCCACCAGGCTGGCCCAATGAGGTTGGTGGACCGCTCGTCTTTCCGAAACGAATTTTCTTAGACGTGCGGGTTTCGTCACGATGTTTATTAATTTTTAATGTTATTTATAACTAGCTTTCCGCCTGCGGCTCCGCCCGCGTGGACTACTGTGGGATAAAATGTAGTCTATGTCCTTTCCCAGGCTCTAATCTATCTGTGTACCAAATTTCATCAAAATCGGTTCAGTAGTTTAGGCGTGAAAGACAGACAGGCAGAGTTACTTTCGCATTTATAATATTTATAACTTTATAAGAATTATTTAAGGCAACAATGGGCCATAGAACAAAAATGTAAGTCTACCCTCTTGAGATATCGAACACAAGGCAACTGAAGGTATAAAACTGTATTACAGATTCTTTTTGCCATGCAATCGGACAAAAATCATAGAGTTCTTTAAATTTCGGGGCGTTTTTTTTAAATTCGCTTAGAATATTCACACACCAACCGCACGCACATAAATTCGTCAAGCGTGAGTTGGCACAGAGCCAGCACGACGTGCCAATAAGAAGCTTGCCTTAACTGTGGTGGAACAACTTTGATAAAACTATTTTACTACTTTCGACTTACTTACAAAGCTTTTGAAATTATTGCGGATGATTTGAATGTCATACCACTTTTTATTTTTTAACCGACTTCAAAATAGGAGGAGGTTCTATGTTCGATTGTATGTTTTTTTTTTTATGTATGTTCACCGACTTCTTCGCCAATTATACCGATTTTCAAAATTCTTTTTTTCTCGAAAGAGTATACTTCAGAGGCGGTTCCATATAAATCTTATCCAAAATGATTTAGCGCTTTTAAAAAATTCAACAAAAACAAAAAAATGCTACAAACCAAAACATCATCTAAATAAATGAGTGACATTTTCGTTTGTGGTTATCTGCTAACAGGCATTGTAGCCTGCAAAAATTACTAGTTATCTACTTTGTGCGAACTGTTGTTGGGATTGAAGTCGCTGACTCATACGTTTTTTTAACGTGGCAAATTATATGGTACATAACTAGAGGATGCGCAGGACTTCGTTCCCGTGTGAATTTTGTAAAATCCTTCCTTATTACTTGCCTACGTTATAAAAGGAACCTCTAGTTCGCGCCGTGTGGTGATCGGTTGAGAATAACACCACCCCATCTCTTTCCGTGGGTGTCGTAAGGGGCGACTAAGGAAACTAAAATAAGACCTGCCTCCTAGTAATCCATCTTAGGCAACGACACCTCAGTTTATTTTGAATCTGAGGTGGTGTCTTATGGTCTCGTGCGGTGTGGTAGGCTCTGTAAAGGGCCGTCTGGTTCGCGACCACTCTCCTACCGAAGCCCGACGCCAAACAGCTTGCAGTGTTCCGTCGGTGCGTGGGAGTACCAGTGCCTTAATTGGCATTTTCTGGGTTAACTCGCTCCATCGTCGATCTCATCTATGACCTCGGTCAAGATTGGGGTCAAGAGTTAACCCATCTCAAAAAAAAAAAGTTCATTATTTCTTTATAAAACAAGTCGTCCCAACTTTAAATAGACATCTAAATATATCGCAAGGAGCACAGGGTCGCTATTCCGCTGACCATTGGTGTCTCAGAGACAATATTGACAATAGTTTGCGGGACCTCCTAACACAATGATAGGCCGCAGGCCGAGCTCATCGTAGGGCGAAGCCCAGAGCTCCCCCCCATCTAAGATGACCGTCATACAAACACTGGTGAGCGTTTACTCCCCTTGCCAAATCAAAAATAACCGCCAGGTTGTTAAGGCGACTACAGCACCTAAATTACGATTTTATGATGCTTAGATAAGCATGACGCACTGCATTAAATCGAAGAAAAAAATATTACGGTAATATTCAGGACATAAACTAGATAAGTAAGTAGTTTGCTGAAAACATGATTCAGCCATTTTGGTTCGATAGAAAAAGCTCACAAAGTCACCTCTAAATACCAATATTGTGATTTTTAAGCTGTAAAAACGATAGTAAAATGGACACAGGAACTTGAATTTGCTATCAAAATGTTCGTGAATGAACAATCTCGATAAGTAGTTGATGCATTTTTCGATTTAGCTGTTACCTTTATATAAATCAAATTTTTCTAACTTTCGAACATGTTTTTACGCACGCACGCTTTCATAGTCTGTAAACTTCGTGTATCGACACTGTTCGCACTGCCGGCCCAGGCCTGTTGAGAGACGGAGTTGGCACTATTCCTATGTGTGCTGCCTTTATCGGGTGCTGTAGTCGCCTTAATAACAAAGATAATATAGTTCTATAATTTATTTTGTAATAAACACTTTCTAGCAGGCACAAGACGTATCACGCATTATACATATTGTAAAATCTCGCCTGATGATGGTGTATGAAACCTGACTTAAAATTTAATAATGTTATACACTTTTATGGCGCAAAATAGCTCTTCAAATAATCACAGTAATTGTATCTGTAAGGACCCTTACTGTCAACATAAAGCCCCGTGCACACCTACGCGGCGCCAACCGCGCGGCTAACAACCGCTCGGTTGATAAACGACCGCGCAAGTAATAGCAGATAGATCTTATCGAACTTATCGAGAGATGAGAAGATACTGGCTGCTTTAAGTGCACGAAGTGTTTATGATTTGTGTGGGTAGGTATACCAAGGTGGGTAAGTAAAGGTACATTGTAAGGCAAGTCATGAACAGCACCACGCCGTCTAGAATACCAACAGATTAGTTCTTAATCACTGTCCAAAAACAGCCTTATATTTAAAAAACTGTTACAGTATGTGCGTAAAGTTATATAATAAGTTACCGAACGAATATAAGTCCATGGCCCATAAGCAGTTCAATAATGAGCTATTTAAATGGCTAGTAGACAAAAGCTTTTATAGTGTAAATGAATTTATGAACTTGTAAACTTCACTACTTACTCTGTTGTTTGACATTATTTTTATTTGACATTTCTAAGCAATTTACATTTTAATTTTAAATTTCATTTATTCTTAATTACATCATAATCATAAAATATTAAGAATTGACTAATTGAATTGTATAGCGTATTAATTAAGTAGTAATTCAAACTTAATCTGCTTATCAAAATAATATTTGCATGCCGTTACTCAAGTGCTGGATAGTGGATACTAACATAGTTCATAAGACCTTTATATACTCACCCTATTCAATGCAAATAAATGAAATTGAATTGAATTGAATTGAAGAGTCATCTCAAATCGGCATATTTATTTTCGCACTATGATCTTATTTTTATATTATTTTATTTCTTACTAGCCTTTCGCCCAGGACTTCTTTCCCGTGGGAATTTGGAAAAATTATGTATCCTGTGTCTTATGCAAGGGTGTCAGCTACCTCCATACCAAATTTTATCAAAATTTGAGCGTCAAAGAGGAACAAACATCCATCCATACAAACTGTCGCGTTTATTAGTAAGGATTTTTTATATTGTCCGATTGTGATGTGTTTTTTTTTGTTTGAAAGCTGATATAATCGAGATACTTACTTCTTAACTTCATTTGATCAAAATTGATTGAGCGGTATAAAAGTTATAAGCAATCGAATGTCACTGGGAAGTTATTCATGATAAGTCTTAGCTTAGTGTGAAGTTTAATTAGGTCGTAACAACTGAAAACCAGCGTTGCGGCTTCTGCTGCAACACATGCTGAGGTGGGTCCTGTTTGTCATCGCACTACATCACAACCTCATTAATTTTAATTTATATTTTAATTTCTTTTATTTTTTTGTGTTGTTTATTCCTTTGTTTCATTGTCGTTGTTGTGTTGTAGTGTGTATGTCAAATAAACATTTTGAATCTTGAAGTTCGTGTGGGTGTGTGTAAGTGTGTATGTTTCTAGCGTAAAGTGCGCTAGAGTTTCTATAGTGCTTATCCAGCAGTAAAGCATATGTTAATAGAAATTTGTTCTGCAATGAACGCTAAGAGCACAAACAGCTAAAAAGCCATGGAGATATAATCCTTACATCGTGCGAGGCGCTAACGTCTCTGGCTGGGAGCCAGTCCACGATTTATGGAGCGCTAGGGTGACCAGTTCCCTAGGAAGAGGGTAATCTTCTTCTTATTCTTATCGTGTAGGTATACTCAAGTGTGTGGCGAACTTGGCTAACCCTGGTGTCAGAGTTTTCAAAGCGCACAATGACCTCTGACTTGGTTTTAACGACTGTAGTCAATCGACAACAGCCGGACCGACAGCTTAACGTGCCCTCCGAAGCACGGAAACGCTCGTGATAAATTGCCACTTTGGTCACCCATCAGGTTCCCTGCCTCTGTGTACGTTGCTTAAACTCACGTTGATAATACAAATGTATAGGTATTTATAATTTTAAAATGTATTTTGTTTTGTATGTATCTGATTGTGTACTGTGGGCAAAACCTGTAATTCATGATTTACTTACTTATTTTTTATCCTACATATAAATAATAGATGGTCACCAATTGCTGCGTGCATCGTACATCGACTTGTCAAGTGAATTAGGTCGTAAACAACGCCTTTACAAAATTTTAACATTCACTGAGAAAAAATATGTTTTTAATGCCCTTACTAATATCATACGCGCGAAAGTTTGTATGGATGTATGGGTGTTTGTTACTTTTCCACGCTCAAACGGCTGGACCAATTTTGATAAAATGTATGGAGGTATTAGTTTAGTTTATGACAAACTAGCTTTCCGCCCGGGACCTCGTTCCCGTAAGAATTTGGAAAAATTATGTAGCCTATGTGTTAATCCAATGTTTCAGCTACCTCCATACCAAATTTTATCAAAATTGGTCCAGCCGTTTGAGCGTGAAGAGTAGCAAACATCCAAACAAACTTTCGCGTTCATAATATTAGTAAAGATGGAAGGATCTTACAAAATTCCCTCGGAAACATAACTTAGTTACGATTAATTTTCATTAAAACAAGTTTTAATGAATTTGAATAAAAAACTAATTTAATTCGAGTTTACGTCAAGTGTGTCATGTTTGCTTATGTCAAGTATATGAATCTTTTACTTTGAAGGATGACTAACAGAATATCTTGGAAGTATCACCAAAACGAAAATTCACTGTATCAACCCTGTCTGGAACCGCCGTACAAAAGTCATTTCGTTTTTTCTTTGGTACTTTGATACTGGCAGAATCATTGTCATCAGACGATGGATTGCCATTAAAATAAAGAAATCAAGTCAGACCATTTCACTTGTGAATTAGTTTTGGATTTTATTTCTATTGGGTATAAGCTTTCCGCCTGCGTGGACTACAGGGTATATCGTGCTCAGCTGGGATAAAACGTAGCATATGTTCTTTCCCATGGTCTAATCTCTGTACCTAATTTCATCGAAATCGATTTAGTAGTTTAGACGTGATAGCGTAACCAACAGACAGAGTTGCTTTCGCATTTATAATATTAGTAGAGATTTTTCGAACACGTTCTGTACTCGGGCAGGGGACTCCATCAAGAAGCGTTAAACTAATGTAAACTATGAAAATATAAATTTTAGACATAGACATACATATCACTTATTTTTATTTCTTCAACACACACATCCCCTTGTGGGATAAGTCCGTCTCTGTTCTGTTTTTCTTATATTGTGTCTTGTGTAACTTATGCTCATATGCAATAAAGAATAAATACATACATCTTACCAGCCCATATACGTCACCACCGAGGGGCACGGGCCTCCCTTCAAAACACGAAGGGGATTTAGGCCATAGTCCACCACGCTGGCCCAATACGGGTTGGTGTACCGCTCGTCTTTCGAAAATGAATTTTCTTGGACGGGCGGGTTTCATCACGATGTTTTCCTTCACCGTTAAGCAAGTGATAATTAGAAATCCGTACATAAATCCGAAAAGACGAATTTAGTGGTACAGGCCCGCACCAGGATTTGAACCCGTGACCTTCCGATCACAAGTCTGGCTCATTACCAACTGGGCTATCACCCCCCCCCATACATACATACACAATCTAAATTTTACATAGGGTAATTATGAGTTTCGAGGTTACAACAATAGTAGATGTGTGCTGCAGTGACTAAAAATGTCTCCAACTCAGCATTGTGTTAGAGCGCTGGTATTCCGTTGACGCCGCGGTTGCTTAAATTATATATTAATCAGTTCGTTTCGTGATGGCGATCGTAATGCGTTTGCTATTTTTTTTTAATAGTAGATAGATAGATGGATAGATAAAAACATTTATTCACATAACCACAGCACACGAACAATCAACATAAAGCATTACAACTCACAAAAATTTCTTTTCATCATCTTTCGTATTGCGCACTGCTAGGGAATGGAATTCCCTGCCTGCGTCTGTATTTCCGAGTTCATATAACCCGAATCTCTTTAAAGTTCGAGTGAATAGGCTCCTTCTGGGTGAGCTTGCTACATCCTCGACCGCATCTTTGCCCTTGGGCTAGATTGTGGTCAAGAGCGAACCCTTCATTAATAAAGAAAAAAAAATTGAACATGGAACACTACACAAACAAGTACAAAATTAGGTATTACGTATTATAAGAATATATTACAACATAAAAATGTGTAAAATTATAAATATTATGTTATTATATTATATTACAGTCAATAATAATAAGTCCCTTAATAAGCCTTTTATGTTCTGAAAATTTGACCAGATAAGTAAATGTCCGGAACACCTGTGAGCTGAGTATCAAGCAACGAAGCCCGAACTTTCCTCTTGAAGGTTATCCATTTTATGTTAACACTCGTAAACAAATGAACATCAATTTTTTCCAAATAATTACCCTACGTCACACATTGCTAACAAATCAAATTCTGCATAACATAGTCAAAAACAGCACAGAATAAACAGAATGGGGCCCCCTGAGTGGGTCCACAGTGGGCTGGCCTCCCCAAAACGCGTCAAAGTTGAAGCCCTCCCTAGGGGGGAGCCTCCGGGCGATTTTTTAAAGGGAGGCAGACTGTTTGGTGACGGTTGCACCGGTGTAGTGAGGACGGTGAGGATTGGGTGTTTTGTTAATGAACAAATAATATTTTAACTCTTTTTAATTTTAAGATTTGTAAGATTTTAATCATACAAATATTTTTAAATCTGATGCGTAAGTAAAGTGTACGCTTGCACTGGGCTTGAAGACTATAGATGATTTATCACCTACTGTATACTCCAGCAAAGCTAACATAGACACGTGACATAATGATGTCATGTCGATGCCGTTTTGCTTGTTTCGTACCTACTGACGATAACCGATGTACCGAAATGAAATACATATTATATATGGCAAAATCACCTCACACGGCCGTCCATGTTAGTTATGCTGGCTCTTACAATAAAATTTGTTTCTTTTTTAAATTATTTAGCAATCAGTTGCAGCAATGTTCATCAGAATTAAATCTTCTGTAAACCTTGTGCCATCCTTGCTTAGCAGCTTGAGCACGATGGCGACAAACTCGTGCAGCACGCCACTCGGCTGATGGTGAATCTTCACTTTGATTACGCGGGCCATCGTCGACCTCATCTATGACCTTGGTCAAGATTGGGGTCAAGAGTTTACCCATCTCATAATATTAAAAAGGGCCCCATGCAAAGGCTTTCTCGCCCTCTGGCGTTAACAATTTTTTTTTTAATGGATATTTTCATTTTATTTTATGTTGACATTTTAACATCGGGCCGCGGCGCATTACGCGCGCTATCACCATCATGCTAGGGCTACTGAAAACAAGTTTGCCTTAGTGTTTGCCTTAGCTCTACCACTGGCCAATGCTCACCGGTTGTGCTACCCCGCGTCCACTGCGGCTTGCTCTCCTTTATTTCGCTGCACGCGCCGATCGATCCGCGTCATGTCAGATTCCCGCCAATACCACTACATATTGTACCCTTGCATTGCTGTTATGCACTTTTCGTTTAACCACACTACATACATACATACGCTCACGCCTGTAATCCCTAACGGTGTAGGCAGAGCATTAGTGGCTCTAGCGAACTATTTGATGCCACTTACCAGCCCATATACGGCGTCCCCACCGAGGGGCACGGGCCTTCCTTCGAAACACAAAGGGGATTTAGGCCATAGTCCACCACGCTGGCCCAATGCGGGTTGGTGGACCGCTCGTCTTTCGAAAATCAATTTTCTTGGACGGACGGGTTTCATCACGATGTTTTCCTTCACCGTTGAGCAAGTGATAATTAGAAATCCGTACATAAATCCGAAAAGACGAATTTAGTGGTACAGGCCCGCGCCAGGATTTGAACCCGCGACCGTCGGATTACAAGTCTGGCTCATTACCAACTGGGCTATTACCGCTTATTTGATGCCACGTTTGACACAAATTGTGCGGGCTGTCAGATGGAACGAGTTGTAAAATGGTGAGAGGTGGTCAACCTTTCGTCCATTATACAGCAAAACCCTCGTATCATACTTACAGACTTTTACTGTATACCTGGAAAGAGTTGGCAGCTGGCACTTTCTTTGACTCCTGGTCCAGTATGGAAGAAACCACACTACACTTCGATTATGGCACCGGAAAATTATAATAACCGTAATATTACAATTTCACTAGTAAAATTATAATATCCCGCGATAATACAATGTTCCTTTATGAAGTTTTCCCTCGCCGTAAGAGCATCGGTTAGTGTGCAAACATAACTTAAAAAACGAGTCATTTGTACACGTCGGCACTGAGGATCAAACTCAGTATCTCTCACTTAAGAGGTGACCCACTAAGCATTACGCCACCGAAGCTAATTGTCTATCTTACACCATCATATTACTATCATAGAAATGAATTTTTATGTAGGTCTGTGTTATGAAAAATAGAAATAAAAGTAAATTTATATCTTCTACTAGATTTCGTTCCCATGTGAATTTTTTCGTAAATTTTCCAATGTTTTTAATAGTTATTCTGCTATTCGGGACAGAGATAAATACAACAAAACAAAAACCATGAAAATCGGTGCAGCCGTTCTCGAGTGTTCGAACAATACCCGACTTTGTTTTATAAATTAAGATTTTATTTATTTTTTCCTCCTGCCACTACAAAACCCTTGATTACAAATATTAATAGAAAAGCTAATTTCATTACAGAAAAAAAAACAAAAAAAAAGTAAGGTCCGTGCATAAGAAAAGTGCTACGCCGTAGCACCTCGTAGCCACCTGTTAACGCATGGATTAGCTGGGCACTCGCTTCGTAGACGATGCTGTAGGGGGAAACTTCTTAGCGGAAAATTATGCTACGGAAAATGTAGAAAAGCTTAGCCAGTTGAATTTGGATTGTAATAAAAATTCCTGGTTTTGTAAAATTAGAATAAATAAGATTTAATATAAGTGGTAGTTTATATTCACTCGTAATTTAGGTAACTATATTTATTTTTTATTGTTTCTTGTCTTTTTCATTTATTTATCTCAGTTTGTATAGATTTTAAGTTCTTTTTTTTGTCTGTTTTTTATTGTGTTTTTCTAATGTTTTTGTTGTGATGTCCTGGGTAATAAATAATTATCTATTCTATTCTATTTAATAATCTATACTTCTATACTAAAATTGTAAAGAGCAAAGAATTGTATCTTTGTATGTATGTTTGTTTGTAACGAATAAACTCAAAAACTAATGGACCGATTTTAAAAATTCTTTAATTATTAGAATGCTACATTATTCCCGAGTAATAAAAGTTACGATATTACCGAATCCCTACGGGAATGAATTAGGTATAAAATTAAGATTTCATCCACAAACATATTACAAAGAGAAAAGATTTGTATGTTTGTAAGAGTGTGTATTCAAACCACGATTATCTGTTATTTTTAGGGGAAAACTGCACCTTTGCGAACAGGCATAGTGTCATTTATTTGTAACTTTAAATTTTCTTTTCTTTTTTAGGTTTTTTATTTGTTCTCTCGTTAATTATACTCCACATTGTTTTTATGACGTTACTAGAATTTTAAATTTTATACATATAGTTGATTTTTGACTTGTTGAGTTAAGAAAACAAATGTATGACGTTATTAAGTCCTGTGAAATAAATTTTAATTGACTTTGATTAAACAGACAGACTTTAAATTACTAAGCGAAACTTTAGAGGTTGATTCTCTCCACTAAAATTCTCAAAAAAGTTGTCAACTCCCCATACAAAAGCAAAACAGCTAATTACAGAAGTTCAGTGGAAAGGCATATTTTTTTTTTCATTTTTCAATCTGTTCTTAGAGGAAAGTTGTTTTTTTTTATTATAAGATGGGTTAACTCTTGACCTCAATCTTGACCATAAAGTCAAAGATGAGGTCGACGATGGAGCGAGTTAACCCAGAAAATGCCTATAAAGGCACTGGTACTCTCACGCACCGACGGAACACAGCAACCTGTTTGGCGTCGGACTTCGGTAGGAGGGTGGTCGCGAACCAGACGGCCCTTTACAGAGCCTACCACACCGCAATAAGACCATAGGACGACACCTAAGATTCAGAAAAAAATGAAGTGTCGTTGCCTGGGATGGATTACTAGGAGGACTTGTGTTTCCTCAGTCGCCTCTTACGACACCCACGGAAAGAGATGGGGTGGTGTTATTCTCAACCGATCACCACACGGGTGTTCAGTTTCATGGGCTTAATTCATATTGTTAATTTTCGCTATATAATTTTAATTTAATATTTATTTATTATGGTAGGTAATGCACACATTATAGCGTTGTAGCCCGCACCACATCTATTTCTCTCTTACCATCTCTAAGGTAGACTGGAAGAGAGCCCTTCAGGGATAAGTCCGCCTTCGCACATAGCTATGTTTCTTTTGTATTAGTCTGTAAAAGTTTGCAAAAAAGAGTTTTCATGCATACACCCAATTGTTGTAGCTGTAATCTGTGGCATCAAGCGGCTCCATGAATACTTGATGCTCTGTCTACCCTAGCAGAGCAAATGGACATGTATATGTCTATGTTTTAAGTACACACGACAGCAAATCCCTTGGCCTTGACGTCGCCCTTATCTCGCTCGTAATAGCGCCAGCTTTCGGCTAGAACGATTTCGCTAATTCTTTTTTTGTTGTGTTTGTTATTGTCAAGAGAAGGTTCTTATGAAAGAAAAAATTAAGAAAGTTAAAAAAAAACAAGACATCTGTCGGGTCAGCTAGTCATTAATGAAATCGAAGGTATTTTCGATTTGATTGTTTGTTTGCATTGAATATACTCCAAAACTGCTGGACCGATTTGAAAAATTCTTACACCGTTACAATTTCACATTATCCCTGATGAACACGGGCTACTTAATTTTCTCGAATTTTCACGGGAACGAAGTACCGGGCGGAAAGCTAGTACTCAATAAAAAGCATGGTTTACCCGTTTTTTAAATATTTTAAAAAATAAGAAAGATGTGAATGTTCAAAACTCTCAATTAGGCAGAGAGGGAAATACTAAACAGTGACGTCACAGTTCAGTACCGCCATATAAATTACATTCTAAATTTCATTTTGTGAGAAAGAGAAAGAAAAATCGTTTTTTTTTAATTATAAGATGGGTTAACTTTTGACCTCAATCTTGACCATAAGGTCAAAGATGAGGTCTACGATGGAGCGAGTTAACCCAGAAAATGCCTATAAAGGCACTGGTACTCCCACGCACCGACGGAACACAGCAAGCTGTTTGGCGTCGGACTTTGGTAGGAGGGTGATCGCGAACCAGACGGCCCTTTACAGAGCCTACCACACCGCATGAGACCATAGGACGACACCTCAGATTCAGAAAAAAATGAAGTGTCGTTGCCTGGGATGGATTACTAGGAGGCAGGTCTCATTTGTGTTTCCTTAGTCGCCTCTTGCGACACCCACGGAAAGAGATGGGGTGGTGTTATTCTCAACCGATCACACGCGGTTAGTTTGATAGGCTGTAAGTTTTTAATTTATTGATCGATTTCAAATTTCATTTCGGATTCTAAATAAGAAGAAGAACTAGTATAGAACCCACAGTAACTTGTTTCACTTTAAAGCGTTTAGTTTTCTAGATTCGGAGATAACCTGTAGAGAAGAAAATGTCTCCATTGGGCCTTTTTATAATTCGAAACCGACACGGCAAAATTGTATTACCATTGACTCCTATATAATAGTAATACTAGAAGCTGAGAACATAGGGGACAGTGGTAATTCAAATTTTGAACGGCACGTCGAATTATAAAACGGCACAATTAGTCGCTGCACTAATACAGTTGCAGTCCAAATGTAATGCAATACTGATCCATTGCAGTGCACTTTGTTACTTTGTAAAAACCTAGTAATCAAATTATTGACGAGCACGTTTGTGTTTTAAACCATCGCAATTTAAACTATGCAAATGCATTTCAAATATTCAACAGAAACCAGAAGCATCCCGTATCACGTTCGATGCGAATGTAAAAAAAAACAGAAGAAAAAAATTCGCGAAAAAACTTTATCCTGTCAAAAAATAGTAACAGGAATAATTATGGTGAACATTGCATTAATCAAATTCCGCGCACGGTGCTATTGGGGGGTCTGACCCCCTCGCCCCCCTAGGGGGTCATGGGGGTGGTGCTCGGAAAAACGAATGCTGCGGGCTCGCTGCGAAAAAACCAGAAAACGCTACACGTACAAGGTATTACATCTCAAGATATGAATTTATTAATCTCTGTTTTTTTTATCTGTCAAAGTAGGCAGAGTAGCATGTGGTTCTAGGACCTCTTGACGTCATTATTTGAAATACGAGAGTTACGAGATAAATGTCATATCGTGGTGATAGATTGCGTCTTTCGCGCATAAATGCCCATAATATAACAAAACTCTTTCGTCCGGCTTAGTGGCTTCCACAGTATGATTAAGTTAGATTTTAACTTATTTTTTCTGTCTACGAATTAGATTCATCTATTTCATAATTCTAATTAAAATTTCATTCATTTCGAATAAAATTTCATCTTATCCCATATCTTTACAGAAGTAAAAAATAAATTAAATATCAATGTAAAAAAAATGATTAGAAATAAAAACATGCCAACAAAATACAGCAATAGTAAAATAAATATAGCAATTTTATTTTATTTTATTTATTAATGTATCTTTAAAATACTCGTCGACTGAATAATATTCTTTTTCAGCATAAGGTATGCCTAAGAAGAATTGCCAGCTGCCAGCTAAGTTTTTCTTTAACTCCCAATCAAGCATGGAAAAAAGTGCATTTTTCATATACAGAGCTTTAGGCAAATCTCTTTCAACCTCTCGGGTGGTTAATTAGTCCATTAAACTGAACAACTTTCCCCCAATAATAGGTCAAAATACGAAAAAAAAGGAAAAACAATTTTCAGTTCCCATACAAACTTCATCAATAGCGCATTTTCATGGACTAGCCAAGTTCGCCACATACTTGACTATACCTACACGATAAGAAGAAGATGGACTGATTAACCACCCGAGAGGTTGAAAGAGATTTACCTAAAGCCCTGTATATACCTTGAGAAAAAAAAAAGTGAACCCATAGATACTTCATCTCACAATCCGTCAATTAAAAGTGAATAGTGATTAGAGATTGATACAATGATAAAATACTTTGGATCGAATGTTGGACATAATGAATGTAGATAAATCTTCTGATGAGTATCTACCGATATGTGAGTTTAGTACACACGCTTTTTATGTTTCTTCTAAATTTAGAACAAGGTTTTATAATTTCGTCCGATATTTTCAGTCTTTTCTTCCTGTGTTAAGTACGTAGCGAACTTATCTAACTCATAGCACAACCCACAACGAACTCGCGTGTGCCGATTAGATGACAGTGAAACTTCACTTTGACGGCGCGAAGGTATCGCGCAAGGCTTGGTCACCCTCTAGCGTTTTTTTGACTTTTGCTCAAGTGATTTCACGTCATGTTTGAGCTGAAGAAAACTTGAAAACTCAAATTAGCATCTTCTGGGAGAGCTTGCTACATCCTCGACCATATTTTCGCCCCTGAACTAGATTGTAGTCAAGAGCTAACCCATTCGTTATAAAAAAACCTGGTACGTGGCCAACTTCGCCGTGTGTTGATCGGTTGAAAATAACACCAACCCATCTCTTTCCGTGGGTGTCGTAAGAGGCGTCTAAGGAAACAAAAATGAGACCTGCCTCCTAGTAATCCATCTTAGGCAATGACACCTCAGTTTGTTTCAACTGGCGTCTTATGGTCTCATGGGTGTGGTAGGCTTTGTAAAGGGCCGTCTGGTTCGCGACCATCCTCCTACCGAAGTCCGACGCCAAAGAGCTTGCTGTGTTCCTTCGATGCGTGGGAGTACCAGTGCCTTAATTGGAATTTTCTGGGTTAACTCGCTCCATCGTCGACCTCATCTACGACCTTGGTCAAGATTGGGGTCAAGAATTAACATAATAAAAAAAAACAACTGGTTGCACTCCAGGAGTGCCGGCAGAAGTGAAAAATTGAACATTAACGTTGTGCATTAATATTTAATTTATTTTTTTCTATGCTACACCGGATGACATCTTGACTTATGCAGTTTTAATTTCCTATATTTATCAAACACCCCTCCGTGATATCTTGCCTTTTGCAGTTTTAATTTTCTATATTTATTAACCACCCCTCCGCCTTACGGATTTTCGATCAGGGTCATGTGACAGACACGTAACCCTGACGCGAGTTTAACATTTTTTTACCCATACTTCAAAGTGCACAACGCCGCTAAAGAAATTTTCACTTCAAAAAAACTTAACTAACCCAAATGTCAGTTTCCAAATCGCCAATGGCCTCTGAGTCGCAATTATGGTCACCCCTTCAGGTTTCCTGCCGAGGTCTATTTACGTCGCTTAACGTGACTGATCGATCCTGGAATCAGTCACATTTAGTCTCAGCACTTCAAACTGACTTCAAAACAAAAGGAAATTATTAATTCGACACTACGTCTGCTGAAAGAAATTTCCTTACGAAAAAGCTATGCCTTTTGTGTTCGTTTTTCCATTTTTCTGTAGATAAAAAATAAATAAAATCAATAAATAAAAACTTTATTTAGTACCTACAAATGACAATAAGCTTCACAAAGGTTCACAAGAAACAGATGTGTAATAATTTTTAATGATATCTTCAGATAAATCCCCTAGAACTCAACCTCTCTTACGCTGTTCAGTTCATCGCAGGCTACCTACATAGCAGCTATAAAAAACAGCCCCCTACCCCCAGGGGGTGCGGGGTGCCCTTGCAACCCTCACTGCATTCATTAATTGCTAATTTCAGATCGGGTCAGATGTATGATGCGTATGCGTTGTATAATCTGTTTTATTTTTATTGCGTTCCATTTTTAATTAGGGTTTTTGCAGAGCTTCTTCTTTTTGTATACTAGCTTTCCGCTCGCGATTTTGTTTGCGTTGAAAAGTAGCCTATATCACTCACCATGAGCTCATTCCGCCTTCTTCCATCGAAAGGGGCTTCTTCCATCGGACGTCCAGACGCACTGCGGGGTATCACCCTTATCTTGTCGAGATACCTCGGATACGTACTGAGCGCTTTTCTTCATCTTTTGTATTGCGCACTGCCAAGGAGTGGAATTCTCTGCCGACGTCTGTATTTCCGAGCAATTCTCTGCCGGCGTCTGTATTTCAACCCGAATATCTTTAAAGTACGAGTGAATAGGCTTCTTCTGGGTGAGCTCGCTACATCTTCGACCGCATCTTTGCCCTGAGCTGGATTGTGGTCAAGAGCGAACCCATTCTTAATAATAAATAATAAAAAACAGCCCTTAAACTATCCTATGTATAAAAAATAACATTGATCTGTCGCTTGATTTTGACAATCTAAGGTATGATGCTTTCTTCCAATCCAGACTGGGAGTGAAAGAAAAAAACTGCCAGCTGTCAACTCTTCCCAGACCACTAAACAGGACGTGAGGGTTTTGTTATATCGTGGGCGAAAGGCTGAAAACCTGTTACCACTATACTCATGTTTTTAAAAAAATTAAGAATGGGTTCGCTCTTGACCACAATCTGGTTCATCTTATGACCCCTCACAATGTATGTCAAATAATTCTAGAACGATAATGATGCTCTGCCTACCCCCAAAGAGATCGTAGGCGTGTGTGTATGTGTATTAGTAAGGACAAGGATTTTTATTTTGAATGCATACTTCCATACTAATATTGTAAATGCGAAAGTAACTCTGTCTGTCTGTCTGTCCGTCTTTCACGCCTAAACTACTGAACCGATTTTGATGAAATTCGGAACAGAGATAGACTAGAGCCTGGGAAAAGACATAGAGGCTACATTTTATCCCACAGTTGAGCACGATATAACCTGTAGTCTACGCGGGCGGAGCCGCGGGGGAAAGCAAGTATGTAATAAAAACTAGGTTTCTCCCTGCGACTTCTATTTACACTTCTATACTAATATTATAAAGAGGAAAGATTTGATTGTTTGTTTGTTTGTTTGCATTGAATAGGCTCCGAAACTACTGGACCGATTTGAAAAATTCTTTCACCATTAGAATCCTACATTATCCGTGATGGACATAGGGTACATGATTTTTCCGAATTACCACGGAAACGAAGTCCCGAGTGGAAAGATAGTATATGATAAAGAGGAAAGATTTCTATTTTTGTATGTAACGAATAAACTTAAAAACTACTGGACCGATTTCGAAAATTATTTTATCATTAGGATGCTACATTATCCCTGAGTAACATAGGCTACATAATTTTTCCGGATTCCCACGGGAACGAAGTCCCGCGCGGGATGCTAGTTTAGTATAAGACAGGAGGTAATCCTTGAAGTGTGTTTAAATGATTTTTCTAATGGCTATTATCTGTATAACAAGTGCGATAAGCTGGTTCGCCTTTGTATGGGAAGTTTATATATTTTTTGAGGATTTCGTCTTAGTTCCTCATTGAAACTTGCTCAGTTTCAGGAAGAGAATCACTACCCACTTTCGCCAAACAATTAAAATCATCTCAACTGTAAATATACAGGGTATAAAAGACAGCTTAGAAAAAACTGAAACCCTGGACTCAGACAATCATTCTGAATGATTTTCCAGTGGAATTTTTCTCCGGAAAATTCTCAACTTTTTTTCATGTTTTTTAACATTTTCTGCTTACATGTTTTATTATTTAATCGAATACACTCCATTTTGCAATAAAAACAATCATAACAACGTAAAACACGTGTACATCGCACTCCAATAGCAGCGCGGCGCGGGGTAATCGCGCGCGGGGCGCGGTTTTATGATACGTTGCGTTGCGCCAAAGGAGGTAAATAATTAAAACTCCTTAACATGACGTTTCCGGGAAAAAATAATTACTTAAGGCTGATGATAATTATTGGTAGATTCCACCATTTAATTATTTGCTAAGCTGTCCTTTACACCCTGTATATTCGTAACTAGAAAATTACATGTTCTCTATGCTCGCAACCAGCTATTATTAAAATTGACTTATAATTTTATACAATATAAATTTATATGACAATTTTAATTTTAGTTTTAGTATGACGTCGCTGTGCTTACATCAGAAGCTGATATCTACGTCATATTTGTGCGATGGTTTTAGCACACAGCAGGGTGGATGATGTCATAAAGGATGCCGTCCACATATATATATAAATAAATATATATATGAGGGATATATATGTGGGTTGCATATATATGCATCATGGTAGCCGTAAGACACCCACTGCTGGGCATACGCCTCCACAAGGGTTTCCACACCGATCGGTCATATCAAGGACTTTGAATTAGTTAGCGATGTGACTCAGCCACTAAACTGAACAACTTTCCCCAAGGAACATAGATCTTTTTTGTTTGGCTTTTTTAGGGTTCCGTACCCAAAGGGAAAAACGGGACCCTATTACTAAGGCTCCGCTGTCCGTCCGTCTGTGACCAGGCTGTATCTCATGAACCGTGATAGTTCATCATCATCATCATCATGTCAGCAAGACGTCCACTGCTGGACATAGGCCTCCCCCAGGGATCTCCACCTCGATCGGTCCTGCGCCACTCGCCACTCGCCAACAGTTGAAATTTTCTCAGATGATTTCTATTGGTCCTATAACAACAAATAGGTACTAAAAACCAGAATAAAATAAATATTTAATGGGGGCTCCCATACAAAAAACGTGATTTTTTTGCTCGTTTTTATAGATAAGTCTGTCCGAGGCTGTATCTCATGAACCGTGATAGTTAGATAATTGAAATTTTCAAAGATGATGTATTTTAGTTGCTGCTATAACAACAAATACTAAAAAGTAGAACAAATTAAATATTTAAGGGGGCTCCCATACAACAAACGTAATTTTTTTGCCGCTTTAATAGAGATATTGGGCTTTATAGAGTCCGACTCGCACTTGGCCGATTTTATAGGTAATGGTACGGAACTCTTCGTGCGCGAGTCCGACTCGCACTTGGCTGGTTTATTTTTTTGTGATTTTTATATGGGTCCCTTTAGTTCTTCAGTTTAATGAATAGAATCACCAGTTTCACTGACTAATTTAAAGTCACCCTTATTAATCCATCCATCCACAACTCACGCATATAATCCCTGACGTGATAGGCAGAGCATCATCTAGTTCACATGACACCACGTTTGACATACATTCTAAAGGTTATTAGATGAAACATGGGTATAGTGGTAACAGGTGGTGGTCAGCTTTTTGCCACGATACAGCAAAACCATCACGTCTCACTTACTGGCTTCTACGGTATGCCTGGAAAGAGTTGACAGCTGGTATTCTAAGTTTTTCTTTCACTTCCAGTCTAGCGTGGAAGTTATAAGTTAGGAAATTGTATTAATGAAGAGTGTTTAAGAAAGTGGAAACCATTTCCTAATTAAAATCTTCAAAACACCAGCCATTGTTTAAAATATAGAGAGGCAGTTCTTTCATTATTTGATGAATGAGTATTTCTTTTAATTTTTTTAGGCACAGCATTGTAACTAGACTGAGACCTTTATTGTCTTAATGCACTTATTAAGCAAAGTACCATCTCCCAAATTGCAATCCTTTCAAAACACCTTTATTTTAAAAAGAAATATCTTCTGTAATTTACACTTTGTGAATACATATAGTTTCACAAATACTACCACGTCAAAATTAAATTAAAGTAAGTATAATTATACCATGCCATAAAACCTCAACATTGTTTTATGGCATGGTAAAAGAAAAAAGTATATGAATTATGACGTAGAAAAACCACAATATAAGAAAAATACTAGAATACACATTTATTATACTAGCTTTCCGCCCAGGACTTCGTTCCGGTGGGAATTTGGAAAAATTTAATAGCTCAAGTGTTAATCCAGGGTGTCAGCCACCTCCATACAAAATTTTATCGAAATTGGTTTAGCCGTTTGAGCGTGAAAGAGTAACAAATATCCATACATCCATCCATACATACTAACTTTCGCATTTATAATATTAGTAAGGAAGGATAAAAAAAAACATTTTCTTAAAAGAACAACAGTAAATCGGTAACAAAGTACCAGGTATGCATGAGTTCGCAGCAGTGGCGCTGCATAAGATTGATGCACTTTAGGGAGATGGATACAGGTGCCCATTAAACGAGGGGTGAGGTCAAGGGGGGTACGGGATATCTTATTTGTGTGTCTTCACAATCAGAATGTATTTTATCAATAGAAAATAAAAGTAGAAAATGTTTGTTAATTTCACTAACCGACTTCATACAAGGAGGAAGTTCTATGTTCGACTGTATGTTTCGTTTTTTATGTATGTTCACCGATTTCTCCGCCATTTATGGACCGATTTTCATAATACTTTTTTGTTCGAAAGAGTTGTTTATTCCATTGTAACCAATTTAAGATCTGATAATGGAATCCCAGGGAAAACGAGGGAAACCCTCGAATTTAATAGGCACTCACATTGTTTCTCACGTACTATCTATTATTTACACTAAAAATAGAAAAATAAAAAATAAAGCCAAATAAGTTTGATAGGCTATACGTACGTCCGCCTTCGCACCGACTTCAAACAGATCAGTAGGGGGTGTAGCACATTAAATGCTACGTCTTTATTTTTCGATTTTTGAAGTGGGTTTAATTTTTTTTATAGAAAGTTTATTTATTTTTCTATTTTTAGTGTAAAATAATAGATAGTACGTGAGAAACAATGTGAGTGCCTATAAATTTCAAGGGTTTCCTTCGTTTTCCTTGGGATTCCATCATCAGATCTTAAATTGGTTACAATGGAACAACCAACTCTTTCGAACAAAAAAAGTATTATGAAAATCGGTCCTTAAAATGGCGGAGAAATCGGTGAACATACATTCCATTTTTGAAGTCGGTTTAATTTTTTTATAAAAAGTTTATTTATTATATGCATAATTAACATTATTACTACTAGAAAGTAGGAAAGTCACTAAAACGTTAAACTTTGTTTTAAGGTAGACAACTCACAAGTCATTTGACCGACTCAACTGCTGTTGCTGCTTACCTCCATACACTCACGCCTGTAATCTCTTTCGGGGTAAGCAGAACGTCATGCAGTTCTGGAACCACTTGACGATACATTTGACATCCATTCTGAGGGTTATTAGATGGAACATGAGTATAGTGGTGATAGGTTGTTAGCCTTTCACCCACGAAATAGATAAAAATTCGAGGACAACCATCCATAAAATAAATTAATTAGCAGCACAAACTTAAAAGCCCACTCTAAGGTTTCCCTTCTGTCAATTCAATTCTTTTTATTCCTTGTGGTGATCGGTTTAGAATAACACCACCCCATATCTTTCCGTGGGTGTCGTAAGAGGCGACTAAGGAAACACAAATGAGACCTGCCTCCTAGTAATCCATCCCAGGCAATGACACTTCATTTTTTTCAGAATCTGAGGTGTCGTCCTATGGTTCATGCGGTGTGGTAGGCTCTGTAAAGGGCCGTCTGGTTCGCGACCACCCTCCTACCGAAGTCCGATGCCAAACAGCTCGCTGTGTTCCGTCGGTGCGTGGGAGTACCAGTGCCATTTTCTGGGTTAACTCGCTCCAACGTCGACCTCATCTTTGACTTTTATGGTCAAGATTGAGGTCAAGAGTTAACCCATCTTATAATAAAAAAATTAAAAAAACATCTTTGAAAAATGGCGTTCACAATATCATGATTTTGCCAATGTCTGAGTATTTTAATCAAAATTAAAATATCAAATGGCGAAGTCGTCAATATCAAGTAAAGAAACCCTTCACGGTTTGTAGTACGTCAGGGCCTCGTCCGTTGATCAGCAGGATGCATTGCTAGCAGGTGAGGATGACGGTTTTGATGTACTAGGATGTTATGACCCCACACACCCCTGTTATACGTCTCTTGGGACTCAAAAATATGTAGACACAATCTCCTGTCATATTATCTCAACTCATAAGATGGCGATGTTCAATAATCTACTATATAAAAGTAAGTCGGGTTTTCCTTCCTGACGCTATAACTCCAGAACGCACGAACCGATTTCCACGGTTTTGCATTCGTTGGAAAGGTCTTGGGCTCCGCGAGGTTTATAGCAAAGAAAATTCAGGAAAAATTTCAACAGAAAAGCGGGAAAATCTTGAGAATCGATATAACCTGTAGTCCACGCGGGCGGAGCCGCGGGCGGAAAGCTAGTATTCTATTATATTATACGTATACATTATTATTACGAAATCTAACAAAACAAAAACGCAGTGCGTAACTTTTATATCATCAAACCCCGACAAAGAAGAGGAGTGTTAAGTTTGACGTGTGTATTTGTAGGTCTGTGTATCTGTCTGTGGCATTGTAGCTCCTAAACGGATAGACCGATTTCGATACGGTTTTTTTTTGCTAGAAAAATGACGTAATTGAAATGGTTCTTAGCCGACAATATTTGACCTAAATTGGTTCGGATTTTTTTAAAAGTTATAACGTCTTTCGATAGCCTAAAAACATTTGACAGCTGCTAAAAGTCACACCTAGTGATCATCAGTAGCATTATGTCCTCATTAAAGCCTTCAAAACCCTTTTCCTTCAACGACATTACTTTTTTTTCTTTTGTCAAATTTCTCCCGGGCATAAAAACTCCTTGGTCGTTAACCAGCGCACACGCACGTCATGTGGCATTCGTTTTTATGCCAATTATTTTGACATTAATCTTGTGAGAGAATTTTAAAAATAAGGCTACCAAATGTGAAACCAAATAAGTTTTAGGCAGTGTTAAGTAGATTTTTGTAGCTTAGGAATAAGACTGCACCTTATTGCTAAGTAATATCTACTTCTATACTAATCTATACTAGTATTATAAAGAGAAAAGATTTGTATTTTTGTATGTAACGAATACGCTCCGAAACTACTGGACCGATTTAAAAAATTCTTTCACCATTAGGATGCTACATTATCCCTGAGTAACATAAGCTACATAATTTTCCCGAATTCCCACGGGAACGAAGTCCCGAGCGGGATGCTAGTAATATTATAAAGAGGAAAGATTTGTATTTCATATGTAACGAATAAACTTAAAAACTACTGGACCGATTTCAAAAATTCTTTCTCCATTGGGATGCTACATTGTTCCTGAGTAACATAGGCTATATAATATTCCCGAATTCCGACGGGAACGAAGTCCCGAGCGGGATGCTATTAGTTAGCAATAAGACTGCATATTACATCTTTTAATGTGTTCTATGGTCATTTCATTTCTTCCATACACCCATCTATTTACACATAATAGCTACTCACGCCTATCAATTGATACCATATAGTGGTAATACAAAAAAACACTCGCGTCCTACCTAATTAACTTTTACGGAATGCCTAAAAAAATTGTACAACCTTTACATTCTAAGTTTTTCTTTCACTCCCAGTCAAGTGTGGAATTATTTATTTGTGTGTACAAAAATAATATTTGTCTTGTAGTATAAATAGTTTTGCTCTAACTCGCTAAGTCTGATATCACAGAAAAATAAAAGAAAAACGACTGTCTACGTCATTAATGTGGTATTAGTCAATAGACATCCTAAATCGAAGATTATAGACCCGAAACCACAATAACCAACTAACCTACAGAATCTATTCACCTAAATCAGAAACCAACCAAATGTCCTATCAATCTTAAATAAAAAATTTAAATATTATTACCGACGGCAGGGGAACGCAACATTTTTCCTGTATTTTTTCTGTTAAAAACAATATTAGGCACGATAAATGTCAAATTATCTTTGTTTTTTTATCTTATTTAGAAATATAATTACCCAACCGAGCAAATTTTTGTTAAAAATATAAGAGAAAAATAAATTATTAGTCAGCGAAAAGGCACTTTGTCAACAATAATATCAGGTAGAACAATATTTAAACCTATCTTGTAAATAATTTTTCATTTCAGGCTATTACTGCCATACTCAGAGATGCCAATTAAAGTTAAGAAGTAATTAAATGTCATTAAATCCTTGTTTATATCAACAAGAGTGAAAGAGACAACATCAGAGTTTAACAGTACTTAACTTTAATTTACGTCTCTGAGTACGGCAGTAAATGTCCTTACGTAAATTTTTTACATAAAAGAACAAATAATAATGTTTTAAACCTAACTTTATGCGAAACAACAAACTGTAATGTAAGCCGTGCTGCGGTTTGTACAATAGCAAATAGACACAAGCTCCATAAAAATTTGTAAGTACATTAAAACAAATACGGCACAGGGAGAGGAACCCTTATAAATCTTCTTGTAACAAATGACATTAATAACTGATGGCTAATACTTAAAACATTCTCACACTCTTTAGGTTGTCGATCTCTGCCGTTCAGGGTGATTCTGTCCGATCGGACCGGTTCGACCGCTTTTTGTCGGATTCCACCCTCGCCCGCGACCTCAGGACTTTGACTGCAACATAGTGAGCATGGACCTTAACGCTGTGGCTTTATAGAACAAAGTCGAATGTCAACGATCATTTTGACAGTCACGACCTAAGTGTAAGGATAATATGAGGATGGATAGAGCGATGAGCGTTGCACTGGACGGTCTAGCGATTATTATTTTGATTCGATTTTATAATAAAACATTATTATGAATAATGAAATGTGGTGTCAAAGTGAAAAACATGAAGAAATCGCTCGCCTTTATGTACCTTTATGCTAATGTAATTTGTAAGCCTTGGTATATATTTTTTTTTAATTATGCTATAAAGTATTGTATTGTATATATATGTTATATTACGTCAGAGCCTCGTTAGTTAATGAGCAGGGTGCACCGCTGATGATGGTGAGGATGATGGTTTTGGAGTAGGTAATAAGATGTTACGACCCCACACACAACAACAATTTAACTTACTAGTCAGACGAAAACCTTTATACACACATCAACGCGGTCTAGGAATATTGCTCAATTTTTCATACAAAAGTGGTCTGTTTGAGAAGCTATAAAAGCATACTCGAGATACATGGAGAGCTGTAGTTTATAGACAAGCAAGTGCTTAACCTGAATTTTCAATTCTAGTCAGTAAATGTTGTTTGTTTTACTTGAATTTTCTGAAAACGTGACGGAAACGAAAATGAAACAGCACTTTTTGCTGACTTTTTTTAATGAAAATAGTCGAATTTACGCATTTTTTTAATCATTTTCGTCACGTTTTCACAAATTTCAAGTAAAACAAAATATATTGATTCGAATTGAAAATTCAGGCTTAGCACTTAGTCGTCTGAAAATTATAGCGCTCCATGTATCTCGAGTATGCTGTTGTAGCTTCTCAAACAGACCTCTTTTGTATGAAAAATCGTTCAAAATCCCTAGACCGTGTTGATGTGTATATTAACTGCTTGATACAGGCCTCCCCAATGATATAGATAGCTTTCGTAAAAATTATATAATTTATAAGTAAACTATATAAAATATAAGACAGTAAATAAAAAGTGTATGAAATAGAATTGTAAATAATAAATAAATAAAATAAATTATTTGTAACGAATAATCATTTAGTAGTGAAAACTACGGTCCATCAATCTAACTCGATACAGACAAACCAAAGCCATACAAAAATGTGACCAAAAACTCTCTGCCACTCAAACCTGAATCATAAACCAAACAAATAAAGTACAAAATCCATCACAGAATTAAGAAGAAATTGATAGATTCTTATCATACACTTGACCCATCCTGGGAACGTTCGGAAGGCGATTAACGTATGGAGATTATTACGAGCGATGTAAGAATGGAGTTATTAATTGTTGAGGAAGGTTGCTTACCCCTGGCAACAACTTTCAGAACTCTGATTTGTTTTAAAAATAACAAATATTTCATGCATTTAGGTGGAGCAAACATGGAATATGTTAGCTGCTCACTCTTCCCAGGCGTATTGTAGAAACTAGAAAGTGGTATGTGAGAGTTTTTACTGTCTTGTGGGTGATAGGCTGACTACCTATCACGACTGTACTCATATCTATCTACTAACCTTCAGAATTCGTGTCAAAAGTGACATCAAGTGGTTCCAGAACCATATATGACGTTCTGCCTTCCCGAAAGGTACATACAGCAGCAAGTCAGGTTATCTATTTGCACTACGAAAGCTGCCGCTATTGCGAGTGAGATAAGGGCGACGTCAAGGTCAACAAGTATAGCCTGATATGCTGCTGGGTGTACAATCCCTTTGTACCCGTAAGGTATAATCCCTTTGTACCCGAAAGGTACAATCCCTTTGTACAATCCCTTTGTACCGGAAAGGTACAATCCCTTTGGACCCGAAAGGTACAATCCCTTTGTACAATCCCTTTGTACCCAAAAGGAACAATCCCTTTGTACAATCCCTTTGTACCGGAAAGGTACAATCCCTTTGTACCCGAAAGGTACAATCCCTTTTCTTGAGAGTATAAAGTTTCGCCATAGAGATTACAATGCTAGGTTTTGATTATCAATTTAAAGTCACCTTGTAAGCGCGATTTTAGTTAGCGAAACTTCAGGGGTGACTCTCCCCATGAAACTGAACAACTTTTGCCAAGGAACCCATATGAAATTCTAAAAAAAATGTAAATTTCCCCTACAACAAGTGGATCACACAAGTTGTATGGAAAGGCGAAAATATTTTTTCTTTATTCGACCTATGTTCCTTGAGGAAAGTTGTTCAGTTTCCTGGGCTAATTCACATCCTTAATTTTCACAAATTAATTTAAAGTCACTCACGCCTTTTGTACCCTAACTTTATTACTGTCTTAACATGATGTAACTTTCACTTTGTACACACGGCAGCACATCAGGCTGTACATTTTGACCTTGACGTCGCCCTTATCTCGCTCGTAATAGCGCCGGATTTCGTAGTGCAAATCTGCAGGGTTCGTATGTAAAGAAGCACATATTTTAGATTTTTTTTTACCAGCCCATATACGTCCCCACCGTAGGGCAAGGGCCTCCCTTCGAAACACGAAGGGGATTTAGGCCATAGTCCACCACGCAGGCCCAATGCGGGTTAGTGGACACCTTTTATACTCTTTACATATGAATAGCAATAATAGGCCAGGCATATCGTACAAATAAAAAGGCTGAAATAGACATAATTGCGGTAAACTTACTCTTTTGGTACCTACATAGTATTAATCCAGATTTGCAGCAGTCTGAAATTCTCGCCCGCTGAGTAGTTGCTGAAAAATCACAATTTTTTCTCTTTTTTTAGTTTTGTGCCAAAAAAATTACATTGGAAGGCTCTGACGACAAAGGTCACTACTACTTTTTTAAAGTGTACAAATTTTCTGACAGATTGAATCCTAATCAGTTGTGTAGATGTTGGTGTTTAATAAAGTTTTGTTTTGTATTAAGACACTTTTATCGGGACAGAGGAAAATGCTCTTGCATTTCTTTACACATGCATTTGTCACATTTTCTCGACGTCTATTACAGCGAATGAATCAGCCCTATAGTTACGCAAAGCCAATGGACCCGCATCGACATTTCTATCGACTGACTCATGTTACAGCTACCGACTCGTGCGCAGCTCGTTCGATGAATTTCTTTTTGCGCATACGCTGAGATGCCAACCTCATTAGTGTAAGTTTTCCTTGTTTCTGTAAGGGAAGTTTTCTTTCAGATTTGTCATTGTCATCAACTCAATAGACGTCCCCACAAAGAAGTACGGGCCAGTCTTTGAAAGAGTGAAGGGGTTTGGCCATAATCCACCTCGCTGGCTCAATAATCCACCATGCTGAGTAGGTTTTTTTTTATATAAATTAAATATAATATAATGAAGGCGTAAGATTCTAATGGTGAAAGAATTTTTCAAATCGGTCCAGTAGTTTCGGAGCCTATTCAATGCAAATAAACAAACAATCAAATCTTTCCTCTTTATAATATAGTGTAGATATAAGTACACACATCAACACGGTCTAAGGATATTGCACGATTTTTCATACAAAAGAGGTCTGTTTGAGAAGCTATAATAGCATACTCGAGATACATGGAGGGCTATAATTTTGAGACGAGCAAGTGCTAAACCTTAATATTAAATTCTAGACAATAAATTATGTTTTTCTTGAAATTTATGAAAACGTGACGGAAACGAAAACGAAAATGCACTTTTTGCCTGTTTATTGTATGAAAATGGTGGAATTTACGCAATTTTTGTTTATTTTCGTCACGTTTTCACAAATTTCAGGTAAAAAAAAATTATTGATTAGAATTTAAAATTCAGGTTTTGCACTTGCTCGTCTGAAAATTATAGCCCTCCATGTATCTCGAGTTTGCTTTTATAGCTTCTCAAACAGACCTCTTTTGTATGAAAAATCGTGCAATATCCTTAGACCGAGTTGATGTGTGTACTTATATCTACACTATATTATAAAGAGGAAAGATTTGATTGTTTGTTTATTTGCATTGAATAGGCTCCGAAACTACTGGACCGATTTGAAAAATTCTTTCACCATTAGAATCTTACGCCTTCATGATGAACATAGGGTACATGATACATGAAGTCCCGGGCGGAAAGCTAGTATTTTTAATTTTCTGATACACTTTTAAGGCTTTTAATTTTCTGATATACCTTTCATTCGTGAAAACCGTATGAAAATCGGGTCAGTAGTTTTTGAGATTATTGCGTTCAGACAGATAGGCAGACAGACGTGGTAAAATTAAGATTTTATCAAACAATATTATATCAAACGATATTAAATCTAAATTTTATCAAACTATATTATAAAACAAAGTCCTTCACCACGTCTGTCTGCCTATCTGTCTGAACGCTATAATCTCAAAAACTACTGAACCGATTTTCATACGGTTTTCACGAATGAAAGGAGTGATTCAAGAGGAAGGTTTATGTGTATAATTTATTCCCGAAATTCCATTTGGTACCAACCTAGATATTTTTTCTCGCCACCATAGTTCTCCGTAAACAAAACACTATCGGTTTACGAAAAACGAGAGAAGCTTATACAGAAGAAATACTGAATACATGGCTGTATGGACCAAGATTCCTTTGCCATTTCCGAAATAATTTTTGCTTTTCCGAAAAGGGATAAATTTAACAAAAATAACAATAGAAACAAGTATAATAACTTATGAAACATTAATCCGAAACACAAACAGCGAAATGGAAATGGCAGGGGTCGAACCGACGACCTTGCGTTCGCGCCGTTCATGATCAAGGCGACTCGAGCTGACTGGTTCACTGGACTGGTTCTACGGAACCGCTATTCTACTAATCAAGGAGTCTCAGTCGCGGTTGAACGACAATAGTGACTATTTTACCCATTAATTTCATGAAAACCATCATAGCAGCGCGGGGATAGCCCAGTTGGTAATGAGCCAGACTTGTAATCCGAAGGTTGCGGGTTCAAATCCTGGTGCGGGCCCGTACCACTAAATTCGTCTTTATGGATTTATGTACGGATTTCTAATCATCACTTGCTCAACGGTGAAGGAAAATATCGTGATGAAACCCGCTTGCCCAATAATCGTTTTCAAAAGACGAGCGGTCCACCAACCCGCATTGGGCCAGCGTGATGGACTATGGCCTGAATCCCCTTCATGTTTCGAAGGGAGGCCCGTGCCCCTCGGTGGGGACGTAAAAAAAAATCCTAGCAGCGCCACCGCCAACTGAACGTTATGTTGCAATATACAGCGTGTAAAAGACAGCTTAGAAACAACTGAAACCCTGGACTCAGACAATCATTCTGAATGATTTTCCAGTGGAATTTTTCTCCGGAAAATTTTCAATTATTTTCATATTTTTTAATATTTTCTGCTTACATTTTTTATTATTTAATCAAATACACGCCATTTCGCAATAAAAACAATCATAACAACGTAAAACACAAAAACCAGCAATGTACATCGCACTCCGATAGGCAACGCGGCGCGGGGGTATCGCGCGTGGGGCGCGATTTCTCGTATTAAATTTTTAGCTAACGTACACGACCAATAAAATTCAGGAACATTTTCAGAGGTTAGATTAAGTAGCTAAATAATGAAAACTTCTTAACATGACGTTTCCGAAAAAAAAAACTTATAGCTGATGATAGTTACGGGTAGATTCCACCATTTAAGTATTTGCTAAGCTGTCCTTTACACCCCGTATTAGCAACTTGACATTCAATTGGCGGTGGCGCCGCCGCCATTTGGATAGCCGCCATTTTGGATAGTTGTCAATTTCGCCACTTGAACGAATAAAATGGCGACCATTGTCATTCTACCGCCATCAATTAGTGGAATAGTATTGTTTTTGTCCGACTACGCACGGAGTAGATGATAACGGATTGGTTTTTCAGTTCGGTATCTACTACAGAAGAGGGTCTATTAATAGTTATTAGTCATCTCCTTAGACATGATGATTTTTTCCATCTATATAATTAAGTTTTTTTTTATTATTATAAGATGAGTTAACTCTTGACCTCAATCTTGACAATAAACGTCAACGTTTATTGTCAACGTTGAGGTCGACGATGGAGCGAGTTAACCCAGAAAATGCCTATAAAGGCACTGGTACTCCCACGCACCGACGGAACACAGCAAGCTGTTTGGCGTCGGACTTCGGTAGGCGGGTGGTCGCGAACCAGATGGCCCTTTACAGAGCCTACCACACCGTATGAGACCATAGGACAACACCTCAGATTCAGATAAAAATGAAGTGTCGTTGCCTGGGATGGATTACTAGGAGGCAGATCTCATTTGTGTTTCCTTAGTCGCCTCTTACGACACCCACAGAAGGAGAATAATAGAATGCCTAGATAGATAGAATGGTTCAATCCTCGTCAAAATCTAAATAATAATAATCAAAAGCGCTAGAATTTTTATGTCTACTATAACAATTCAATACATTGTCTTGTTTCCCACAGAAATAATATTCGAATAGTCTTATAACATTCGCACTTAAAATAAAATTATAAGTCGTGGTAACGAATTTGTTACTGTTCAATGCGTTTTATTGCATTTTTTTGAATCTTGAGGCAGGTCTTGTATAGAAGTTAAGATTAAGATTAATTTTTAATTGAGCACAAAACCAAAGAAACAAATAATACTAGATCCAGTAAAAAACAAGATAGCTTTATTATTGAGTAGAAATTTCTTCCAGATAACCTTACCTAGGGATAAAGATTCTTACTTTACAGATCATTTTTAGGGGAGGCGGTGGTAGTAAAAGCTCTATACTTTAGCTAAAAATACAGCCCTACTTTACTTTACTCTCATAAGTAATACTTTACTCTCATATGTAACACTTTACTCTCATATTACAATGAGAAGTTTGCATTTCTTTTGCATCTAGAAGGTCGATTATTTAGCGAAACTTTAACCTAATGCAATGAAACTGAATAACTGTCTTCAGCCATTATAAATACAATTTATAATGGAGATGCATTTATACATAGACCGAAGTTCCGTTGGAAAAGTTGTTAGGTTTCACGGAAAAAAGTTCCATGATACAAGGTATTCAGTTTAGTGGACTGATTCCCGTTCTGAGTTTCATTAATTTATTTGTACAAATCGTATTGATATTATTAAACAAATATTGTATTATTTAAAAATAGAATTAGTATAATAACAAAATTAATTAATAGTATTTAATTGAAGTACGGATAAAAATGGCTAAGAATAGCTTTTCTTCACGAGTTCTAATAAGCAGTATGCATAATGCACATAAGTTGTTGTTCAATTCAGTTTCGTGGGCCGATTCACATCATTAATTTACGCTAATTAATTTAAAGTCACCCAATAGCAGGGCTTTAGGTATCTCTCTTTCAACCTCTCGGGTGGTCAATCAGTCCATGAAACTGAACAACTTCCCCAAGGAACAAAGGTCGAAGTATGAAGTATGAGGAACAAAGGTGGAAGTATGTCCTACAAATTGTATTAAAAAAGAAATACTTATTTAATGGTTGTTTTTATCCGATCCTGTGTAAATGTACATCTTTATTTTCGTTGTTATTTAACTAAAACAATATAAAAAAGTAGTTTACCAAAATTCTTATTATTATTAACTAATTTTACGTTAGTACTGTACAAGGCGTAACAGAAAGGTGTAGTCATATTTCAGGATGGTGACCAGCCAATAAAACTGAACAACTTTCTCCAAGGAACCTATTTAAAACCCCCCCAAAAATATTTCGCCTCTCTATGCAACTTGTGCGATCAGCTGATAGGTTAAGGCCAGTGTTCACCAAAAATTTAACCAACTATTAGCAGTTAACCAGAGATTTGACAATGTCGATTCATACTTTTTTTTTGACATTTTGTCTGATTAGCTTTTAACCGCTGTTTAACCGTTGGTTACATTTTTGGTGAACACGGGCCTTAGTATGAAAGGCCGAATTTTTTATTTATTTCAAGTAGGTTCTTTTTGGAAAGTTGTTCAGTTTTATTGGCTGGTCACCATCCTGAAATATGACTACACCTTTCTGTTACATCCTGTATTTGTAGCTCACTTTTCTTAAAAAAAAATATTTTTGTATTTTTTTTATGATCTCTACTACCACCCCTTAAAGGGATTGTTACGTATTTCCAGTAACCCTGTATATACACATTTCATTAATCGTGGTAATATTTATTGTACTTTATTGATTGTCCTTAGTAATAAAACGTTTATAACCTACTAACGAAAAAAAAATATACATGTATACTAAGTAAAAGGATCGGACGTATGCCTACCAATTATAATATTTTATTACCATTACAATCGTATGCATACAATCCAGATTAAACCAGTTTGCGTATATGTGAGTATAGTATACCTAGGTATTATTATAAGTATCTTTTAGGTACCTCTCGTAGACTAGTTCCTGCGACCTTGTCCACTCAGGTTATTAACTCTACGAAAACCGCTTTATCTCTACCAACCCTTTCAACTGTATTTCAAATACATAAGTACGATTTTCCTGTAAATAGTAAGGTTTCAGAACTTTGTGACAAACAACAATTTGCGTTGTTAATATGTAAGAATAAATTTATTATTATTTACTTATTTTCAGTATTTTTATTTAGTTTTTTGTATTCGTGACATTAAAAAAGGATATTTTGTTGATAAATAAGGAAACTGGTTTGATATAGGTTATACCTAATAATTAGGTAAAAAAAGTGTTTACGTCTTTTAAAATAGTTTCTCTTCGATCTGACCTATTATGTAAAAGGTTCTAACCTGTCTCTTAATATAGGTCAAATATTTTTATGTTGTTACACCTACTTTATAAACTTGAGTAAGTAATAAGTTTAAAACGAGAAAACTTATTTTTAATCCCCGATAAAAACAGAGAGGTAATTTAAGTTCTTGTGTATCTGTGTGTCTGTCTGTGGTATCGTAGCTCCTAAACGAATGGATCGATTTCGATGCAGTTTTTTTGTTTCAAAGCTGACGTAATCGAGACGGATTGTAGCTATATTTGAATAGGAGTTCACAAATTCGTTACAAAACAGAAGCCTTCCAAAAATTATTAGAAAACTTCCAAAATGGCATAAAGTCAAAGTTTGCATTTGGTACGTGGGCTGCCTTCTCACACACTATTGGCCAAAGAATGTGGGATTGACTAAAAAAAAACAAGAAGTAGGTACAATATTCGTGAAATTTTATAAAAAGTACTGTATACTTACTTGTATAGTCAAAGAAGAAACAAAAAAATTAAGTATTTACCCCTGGTTTTCGTATGTTGGCAAAAAAATTGTCTAATGGTCACATATGTTTAAATTACAAGAAATTAAATATTTAAAGTTGCCGTAAGATATTGACGTGTACAAATTGGCATACATTATATTAGGCGGTTGAAAAACAAATACATATAGGTAAATCTTATGTGAATTTGTCTTTCAACCACCTAATACTTCAGGCAGATAGATAGAAATACGTTAATGGATAATCAATTACTTATTTTATTTTGTACACCTGGCCCTTAGTTTTTACTGAGAAATTCTTGGTTGAATAAATATTTATTTATTTGTAAAGTGAAAGCATGTAAGGCCGGCCTTATGGCTAAATAGCAACAAAGACATTTTTTTTATCAGTCCATATACGTCCCCACCGAGGGGCACGTGCCCCTTCGAAACACGAACGGTAATTAGGCCAGGCTATAGTCCACCACGCTGGCCCAATGCAGGATATTGGATAGGTTAAACTGTGATAGAGAATCCTAAATTAGCTTAAAAAGTAAGTGTCACTTCTCTACGGCAGTAATATTTTCTAGTCTATGGTGATGTTCTCTCCGCGGGCGTGCGACTTTCCAGAGGTTTTCCATAAATTAGCCCCCGTCGGTCCTGTGACGTTGCACTCCTTGTACACTGCAGTTCAATGTTAATTTACCAATAGTTTAAATTTTTTTAACAGCCCATTTACGTCCCCATCAAGGGACAGGGCCTCCCTTCGAAACACGAACGGGATTAAGGACATAGTCCACCACGCTAGCCCAATGCGGGTTGATGGACCGCGCGCCTTTCGAAAACGAACTTTCTCAGACGTGCGGGTTTCATCGCGATGTTTTTCTTCACCGCTGAGCAAGTGGTAATTAATGAAAAATTCGTACATAAATCCGAACGAATTTAGCGGTACAGGCCCGCATCGGGATTTGAACCCGCAACCTTCCGTTTACAAGTCTGACTCAAGTCATTAACAACTAAGCTATCACCGCTCCATTAGTTGATATATAGTATTACAATGTATTGGTGTAGGTACGTTTTTAAAATGTATGAAATTGCCGTTTTTCATACAATATTTTTGGAAAACTGAATTTTGCATACAAACTTTTTTGGGTTTTTCTCGGGAATGCGAAATCCAAATTTAGCAAAATTTTGTGAGAAGGTTTGGACAACATTAAGTTAATTTTCATCATACTTAGTTTATTGAAAGTTGTAACTGTAACAACGGTACAGCAAAAATAAGCAATGAAACGGGCAACGGATGAAACGAGCTATATTTGAGCTTCTTTTTCAGCAAATAAATCTAAAGTAAATATGTATTAATTTGACTCAATATCTCCGTTACATGGCCAAGGTTTTGAATAAAAAATTTTTTTAGTAATAGCTGTTCAATCAAATAAATTATGAATAAAATAAAGCTTGAGAAAAAATCGGCAATTTCATAGGTAAAGACCTATTATTTTTCTACCAATATAATTAATGCGAAATAATACGAATTAGGTGTTAAAGACAGAACTAATAATGATAATTTAATAATTGTCTAAATTTTGTTATTACATTATTGAGACTTTAAAACATGCAGACATCTTCGCTAATATTCTAAAGAGGAAAGATTTATATATTTATGTGTTTGTAAGTTTGTAACGAATAAACTTAAAAACTACGGGACCGATATCAAAAATTATTTCACCAATAAGCGGGTGACATAGAGTACATAATATCCCCGAATTCCCATGGGGACAAAGTCATAGGCAAAAAGCTAGTTACTTAAAGTTGAAATAAAAAAATATCTGGGGGCACGGCAGTGGCCCCCACCAAGTCGAGCAAAAAAGCGTCACGGCCGTACCTGAAAACACGCAGACTTGGCCATCGCCTGAAAACACGTGTAAATTCAATCGCCTGAAAACAAATATAAATTCAGTTATTTAGTGCGATGGCCAAGTCTCGATATATTTATATAAAACATTAAAGAATTTTAATATTGATATGCGTCACTATCAGATGCTGTTAATTATTACGTAACAACTTAATGCTTCGAGTACGGAGATTCCAGACACAATTGATTTTCAATTGTTATGGACCACGATCGTGGTCTTAGAGACTGGACGTATTAAGACAGAAAGTCGCTTAAGTAGAGACTGAATAAATTAATAACCGACTTGGTATTACATGGATCTCACAACTTTTTACCGCAGAACAACTGAATTGCGAGACTTGGTTTTTTTGACAAGTATTGTTTTTGATGGGATACACATCAACACGGTCTAGGGAAAAGAGGTCTGTTTGAGAAGCTACAAAAGCATGCTCGAGATACAAGGAGCACTATAATTTTGAGTCGAGCAAGTGTTCAACCTGAAGTTTCAATTTTAATCTATAATTTTTTTCACAAATTTCAAGTAAAACAAAATTTATTGATTAGAATTGAAAATTCAGTTTTAGCACTTGCTTGTCTGAAAATCATAGCTTCTCAAACAGACCTCTTTTGTATGAAAAATCGTGCAATATCCCTAGACCGTGTTGATGTGTGAATCAATTACGCTAATTTAACAGAGAATTGGAAACTTTTCTGTCAGAGAATTTATTCAGCAGGCCGAGTACGATAGTGACAGCGCCGCGACTACACCGCGGTCCTGTGTCAAAATGTCAACATTGACAAGGCCATAGTGCGAGCAAGCCTTTGCGCGGGACCCTCGCGCAATCAAAGTGAAGTTTCAACGTCAGCCGAGCGCGAGTTTGTCGTTATCGTGCTAAGCTGCAGCTTTATGGTGGGGACCGCTGCCAGCCTCCTGGGCATTTTGCCTTGATGCGGCGCGCTTGAGGAGATATAAATTTCTTTCTTTCTTTGTAATTTACAATAACATTTATTGTACTACTTTTAAGACACTTATTTTTAGCCAATTTATAATTTGTGTGCTTTTTAAATTAGTGTTTATGATTGATTAATTTCTTTGTTATTTCTTAAATTCTCTACATAATAACATTTCATTGTCTATATCTATACATATTATAAAGAGGAAAGATTTGATTGTTTGTTTGTATTGAATAGGCTCCGAAACTAATGGACCGATTTGAAAATTATTTCACCGTTAGAAATTACATTATCCCCGATGGACATAGGCTACATAATTTTCCCGAATTCCCACGGGAACGAAGTCTCGCGCAGAATGCTAGTAATATTGTAAAGAGGAAAGATTTGCTTCTTTGTTTGTTTGCATTGAATAAGCTCCGAAACTACTGGACCGATTTGAAAAATTCTTTCACCATTAGAATGCTACATTATCCCTGAGTAACATAGGCTACATAATTTTCAGAAGTCTAGGGCGGAATGCTAAAATTACACATTCTTGTTAAAAAATAAAATTTCATTATTTCAACAGGAAACATTTTTATTTACAGTTATGAAAACTCGAAACTTTCAAGGTACTAATCACAGTTAAACTCTAAATGAAACTAGAGTCCATTCATTTCCATTGTCCCGTTTGTCCCGTAACTTTGTCCCGCAGTGTACCGATCTGTCGGTAACTTCTCCCATGCATCGCACGAAGACGAATGACGGAAGTTGGCGAGACCAGCAAAAACTGCACCAACCCTGGATACCTACTTACTAACTTATTTAAACTACATACATATATACATATGCTCACGTCTATGATCCCTTACGGGGTAGGCAGAACCACTGGATGCCACGTTTGACAATCATTCTGAAACAAAGAGGAAATATTTGTATTTTTGTATGTAACGAATAAAGTTATAAACTACTGGACCGATTTCAAAAATTCTTTCACCATTAGGATGCTACATTATCCCTGAGTAACATAGGCTACATAATTTTCCCGAATTCCTACGGGAACGAAGTCCCGAGCGGAATGCTAGTTTAAACTAAAACTAAAAATAACTCTAAAATTAAAAAAATACTACTCCGATATTCATCGTGTATATTCTACAGTTTATAATATGTTTAACTCCTCAGTTGGCTATATACATATTTAATATAAGGGCTATGTAATGTAACATGTATAAGCTGTGAAGTTTGCAATAAAGTAAATAATAATAATTATTAAATGGTTGAACCACTTTTGATCAATTAAAGTTAAGAATCATCACTAGAAAATCTGCTTTTTTTTTTCAAACCGCAATCAAAAGACAAACAAAAATGTGTCTGTGCTACGGTGCTACGATGCCACAAACCAACACACATATCGGTCAAACTTATAACACCCTTATTTTTGAGTCGGTGGTTAAAATACTTCCACGCTGAACTGGGAGTGAAAGAAAAACTTAGAATGTGCCAGCTGCTAGCTCTTCCCAGGCATATTGTGGAAGGCAGAAAGTGGGACGGAAGGGTTTCGCTGTATCGTGAATGACAACCTCTCACTATTAAACATCATGTTTCATCTACGAGTAATAACCTTCAGAATTTATGTCAAACGTGGCATCAAGTGAACCACATTATGCTGTGTCTACCCCGCCAGGGATGGATGGATGGGTAAAAGACAATGGATGGATGGATGGGGTTAAAATTTTTTTTAAAGACGACTATTAAATATTTTTATTATTATTACCTTAGGTTATCATGTTAATCTTATAGATGGAAAGCGAATTAGCTACTTTTCCAAGTGGTTATATTTTGCTCGTGAATGAAATCGCCGCCGGAAAACTAGTACCTAAACTAATAAAAGAACTTTCGAAAATTCAACAGCAACTTTGTAAAATCTATCTATACATATTATAAAGAGGAAAGATTTGATTTTTTGTTTGTTTGCATTGAATAGGCTCCGAAACTACTGGACAGATTTGAAAAAATTCTTTCACCATTGATTAGAATCCTACATTATCCGTGATCCTACATAATCCTACTTATACTCTAAGTAGGGTACATTATTTTCCCGAATTCCCACGGGAACGAAGTCCCGAACGGAATGCTATTAGTTCATACTTAAATATAAAACAACGAAAAACAAAACATCGCGTACCCACTGGCCACCTCATTCATTACTTTTCCAGAAGCCTTTTATTAAATTTAAAAAACAAAATGTATTTTCTTTTTTCAACGCGCGGCGCCAAAATCATATTCCCGCGTTGCAACCAGCCAGTCCATTGTAAAGTTACACATTCACTATTATAAAATATTTTATAGGTAGGTAGATCAGACTGCGCGATAGTTGATTTATAAAGGGAAAAAAGACAAAGAGTGTGTGCACACTGCATACATACAGTGAATGCTTCGAAACAGCATTGAGCAGGAATAAATTGGCAAAAGCTCATCACAAATTCAATCTGACTTCATTTGCTTTATTTGCGAGAGCCAATCAATTGCCGAAAAAAATTGGTGAAGCCTAGACTCCTCTCATAGTTGAAGGGTTCCATTGTTACGTCAGAAACTACGTCCCATTCGTAATTCCTCGTCTGTTTTTCTTATCTCAAAGGGTCTTCAATGAAAATGTTCACTAAAGGTTACCTATACTCGTAGAACTTTAATATCAAAATCTTTTTGTAGAGTGCATGCAGAGTGCTTCAAAATAATATTAGTTCCTACTTTGAACTGGCAAGTAACGCAAGTATCTAACAAAGTGCAAGTAAGTATTGCTCTTTCCCAATAAATAAGTAAAGTATGGTAAATAAGTAAAGTAAGAAGAATCGAACGAGGTCTTTAGGATGCTAACAAGACTTTATACCTAGAATTTATACCTAACTTAAAAGTCTTAATAGATAAGTACTCATTTCAATACAGGTTAACGTTTTTCGATGGAACTCTGTTGAGCCCAAATAGTCAGACCATCCGCATTGCGCTTAATCCGAAAAATCAACACAGACGCGATCGTCGATATCGACACGACCCTATCTGCAAATTATAATGAACGTTTATGACAATAATGTGTCTGTCTGCCCTCGTATGCATTTATAAGCAGTATCAAGGGAGTGTGCACCCCGATACTAACATATAATATACATATATAAACTCAAACGCATATTAACACGCAGCAGTATCGGGGAGTTTTACAAGACGTTCGGGAAGTGTGCTCATGATCTGCACGAGCTCATTCCGCCTGCCATTTTCATCAACCGGACGTCGTCCAGACGCACCGCAAGGTACCACTCTTACCTTGTCGAGATTTCTTGGATCCGTACTAAGCGCTTCTCTTCATCTTTTATACTGCGCACCACTAAGGAACGGAACTCTCTGCCTGCGTCTGTATTTTGGGCTCATATAACCCGAATCTCTTTAAAGTTCTAGTGAATAGGCTTTTTCTGATTGAGCTTGCTACATCCTCGACCACATCTTCGCCCCTGGGCTAAATTATGGTTAAGGTCAAACCCATTACCTCATTTTTTTTAATCGCCTTTAAATTGATATGATCTCTTGTTGTACTGGTGGTTATAATAAAATACATAACACTGAGTTGCAGAAAGGTGGTGATAGAGGCTCCTTCAATGGTTCAAAATTATTTGCTAACTTATTTAAAGTCATCGGAGTAGACAGAGCATTAGAGAAACCTCTTGATGCCGCTTTCAAATAATAGTCTGAAGGTTATTCGATGAAACATGAGTATGATAGGTCAAACCTTTCGCTTACAATAAAGCAAGAACCTTGAGTCCCTTAATCTTTTGACTGCCTGCATTATGCTTAGGAAGAATTGGCAGTTAGCACTTTTTCGCTCCTACTTCTCCAGCGAAAGGATTTTCATACATCATTCATAAACAAATAATAATATATTTTTCATTGTTTTTTTATTTGATAATTTTGCCTATCATGTTGACAGCACTGTTTCTGAAGGACTATAAACTCAAGCTGAGGTTTACACTACACTGAGTGTAAATTTTATGTTTAATTCGGCTAGTTCATCTGTCTGTGATTGTTGTAGACATTCATTATCGAGCACGAATTATAAATACAGAATCGGTGTAAACTGGAAACGAAGTATTTTCATTTATTCTCGCACACCAAACTCTCTTTACAATTCATACATTTTTAATTTAAGAACAACAACAATCACCTTCAAAAACAGGAACGCAATTTTAACGAGTGAATGGTGATTTTACAAAAATCTGGTTGGTCTAGCTCTCTCGCATAATTTTAAAAATTGAACTTATTTATTTTTAATGTTTTTTTTTTAAGTAGGCTTATACTTTTTTGTCAGTGCAAATAAGATTAGTCCATATGTTGAAATCTGACCTTTATGCCTTGGATTGCGAGCACTACTCACACTTGACCATTTTTTTATAACCCGATTATCGCCCACTTTATCTAGACTGCGCCATATAAATGCTAAGATATTCTCAAACGCATTAAGGTGACCGGACGCAGGGGTCATCGGTGCATCTACCTAGTGCAACTGGACTGCAAGGTGACTTTCCGGTGCATTCTAATAGACACGAAATTTTGGATACGTCATCTATGTATATTAATAAGGAAGAAAAGTATTTGCGCTCATGGGCAATGATTTTCTTACAATTTTTTGGAGAGGATTTTTTAAACAGGGTGTGTAGTTGTGTAGACACTTAGCAAATACTTTATTGGTGGAATGGTGAAACTGTGATATGCTACAAGTAAAACTTAATTTTATGTAAGAAAAAAAAAGTTGTAAAGTTTTTCCGGAGGAAAATTCCGCTGGAAAATCAATCAGAATTTAGGGTTTTGCTACGCTACGCTGTCCCTTGTAACCCCGTATTTACTAAAAAAATCTCTCTTATTCTAAGCTTATACTTTTCATGACAATCATGAGAAACAAATTTCCTTGTCTATTTGGTAAGTAATTTTCTTTTAACAGCCCACATACGTCCCCACTTTTCTTAGACGTGCGGGTTTCATCACGATGTTTTCCTTCACCGCCGATCAAGTGATAATTAATTAACAATCCATACATAAATCCGAAAAAAACGAATTTAGTACAGGCCCGCTCCAAGCTTTGAACCCGCAACCTTCTGGTAACAAGTCTGGCTCATCACCAACTGGGCTATTAACGTTTGTTACCTTTCTTTGTTGTGATTTCTTAGTTTCTTTATTTGATGGCGAGTCGAACAATTCGTCAATGCGAACCAAACTTTAGTTATAAATGAACCAAAGTTTTATATATGACGAAATGGACAAATCCCTATAACAGTAAGACATAAGATATTAAATACATAAAGCTTACATAAAACAGGTTATGTTAATAACTATAATAATGTACTGCGTTGCAAGAAGTTTGTTTACGTAGAATTCTTCGTTTTTTGTTTGATTCCAAAATTGGTGTGTTATAATAAAAATTTATGAGACATGTTATTACATTTGAAGGTCCAAATAAATGTCAGACAAATACAAAAAAATATAGTGTATCAGTCTTGGTTTCATAATACAATAAATAAGTACTTATAGGTATTTTATTCAGGCTGCAATGTCTGAAAACATAATCTCTTCTGCCCACAATGGCATATTGGATGACTTAAAATTAGTTTTCAAAAACTAAGGGTGTCATTCAGCCCACAAAACTGAATAACTTTCTCCAAGAAACATAGGGCGAAATATTAAAAAATAGCTCCTACAGTATGTCTGAAAAGGACAACTTTGTGTTCATAAGATCCACAATTATGGTGATAAACTATTATAAATAGCTTTTATTGAATATCCCGATTGTTCCTTTCACTGGCACATAATAACATACGCACGTACGTTCACACCTATAATCCCTATCAGTGCAGGCAGAGCATCAGAAATTAGACGGTCCCCCAGCCGTAACTCCTTCAAACACAGAGTACGGTGTCACTTTTTGAAGCTGTTATATGATTCAAGCTGACTTCTTCATTCTTATATTATGTATTTATATATCTATTATAGTTATGTATATTCATATTGTATGAATGTATATTTATTATAATTACTTTATGTATGTACAAGTATGCATTTGATTATATATTTAGTAGGTATTACAGTTATTTTCCTTTGTTCTTAGTGTAGTTTCATAGTTATTAAAGTATTTTCATATATTTGTGATATGCACCTACCACGTACATCTCCCAATCACCCTAAGGTAGACTGGTAGATAATGCCATTAGGCATTAAGTCCGCCCATGTACCTTTAGTGCATTAAGTTAAATAAATAAATAAATAAATCAGTGATTCTAGAACCACTTAATGCTACATTTGACATAAATTCTGAGGGTTATTAGACGAAACATGATGTCAAACGTAAGAGGTTGTCAGCCTTTCGCCCATAATACAGCAAAACCCTCACGTCCCACTCTGACTTTTACAGTATGCCTGGGAATAGTAAGCAGCTGGCACATTCTAAGTTTTTCTTTCACTCTCAGACCAGCATGGAAGTTACATATAAGCTCCTAAAATATGACAGATGAACTAACTAGTCATCCCTCAAACTGATCCTTGCGTGAAATAATGAGTAGATTCGTTTAATTTTAAGCGTCCAATCGGTGCCGTGACCGAGTCGAACCCGCGACCATATATTAGGCATCCGTCCAACGCTACAGGGATTAATGCATCATGCTGTTTTATGTGTGGTACAAACAAAGAAGATGAGACATGAAAAAAGTTTAAATTTTTTGGTCTCAAAATTCAAGAGATGGAGAAGTTATCGTACTTTTTAAACAAATAAATGACCTGACTTTATCTGAAAAATTGCATAAAATGACGGTCTAAATAACTCTAGAAGCAAAAATACTTCCATGAATAACTAGAACTAGATTGTACTCCACAATCGTCATCTCTTCACCTGCTAGCGGTGCGGTGTACCCTGTTGATCGATGGACGAGGCTCTGGTATATCACAACTCTTAAAACGTTTCTTTAGTTGATATTGGCGACTCACCATTTCCTTTTTTTATTTAAATAGGTACCCTGACAGTTCCAATAAAAAAATTGTGGACGCGATTTTTTTCAACAAGAACCCAACTGAACTTGATACGTACTTGCGATTCTCACTTAATTTGGTAAAACATCTTTACTTGAAGTCTTGAAGAAAACACGTGTCCTTACTCGTTTTACAAAATTCTGTCTCCAATGTACTGTCTTATCATTTAAGTATGATATCAAGTTTATGGCACATTTGACTCACCCTGATGTCAAAGTTTTCAAACCGCCAAATGACCCTGTCTTGGCTTAACGACTTTAAAGTCAATCGACAACAGCTGAGATACCGACGGTATTTAATTTGTTATATCGCCCGCGTCCTGTCATGCCTACACCACAAGGTATCTACTTACAAACTAAACCATTGCTACAGATATGTTATCCGCTATATCACTCGATTCTTCCTATGCCTTACACCACACACTCTGTATACTGCACTCCTCAACTATCGCTTGAAATAGTTGACTAACAGACAAGTCCATTGCTATCGCTGTATTTCCAGCTAAATCATCCGTTTCCTCTCATGCTTTACACCACACGCTGTCTACTGCACTCCTCCGCTATCGCTTTAAGTTAGATGACTTAAAAACTAGTTATATCGCTATGTTATCCGCTACATTACCCGCTATATTACCCGCTTCCTCCCATGCTTTACACCACATGCTGTCTACTGCACTCCCCCGCTTTAAGTATAGATGACATATAAACTAGACCATTTGTATCGCTGTTATCCGCTACATTACCCGCTATGGTACACACTTTCTCTCATGCTTTACACCATACGCTGTCTATTGCACTCCCCGGTATCGCTTTAAGTATAGATGACTTATGAACTAGACCATTTTTATCGCTATGTTACCCGCTACATTACCCGCTATATTACCCACTTTCTCCTGTGTCTTACACCACATGCTGTCTACTGCACTCCCCCGCTATCGCTTTAAGTAGATGGCTTACAAGCTAGACCATTTTTATCGTTATGTTACCCGCTACATTACCCGCTATATTAGCCGCTTCTTACCATGCCATATACCACACGTTGTCTACTGCACTCCCCCGCTATCGCTTGAAGTAGATGGATTACAGTCTTGAGCGTTGTTGCTCAGCTATTACTTGCTGCACGTTGGGATAGGTTAGTTTTTAATTGAAGCCTTCGTAATTTGGTGTACTCTTTGAATTTTTAATTTTGTGTTTTTGAAGAGCGTCGAAATACTAGGTTTTTAAATCAAAACGTTCTCCTCTTTCAGTTTGTAAAATCATAATTATTTTTTTATAAATGTGACTGTAAAAATAAAATGTACAACTTTGGGTATATACATGGTTCACAAAATATTGTTATAAGCTTTATAAATTGCTTTTATTGAGTACCCCGAAAACTGTACCTTTTACACAAATATTCTTTGTTACTAAACAGTCATAAATATTCTTTGTCGCTAAAGAACGTGACATTTTCTAGAAGTCCAGACTCCAGACCGACACCACGCGAAGATAAAATAATGAAACCAAAACATGGCTAAATTCACTCCACTCACATAACAAACCCTTTAAAACATCTAATGGCCCAGAAACAGTAATCGCTTAATTAACCAACATTTAATAAGCCCGTGCACCGAACGCATAACAACCAATTTTGGATATCGCGAGCTAAGGAAAAGATTGCAATGCATTAACACTAAGAAAATTTAATTCTTGCACTTGTAATCCACTCAAAAACCTACTCTAAATCTCATCGTACAAGTTTTAAAATACCTTGGCAACAGAGTTCACTTACACCGTTAGAAAATTTTGAAATGCTGAATCATTCTCCGACAGAAAAAGATGGATAATCCTAAGCGTCTTCTAAACTAATGTGCGAGACCGAGATAGTTATATTTTTAGCAACTTCTCGTCGAAGGTCTGGCTAATGCACCGGCTGTCTAGTGACGAAGATGGATGACCTTCTCTTGAATGAGTGCATAGACGAGCTTTTGAACAAAAGGTTTAAGGTTCGAAGGTCTGAGGATATTAAGTCTGAGAGGACTTTTCTTGTAAAGGATCTAAATCACTTTTCTTTTCAAGTACTGTAAATTACTTCCCGGTTTTGTTAATAGTCATTACATTTTCGTATTCTGCTTTTATGATAATGGCCTACCTATAAAGACGTAAAATCGATTTTCTAAAACAGGCATTTCTATATCTTGCGTACTGATATGTTTCCTACCAATTTAAAAAATACTAGCATCCCGCTCGGGACTTCGTTCCCGTGGGAGTTCGAAAAAATTATGTAGCCTATGTTACTTAGGAATAACGTAGCATCCTAATGGTGAAAGAATTTTTGAAATCGGTCCAATAGTTTCGGAGCCTATTCGTTACATATAAAAATACAAATCTTTCCTCTTTATTCCCGCGCGTGACTTCGTTCCCGTGGGAATTCGGGAAAATCATGTACCCTATGTCCATCCCGGATAATGTAGGATTCTAATGGTGAAATAATTTCTCAAATCGGTCCAGTAGTTTCGGAGCCTATTCGATGCAAACAAACAAACAATCAAATCTTTCCTCTAAGATGTCCTATCTATATCTATTTATCTATGTATAGATATAGATAGATAGATATAGATATTAGTATAGATATATGTTACGGCTAATATGCGAAGTTCGACTGCTAGTTTTAGCCGGCTAGAACTAGATACAGCAGGTTACAGGTAGCTAAACTTATTCATCTTCAACTAGAACTAGGTTAAGGCTAGGTGTACATAACCGTACTTCGGCTATTAGCTGTAATATACACAATCTGCTCGGGTTTATCTTCCCTATAAAAATCATTTCTAAGCATTAAAGGCAGACAATCTCTTTTTAAAAGAGTGAACCGCCAAGAAACATTCAAAACACACAAACAATATTTACAAAACGGTTATCCATCCAAGTTCACCCTAGCTACTAGTCGTTTGACCCCAGTTATCAAATCAAACCCTAGATAAGAATGAGCAACTCATTTGCTTCGAATTAATTAATAGGAAGTGCACAGGCTAAGAAAACGCTTGAAGAAGAAATTCCTTACATTTTTTATACTCCTTCTTTTTCTACATTCGCGAAAACTCAGGCCAAGTAGAGAGTGAAAGAATTAGAATGCAGTCAGTGGGCGCCACTGATACCCTAGCAGCTTCCTTACACACTTACACTTACTCACACTTTTACAAATAGACACACAAGCAGACTCTGAAGACTCGGTTTAGTGTCCATGAAAGAATAGGTTCAAGTTAATGGCGAAAAGCGATTTTCAAGTATATTGACGGTCTGTTAGCTTTGGTATTGATGATATGGACTGCTTAAACCTCTATGGATGGTACAGCTATTTAAATAATAATCGAAAACTCACGTGAAAACTTCTATGTGATTTCATGTCCTATAAAATAAGGTATTATTTAATTTTTCAAACTAAACAGAAAACAACTTTCCTCAAGAAGCACGAGTCATAAATGTCATGATTATAATAAGAAAATATGAAGAAAAAAATACGTCTCTCCGTACAACTTTTGTGCGATAAATATTACCGAAGGCCCGTATAGTATAGCGGTCATACTAATAACACTGCGTATAACAAGGTTATAACAATTAAAAGCAAAGGAAAACTGTGTTTGTTTTTTTTTTGTTTTGCTCGATTTGGCGGGGTCACTAGCAAAACCGTGTTTGTCACTGGCAATCAATATCTTACGTCCATAAATCGAGTATTTTGAAGAAATTACTCTTCCTAGAACAAATCCCTACTGGCGTTTTCGACAAAAAATAATACGAAGCACGTTTAACCCATACCATGGCTAAAGCTAATCACACCAAATGTTTAAAAAACATAAAATTGAAATTGTCAAGTCTTGCGAAGCTTCTAAACGTGGGTAACAGATAAACATTGGCTTTAGTGCTTTATTGGGAGGAAGTTGCATGTAACAGTAAGGTTATGGGACTGTGCTAAAGTTTCGCTAACAAAAGCGCTGTTTAAACACAAGCGACACGTAGCGTGGTGACGCAGCTATCAAAGCAACGTAAAATGAATCTTAAAAGCTACTGAATAACGGGTTTTTTTCATCCTTCGCTTTCTTTCTAAGCGACTGATATTTCTTCGCACTTATATTTTCGGCAAAATAATCTTTGCTCCGTAGCTATTAAGATTAATTTTACGTTACTTCCCCCGCGTCGCCGCGCCATGTCGCTCGTGTATTTCATCGCCTAAGTTAAAATCACTTATACCTAACAGTTTCTCGTAACTTAGACCGTGTCTATCTCAGAGGGCGCCCGAGCACCGGTCGTCCTTGCGCGACCACTTTCCGTTTCGCGGCCTATCGCCACCACACCTAGCCACTATCGAGCCATTTACTTTTTTTAATCTTATTTTATATCCTCCTTTTATTTTTATCCAGGAAAACAGGCTTGATTGTCGCTACCGTACAGTTTGTCGCTGTTTTGAGTTATTTTTATTTGTACGTTTGTGTTGGACTTGTCTGTGTTGATCCTATGCCACTAATATTATAAATGCGAAAGTTTGTGTGTATGTATGAATGTTTGTTACTCTTTCACGCTCAACTGGCTGAACCAATTTCGATTAAATTTGGCGAGGCAGTAGTTGACACCCTGGATTAACACATAGGCTACATAAATTTCCAAAATTCCCAGGGGAACGAAGTCCTGGGTGCAAACTAGTTTATTTATAAAGCTTTGACGGAGCTACACCTACATGGTGTGACTTTAGACTAGTAATAGTAACTTTAGGGAGTTTCAACGAGTGGTAGTGGCACTGCCTCTTGATCGACGGGTCCTGGGTTCGATTCCCAGTCGTAGAAAATGTTTCTGTAAAAAGTAAATGTTTGTTCTCAGGTCATGGCTATATTTTTATTCTTCCTAACCTAATGGCTAAGTCGATTACTACCACAAAATGCATTGTAATTGTCCAAATTTATATTTTTTTTAATTTCAATGTGTTAGAAATAAAAACTTTGAATTCGCTAGCTGCCAGCTCTTCCCAGGTATACTGGAGAAGCCAGTTTATGGGACGCGAGGGTTTTCCTGTATTGTGGGTGAAAGGCCGGTACCCTGGCATATAATAACCCGTAGTTCAAGTAGTTCCAAAATCACATGACGTTCTGCCTACTCCGAAAGGGATTATATGCGTGAGTGTATAGATAGATAGACATATATTTGCTTAGACATATATTTGCGTCGAACAAATTCAAATTCAAAATTACTTTATTTTATATAACATTCAGGATGTTACTTAAAATAAGTAAAGATTACATTAAATACATACAAACATATATTAAAGGATTTAAATACATACATACACATTCGTTCTTTTAAACCCATTTACTCTACGCCTATTCGCAAAAGAGGAATCAAACCCGAATCCCGAATAGGTGGGATCACTAAATAATCCAAACTCAGCGTAAATCAGTCCTGTAATGTAATCTATACATATTATAAAGAGGAAAGATTTGATTGTTTGTCTGTTTGTTTGTTTGCATCGAATAGGCTCCGAAACTACTGAACCGATTTGAAAAACCCTTTCACCATTAGAATCCTACATTATCCGGGATGGACATACGGTACATGATTTTCCCGAATTTCCACGATAACGAAGTCCCGCGCGGGAAGCTAGTGTATAGAATAAAACATAAATAAGTGTTTAGTTGCTATAATAAAACGTGTTTACACAAGTAATGTCTATTTTACAGAAGCGGCTACTAATTCTTCTAGACCGAATGTGATCAAATGGTAGCTAATTGAGCTTAGAGCAATTATTGCGCTTTCGGGGCCTTCGCCGAGAGGTAATTACATCTTCACTATTACTTTGGACGAAAGGATAGCGTGGATATGCCTTGCTTTTTATTAAAGAGCAAGATTGTGTTGTTTTTGAACTTATTGCGACCTGCCCCAGATTCGCATGGATAGCATTAGGCAGCGGTTTTGATTAAAGCTACCCGTGTGTTTACACCGTGTGGTGTTCAGTTGAGAATAACACCACCTCATCTCTTTCCATGGGTGTCGTAAGAGGCGACCAAGGAAACACAAATGAGACCAGCCTCCTAGTAATCCATCCCAGGCAACGACACTTCATTTTTTTCTGAATCTGGGTGTCGTCCTATGGTCTCATGCGGTGTGGTAGGCTCTGTAAAGGGCCGTCTGGTTCCTACCGAAGTCCGACGCCAAACAGCTTGCTGTGTTCCGTCGGTGCGTGGGAGTACCAGTGCCTTTATAGGCATTTTCTGGGTTAACTCGCTCCATCGTCGACCTCATCTTTGACCTTATGGTCAAGATTGAGGTCAAGAGTTAACCCATCTTATAATAAAAAAAGAAAAAAAGCTCAAAATTAGTTTGATTTTTTCGGATTTTTTCATCATCATCATGATAGTATGGTCCTATTCAAGCAATTTACAAAAATCATTGAGACATTTTTCAGACCTTCCTTTTGAGTTATTCCTTCCATTGGTAAAAATCACATGAAAATCCATTCAGTAGTTTCTTATCGCGTTGAGACAGTTAGACGCGACGGAGGGACTTTTTCTGTGTTGCAGAAATGACGGCAAAAGCTTTAACTTTAAAGCTTTTTTAAATGTAATGCCGTCCTTGTTTATGTCAACAAAACGGAAGCTGACTGTTTGATATTTAAAATTTTAAAGTAGGATGGATTATTGTTAATGGCGGCGCGACATAATTATAATAATTAGTAATTGTGACTAATTTTTTTTATTGCATTGCAACCCGCAACACCTGTGTCTCCTCTCTCAACTACTCTAAGGTAGACTGGAAGAGATCCCTTCAGGGATAAGTCCGCCTTTGCTACTAAATTACCTTTGAAATGTATTATATGACACTGTTTTTGAGCAATAAAGAATTTACATAAAGAATTACAAAATCTTCAAATATAAAACGGCGTATCCATGTTTGTGTTATCGTTGTCATTGTCTGCGTCTCGATCGTGAAGTGTTTACGTATGTGGAGTACATCCAGTGTGTGCACAGGCGAACAGACATTTAGAAATAATAATAATAAACGCTACACACTCAAAGACCCACACTAAGGTTTTCCCTTGTATTGTGGGTCCCTCGGAACACACATAAAGACAGACACAAACACCCATGACCCGAGAACTAATATCTGCTTTTTACACAAATATTTGCCCCGACTGGGATTCGAACCTAGGACCCGTCGATCAAGAGGTAGCGCTACCTCGACCAAAATGGCCGTCTTAATTATAAAAATAAAATAAAATAGTTTTTTTTTTAACTATGGTAAATTTTAAGTCCAATTCCACATCCACCTGTACCCCATCTTAGCTTCCGTACTCAGTCCAGTTACTGACCTCTTTTTTTCTTTTTTTTTCAATATATTTTTTGTCTCTCTCTGTAATAGCATGTATTTTGTGGGATTAATACCCGTCGTGTAATGCATATCATTAGGTAGAGTGGTTCCTCGTGGGTAAAGAGTACTTTTACTGCACTACAATATCTCATTTGTCGATGATCGATCTTCAGTTTTGAGATATATTTCCTTACATATCACTCGTAATATACACATCAACGCGGTCTAGGGATATTGCACGATTTTTCATACAAACGAGGTCTGTTTGAGAAGCTACAAAAGCATACTCCAGATAGATGGAGGGCTATAATTTTAAGAAGATCAAGTGCTAAGCCTGAATTTTTAAATCTAATCAATAAATTTTGTTTTACTTGAAATTTGTGAAAACGTGACAAAAATGAAAAAATTTTTAGCGTAAATTCGACTATTTTCATACAAAAAGCAGGCAAAAAGTGCATTTTCGTTTTCGTTTCCGTCACATTTTCACAAATTTCAAGTATAACAAAATTTATTGATTAGAATTGAAAATTCAGGTTTAGCACTTGCTCGTGTGAAAATTATAGCCCTCCATGTATCTCGAGTATGCTATTATAGCTTCTCAAACAGACCTCTTTTGTATGAAAAATCGTGCAATATCCCTAGACCGCGTTGATGTGTGTAAATTAAGTAAACGTTACACACTTAAAGGTTCAAACTAAGGTTTTCTCTTGTGTTGTGGGTCACTTGGAACATACACACACACACACGCACTGTCCTTACTTTTACTCATCCAATCTATTTTGTTTTGTTAATCATATATCTATGCTAACCCGTTAATCTAAATCTACAGTTTATAATATGTTAAACTTCTTAATTGGCTGTATACATTTTTAATATAAGGGCTATGTAATGTAACATGTATAAGCTGTGAAGTTTGCAATAGAGTAAATAAATAAATAAATACACGAAGAGCCTTTTTATCATTCGAACGGAATTTCCGGGCACGGCAGGTTTGTATTACCATTACCTCTTTTATTCCTTTCCACCCGGGACTTCGTTCCCGTGGTAATTTTGAAAAGTTAGGTCGCCTATGTCTTAATCCAGGGTGTCAGCTACCTCGACCCCAAATTTTGATAAAATTTTTCACGTTTTTACAAATCAATACTAATATTATAAATGCGAAAGTAACTCTGTCTGTCTGTCTGTCTGTCCGTCTTTCACGCCTGAACTACTGAACCGAATTTGATGACATTTGGTACAGTGATAGATTAGAGCCTGGGAAAGGACATAGGCTACATTTCATCCCACAGTTGGGCACAATATAACCTGTAGTCCACGCGGGCGGAGCCGCGGGTAGAAAGCTAGATTCAAATAAAACAAAATTTATTGACTAGAATTGAAAATTCAGGTTTAGCACTTGCTCGTCTGAAAATAATAGCGCTCCATGTATCTCGAGTATGCTTTTATAGCTTCTCAAACAAACCTCTTCTGTATGAGAATCGTGCAATATCCCTAGACCGTGTTGATGTGTATATTATTAGTGTGGATATCACTGGTGTCACAAAGGACATAGGGCAACGGAAAATCGAATTTGTCGTGCAGTTCCATTTCGTCTGAATTATAAAAAGACCCGGTTACAGACACGAACCCGATACACCCATGACCCGAGATCAAACGACTGCGTTTTTGCACAATATACTTGCCCCGACTGGGAATCGAACTCAGGACCGTTAGACAATAGGTACCACGTAGCCTTATATTCGCTCGTGTTTTTAGTGCCCTCTCGTTACTCGTTATTTACTCTTTACCGCACATGTGACGTTAACATCATTATCAAAGTGAATGGATAGGTGAAATAATTTAACTTAAATATACTTCTTATCTATACATATTATAAAGAGGAAAGATTTGATTGTTTGTTTGTTTGTTTGCATTGAATAGGCTCCGAAGCTACTGGACCGATTTGAAAAATTCTTTCACCATTAGAATCCTAGTTTATCCGGGATGGACATAGGGTACATGATTTTCCCGAATTCCCACGGGAACGAAGTCCCGAGCGGAATGCTAGTAGCAACAATGTTTGCAGGTAAATTTATAATATACTAGCTTCCGCCCGCGGCTCCGCCCGCGTGGCCTGGTAATATCGTGCCCAGCTGTGGAATAAAATGTAACCTACGTTATTCCTCAAGGTCTAATCTATCTCTATACTAAATTTCATCAAAATCGGTTTTGTAGTTTAGACGTGAAAGCGTAACAAACAAACAAACTAACATTCACATTTGTAATATTAGTAAGGATTATAAATATGAATTCATTTTAAAAAAATCGTGGTAAGAAAACGTTATAATATGTTTAAAACAAGTGAAAATGTCTCTTAATTAATATAATTTAAAGTCATCCATATACTGTAGAAATATGGGACACTAGCATTCTGCCTGGGACTTCGTTCTCGTGGGAATTCGGGAAAATGATGTAGCCTTTGTTACTCAGGGATAACGTAGCATCCCAAGGGACCATCCATAATTTACGTCACACTTGACGTAAGTGTGACAGGGGTGGGGAGGGGAGGGGGTCAACAAAGTGTGACATTGTGTGACAAGGGGGTGCGAGGGGTCACAAGTTTCGTGACGTCACATTTCAAAATGTGTTATGAGTATCAAAACGTGTTAACTATTAACGACAAACTTAACCTCCTCAGTCCCAAGCACTCTTTTAATTTAACGTTTTTACTTTGTTTGAGACAATGAGTTTTGGATTCGCAAAAAAAAGAACTAATACTAAGTACTGCTTTTATTAGAAAATTACAAAAAATTGAAAAGATGCAAAATATGTGACCTCACGCTAGGGAGGGGGGAGTCTTACAAATGTGACCAGCTGTGATAAGGAGGAGGAGGGGGTCAAAAAATCATGAAATTCGTGTGTCGTAATTTATGGATGGTCCCTAATGGTGAAATAATTTTTCTAATCGATCTAGTAGTTTCGGAGCCTATTCAGTGCAAACAAACAAACAATCAAATCTTTTCTCTTTATAATATTAGTGAAGATAGATAAAACAACCCCGCTTGTAACTAAAGTAGCATTACTACAGCCAAGCTTAGACTTAATTAGCTTCGACATGTAAATGATAACAAACTTAAGGATGGCACGGGTAACTATTACTAGTTAATTAAAGAAAATCTCAGACCAACTCACAAAGGTATTATCTTGTTTCTTTTGATACAAGATACTTAATAGGGAATATGGATGATTTTTTTTATCGCATTGATTAACAAAATATGAAAATACCGTAGTTGAGATGACAAAAAGTGAAATTAAAATTAAAATCGGCCAAGAAATACGGCCGATATACGCATTTAAAACTATTAATTACGCACCGATTAGACAGAGAGATCCGACATGGACTGTGACGTCACATGTCACTACGTCCATAAAAACTCCGTGATAAATTTCGTTTTGCTAGAAAGGGATAGAAATAAATCTTCGATGGCTTAAATCTTTTTAAATTTCATAGTTATTCGAAAAATAGTTTTACTAAACTGTTTATTACATGAATGACGATTTATTTTTTAAATAAAAAAACATGCATATTCCCTATTATAAGTATAATTGCATGCAGATCTATACAGACTGACAAAGAATGTTCACGGAAAGAAAAATATTCGGCGCGAATTGAACTTGAACCAGCAACTCCAGGACTAGATGTTTTTTATCTTATTTAATACTAGCTGATGCCCGCAACTTCGTTTGCGTGTTAATATTTTTTTTGTACAGAGTACACAGATTGAAAACATCTATCTTACGTGATTTAGATTTTTCATACAAAAGGATTTTCCCGCTAATTCCCGTTCCCGTGGGAATTTCGGGAATTCCTTTCTTAGTACACCTCTACGGTACCTAAGCTACGTTCCTTCCAAATTTCAAGTGCCTACGTTTAGCCGTTTAGGCTGTGCGTTGATATGTCAGTCAGTCAGTCAGTCAGTCAGTTTCTCCTTTTATATATTTAGATTTTATTGAAACTTAACAGCTTATAAATAAGATATTCTTCACTTCATCACCCCATATACGTCCCCACTGCTGGGGCACGGGCCTCCCTCAATAATATGAGGGATAAATGCCATACTCACCACGCTTGGCAGACGGGTTGGCGAGGGTTTTGATATAATTGCAGAGTTTTCCTTCTCTGTGTGCAGATGAACTTGCTTGCATATTTACCTTAGTCGCCCTGTACGACACCTCGGTAAGAAAGAGGGTGGTCCTATTCTACTCTGCCGGGGACTCAATGAAAATTAATATCTAAAAATATTTTTATAAAAAAATTATCTAGCCTATTAAAATGTCTGACAAATTAAAGAAAAAAAAATGTTTAACAAATTCCAGTCGGGGCAAATATTTGTGTAAAAAGCAGATATTTGTTCTCAGGTCATGGGTGTTTGTGTCTGTCTTTATGTGTGTTCCGAGTGACCCACGACACAAGGGAAAACCTTATTTTGGGACTTTGAGTGTATAGCGTTTTATTTATTTATTTATTATTATTGTTATGAGCGGAATTATCACAAAATGTTCAATAAAAGCAAATTAAAAAAGAAAGTAGAACTAACATCTCAAATATAAAATATCAACTAGTTGTTTCAAAGAGCTTTGTTTGTCTTGTTAACTTTTGTAAGCTACTATTTAAAATAAATAAAAAACAATAAAAAATAAAAAGTGTCCAGTAAGTGATACTGGTTCAGGATTTTCAATAAAGCTAGGAGGTTCTTTTTCAACCTGTATATATAATATATATGTATATATACATATAATATTATAAATGCGAAAGTATGTAAGAATATGTATATGGATGTGTGGATGTATGGATGTGTGTAACTATTTTACGGCTGGACCAATTTTGATAGGTGTGGAGGTAACTGACACCTTGGATTAACAAATAGGCTATATAATTTTCCCAAATTCCCACGTAAACGAAGTCCCGGGCGGAAAGCTAGTTTTTAAAATAAATGAATACCGTAATACTGTAAGATCTTTAATTTCCTGACCACTTACTCCAAACAAATTGAGGTAATAAGTTCAAATACCTTATTAAAAACTTCAATATCGAGTTACCTGTAAGTATGACTCATTTGAAACCATTTTAAATTATTTGTCACGCTAGAAGTTCTAGTAAAGACGCCTACAGTAAAGGTCAAGTTATAGTGGTCAACGCGAGTAAGCATAAATATATTCACACTGGAAATGCAAGTAGGTGATGATAAATTCTAGACTCCCTACTTAAATTTTCCTTAGGTGTTTTTGTTTTTAACCTAGGGCAAAAAATAGCGGTGTTATAAGTTTGACGTATTTATATGTTTGGTCCACCAACTCGCATTAGGCCAGCGTGGTGGACTATGGCCTAAATCCCCTTCGTGTTTCGGCCCCTCGGTGGGGACGTAGGTATATGGGCTGGTAAAAAATATATATATGTATGTCTGTGTATCTGTATGTCTGTGTACCGATTTAGATGCGGTTTTTTGTTAGACTGCGTACTAAAGTAGTTGATTGAAGGCTTAAAGGCTATAAAGTGACAAAAGATAATTTTACACGCAAAGTCGCGGACTGAAGGTTAGTTGTAGTTACTTATAATGAAAGATATCGTAGTATAATAGTTAGCATTCTAAAATAATGAAATTTACTTGTAACAGACGTATAAAATAAAACATGCTTGAGGACAAAAAAACTGTTTTTCCAGCTATTTTTCATTAAACCATCAGGAAGAAGAAAAAAATGTCGTTGACCTCTTTTGTTCAATACAAACGAATAGAGTTTCAGTTTAGAGCATAATTTTTTACGTAACATCAATCTAAAAGTTAAAACAAAAAATTTGCATAAATGCAAATGGCTCGTTGATGTCTTCTCTACAACAAAACCAACTAATAGAACAAATAGAATCGTGCGCCGCTCTATGCAAAAAGCATGTAACTCAAAATGCACATATAGATCACATCCGATATCGGGACGACTGCAAAATAATTGGAAGAAAAAAACTAAAGTCCACATCAGGATTTCAGAGGCACCGTGCACGAATACGAGCACCATTCCTATCTATCATTCATTAGCAGAGCTAGAATCCAATACGACATTTTTTACAATCCCCCGAGCACAAAGAACGGGCGTCCTCCCACACAGGCGAACGTACCCCGTACCAACACAGAAGAGTAAAAACTGGAAAAAAATGACTGACCCGCGCACACACGCGAAACTCCGCGGAAAAAATCACTGACACAAAGAAACTGTACCGAAAACTTCAATACCAACTTTTAACACACACTCCTGCCTCCTACACACACATAAACACTTCACAAGGAAGTTATTTATGTGTGAGTCGGTGCACTGTGTACACACGAGGGCTAAACTTAGTGCACGGCTGTGTGAGTGAGATGCAAGAGTCCAAAACTTCAGCGGACGCCTCGCACGCAACGTCCGAGTTTAGTATCGACTGTTTAAGTATTCTGGCGCTGTAAAATATGGTTCCAATTTTAAAGTTAGGGAGCGGAGTTATGGCGTTTTGGATATGAATGGAAGCGTGCGCAGCGCGGGTAGTTTTCGTATGAAACTTGGTGGCGCGAGATGTAGAGAGGGAAACGGGTATAGCGCGAGTCGAGCGTCCTTCTCACTCCTCCCGCCGGCCGGGGGCGCGGGGCTCGGGGTGCGGCGGGAGGGGCTCGTGTCGCGTTGATGAACATTTTTCTCGTTTTAACTTTTTTTGCGCGAATCGTTTTTAAAGGGTTTCGTCATAATTGCGTCGCTGATTATGTTACGACCGATAAGCGATGCGTCTTCATCTCGATCTCATTCAGCTCTTCACAAAAAGTTGACAACACCTTGTACGACAAGGTGAAATCGATTTAAACATTTAATTAATTAAAGCATTCCAAATTTTATTATTAAGCTTTTTTACAAAAGTCGAGAGAATCTTCTTACAGACACGTTACATCTTATTTATTATTTATTACCTAGGAGTACTTAGTTAATAAAATACGAGATTACAAAATAATCATATTATTTTCAAAACTTTATTTAATTTCCACAAAGTCTACAAAATCTCTAGATAGAGCAATAACCATACACTTCCACAACGCTACACTCAATAAACACGCACTCGAATGAAAACAAAGCTGCGAATTATTACTAAGAACTAAGAAAGTAAACAAAGTAAAAGCTATGAAAATAAACGTAAGCGGTCTCCGTAAACAGTACGTTACGAGCGCGGGAAAATAAGTTTCCCGCCTTTTCGGCACGCGCCGTCTTAATTTTCTCTCCCTATACGATTCTAATTAGAAGAAAAACTCTACTAGTTTGTTAAAACTAGTTATAAATAAATTGTTTGAGGAACGAAAACTGATTCTTTTTATCTTTGACGTAATTCTTATTAATTCACACTTTTAGACATAAAAATAAAAACATACTTGTATCCGAAATTATTTGCTCTACATTGATCTAAAAAAACAAAAATGACACATAAAATCTTATTGGTGTCACAAACTTATTTGAATACAGAACAAAATGGTGGTCAGGTAAAGTTTTCCACAGGATGGTGTCGAAAAACCGTTTCCAAAATTGAAAATTATGGGATTATCCGTACTTATTTGAGCTGCATCCTCTATAGGAGGGAAGCAAAAAAAACAGAGTAGTTCGACCAGTCTCGCTGTGACCGCGGCGCGCGCCGCCCGCTTCCAAAACTTCCTATTATTTTCTTACGAGTTTCGTTTCGCGTACTTTTGGACGGCGGTAGAATGCGGCGAGAAATCGTTGGACCCTAAAAATGGAACGTGAAAACTTTTCGACAGTCAAAAAAAATTTTCTGAAAATTTCAAAAACAATTTTTTTGGTATACCGCAACTAAACGCAGTTCAAAAAAGCAACTAGGTTTCTTTTTTGTATTATTTTGAAACAAACCGATACAGTTAACTAGTTTGAGTTGTCGTACGTTTAGTTTTGTTTTTCAATGAAACTGTAGACTCACATTGTACTGGATAGACGAGGACCGGTTTAGAGAAGAGAAGAGAAGACAGAGAATAGAAGATGGCGCTTGCATCCTCTGTGAGCCTTTACTACTCGATAGTGCAGCGAGCGGCTCGGCATTATCTCGAAGACTATTGCCATACAGGTCAGTAGAAAAGTTTTTTCTTTTGTTTATTTTTTACGGGACTGACATTTTTTTTTCAAGCTTTTTTCCTATAAAAGGCCTTTAAAAGGGAATTGATTTCACGTCTTGTAGTTTTTAAATTTTTTTCATTCCTAAATTCTAAAATAGAGTAACAATAAATTATAAAAAAACAAAATAAGTGGGTAGAAGCGCGCTTTATAATGATTCGAGCGTCGTTGGATTCCGCCCGCCCAAACACGCGATACCATAAACACACTTTAAACTTATCGTTTATTTTCGTATCACTATATTTATTGACATTTTTTACATTTTTGTTCTCTTTTGTACTAATAACTTATTAATAAAGAACTTTATTGACTGTTTCTTATAAACTACATACGTGTGCACCTTATTACTTAAATGGCGCTAATGACAGCTCTTAAAACTAAGTTTTTATTATTTTTTTGACGTTTTTTGTGTAAAAGGCTTCATTTAAAAAATTAAACTTTTACTTAAATAAAAAAAGCAATTAATGCCATTTTATCCATTTAACATTACAAGTTATTATAATTTGTAATGATAGCATAGTAGGTGAGAATTTGTTTTTTTTTTGTAATCCAGCTTATTAATTTTATTTCGATGGCAAGATAATGAGCATGATTGTAATCAGCCGTTTATTAAAAAAAGAAAGTACTTACACGTGGGTTTAATGCAAAAACTTACACTAATTTTGCAAACGAACAGTTAAAATCATATAATTAATTATCTAACAGCTTATCATTGCAGTTACAGAAATGTACCACCTTATTCTCATAGTAATAAACACATTAGTATTTTAAAAAACTTAGTAACTGTGTTGTTAATTAATATGAGTATATGAAATTATGCGAAGCTGAATAATGCATGAAGCAAATCTCCGTCGGTTCTTTAAAGCGCGCCATTTTTTCTGCGCGATTTTTTAAAAACATTACTTGAAGTCCGAATGACTCACAAAAGAAATGGTGATAGTTACCAAGTAAAAATTGTACAAAGTCAAAGTAAAAATAGCTTTTTTTATATAACGTTCACAATGTTACTTAAAATGAGTCAAAATAGTGAATTACATTAGCATTTTTAACTTTGCGCCTATTCGCAAAGGTGCAGTCTTCCTCAGAGAAGTATAGGCAAGAAACTCCGAGGAGTGCTCTTTTTAACTCAAGCAAAGTTACAGTTAAAAGTAGTACAGAAGTATATTTATTAAATATTTAAAAAAATTGAATAATATGTTTTAGTTTTTCCGAATTTTTACTACCAGAATAAATGTCATCAATAAGTCAATGAAATAGTGGATAACAGCACAAGTGTAGAAAAAACAAATTTCTTTAGCGAGACGAGAACAACTAAGCAGTCTTGAATAGTGCTATTTACTGTACATACCTCTCTAACTGAATGTACTCAACTGAAATATCATAAAATGTTTAATTATCCTTATGACTCTACTTTCAAGATGTTAAAAAAAATTGTAGCAATAGCTATTCACCTGACAAGTCATAAATTAATAACGTAATTAATCATTATGAATTTAAATAAGTGATTATAACAAGATAATTATGCTAATAAGATAACTTTTTAAATAAAAACAAAGATTGTTTTTGTATTCGTTTTTGATTCCAAATTCAAATTGTTTTCAGCGAGGAAAAAGGAGTTTTCCTCAAGGTCGTCATTGGCAAATTAGGTGCTGCATGGAAATGGTAAAAATTTAAATAAAGAACATTAAATTTTATATTAAATTTTGAGATCTGAGTTCATGGATGTCAAAGAGTGTATGTCAATTCTAATATTTTTATTAATAATATATCCAAAGTCGAAGGAAAACTTCTTTCCTCATTGTCGTCATATCCTTGTACCGCTTATTGTTACACCGTGATCTCTTGTCGTTTGCAAAATTGTCTAACCTGAAGACAGAGCCATATACAATTGATTGATAGGAGCTTTATAGTAAAAAAAAAATAATGAGAGTAGGAATCTTGGAAAATAAACATTGCCAAGTTTTCTAAAAGTCAGATAATGAAATGGCAAAAGATATTTATTAATATGGACTCGTTATAGAAGGTGACACGGTCGTCCTTTCTAAGATTATTCTTGAAAATGCATCATATGCAGCTAGGTTGTAAAACCAGGTACAAAAACTAATTTATACCGAAAACCCAATTCGAGATCAAAGTCAAAGTTATTTTTGGTTTTTATAGGTCCATCATTAAAGTTGCTAATTATCATGTTAATACTTATTATTACTTATTTCATTTAAAAATATTTTTCAATATTGTCTGAATACCAGTTATGTAACACAACAGCCTAAGCCAAGGCGTTACATATGTAAATCAGTTTAAAAATAAACAGTTAGCAACTTCAAAAAAAGAAAAATAGAAAAAACTAAGATCACTGTTTCGGAAGTAAGAAAACTATTAAAAATACATAATCTTAATATACCTATAAAACAAAGTCGAACACTTATAACTCGAGAAAAACTCGGCTGGACCGATTTTCATGGATTTGATTTGTTGTATTTTTCTCCGTTCCGAATAGCAGAATAACTATTAAAAACATTGAAAAATTTACGGAAAAGTCCCACGGGAACGAAGTCCCGGGCGAATAGCTAGTGTTATGTAAAATTGAAAACAAAAGTTAACATTTGCGTGACAAAGATAAGTAGGTATTCCCAAAACCTTAAAAATATGGGTCGGTAAACAAATCGCAAACTGGTATCAATATGCGTTATGAAAATTTCGGAACTCCTTTCTTTCCAGAACCTTTTTCGAATTTTTTATCGATGTTCTATGAGGATGACATTCAATGAGTGTAAATTAACGCATCAAGCCTCGTTTAAATCCTAATTTACAAAAAAAATCTTCTCTACTATATAAAAATAAGTCGGGTTTTCTTTCCTGACGCTATAACTCCAGAACGCACGAACCGATTTCCACAGTTTTGCATTCGTTGGAAAGGTCTCGGGCTCCGAGAGGTTTATAGCAAAGAAAATGTTGGGCACGATATAACCTGTAGTCTACGCGGGCGGAGCCGCGGGCGGAAAGCTAGTACTCTATATTTTTTGTTGCATACATTAACTGAATTTACACTTTATGGTGCCGCCTCACCCATATCGCGTTTCATAGACTTTGGGATTTTAAATAGTGGATGGTCACTGAACACTGTTTTACCACTGAGCTACAGTTGCCAAACTTATAAACTTTTTAGGCTAAAAAGAGATCTTAAAACTGTAGTCAGAATTGTTTTGGAAAAATTTGAAAATAAATTTAATACACGGATTTGAAAAAATTTACAACATTTTCTGATTAATGTGTACAGTCATACACATTATCCATATTTTTTATTTTAATATTTACCGAATAAAGCACATATAACGTAACTTAATATTTCACTACCTTCTTAAAATTTCTTTTTTTTAATTTTTATTGTATAGGCGATAGATAATTATTCATAGGAATATCATTTAGTTTTAACTACAATTGATTTCCTACAAGAAACCACAAAACGCAAGTGAAGATATCATCATTTCCTTTGCATGACTTTCAATTTCAACCGTACCAAAGTAAGCCATAAAAAGTCCAAGAATTCCATAAACAAGCACACACTTTTGATCTCACGCATGACTTCGGAACCAGTCTATGGAACTCGCTTCATTCCGCGCCATCCGAGGCGCGTTTACATGCTAATGCGCTGCATCTCCGCGAGCGCTCGAAGGTCAAGGACAAGAGCACTTTCGTGCGCGACTGTACAAAGTGTAATTGGAACTCTAGTGGAGAAAAGTTTGCGTTGACGATAGCAGTTCAATGTCCTGCAAATTTTACAATAAAGTTACAAAACCGCAAGAAAAGAAGCGGCGGGAAACTGCTTATGTGTAGTCTCTGCCTATCCCAAAGGCACAAAGACTTTGGCTTGTAGATATTGTATATGTAGAACCATCGTGTTATGCCTGCTAAGCTTATAAAGTACCTTCCAACGCAGCATGATGTAATTAATTACTAACAATATGAAAACTACATATTTTAATTAGTTAAAATTCGGCAGAATAAGAAAAAGTGACCCTGCTTCCTAATCTAACGTTCTCGGGTTCGACTCTCAGTAGGGTCAAACGTTTTCATAAAAGCAGGTGTTTGTTCTTGTGTATTAGTGCTTGTGGTACTCAAGTGACTCACGAACTCACTTCTGCCTTCGCGCGAAACCAAAACCAAAAAATGGGATCACGCTGAACACATTTCTTTTCATTTGAAAAGGTTTTCAAATTAAATAATTCGATCTTTTAAAGTATAATACCTAATATCAAAACTTATTAGCCTAGATCTAAGTGTATCACCTATTGTAACCGTCCTATAGTGTACTGATCACGTTCGGAATTCGAATTTACGCTTCGGCCAATCAGAAGCGCCAAACATTGCAAGTCATTGCGCCCGAGTTGATGCGACGCCCGATAGATTTTGGAAGACAATTTCCTTATAATTGAAATTCTTTTTTTTTATGTTAAAAATGGGTTCGCTCTTGACCATAATCTAGTACAAGGGCAAAGATGTGGTTGAGCATGTAGCAAGCTCACCCAGAAGAAGCCTATTCCACTCGAATTTTAAAGAGGTTCTGGTTATATGAGCTTGAAAATACACTCGCAGGCAGGGAATTCCATTCCTTGCCAATGCGTAATATAAAAGACGATCTTCTTATAGAATAGAAAAAAACTTTATTCAACTAACACGTCAACCATACAGATAACAAACAAATCAAACTTAAAATAATACAAAGTGTTAGTCAAAAAGGCGCTGACTCAGCATGTTGCTGCCATGCTTGCACACAGCAGCGCTGATATTCTGCCAGAATTTCAGCGACTTCTTCTTGTCATGTAGGTATAGTCAATTGTGTGGCGAACTTGGCTAAGCCTGGTGTCAGAGTTTTCTAACCGCACAATGGCCTCTGACTTCATTTTAACGAACTGTAGTCAAAAGATGATGAAATGCGCTCAGCGCGAATCTGCAGGATTTTGACAAGATAAGGGTGGTCTGAACGTCCGTTAAAAGATAGGGCACGTCTGATAGAAGAAAGGGCAGGCGGAAAGAGCTCATGCAGCTTCTGAGCTCATGCTCCGAATCACATCTTGTAATAATTTTCCACGTCAAAAACGTAAGAGTCACCGACTTCAATCCCAAAAATAGTTAAACTTAAATATCTATTGACAATAATAGGGCTTTAAAATTCTTTATATTGAAAAATATTAAGGAACACACTAGTCGGAAAGACAATTTTTTCGAGAGTGTTGGAATCTACTTTCCAACACAAACTTTTTTAAATTAAGTTTTCTCTTTTTAAATGTAAAAAAAAACTAAAAATAAAATAAAAGAATGTCTGTCTTCTAGTTTCGGTGACGTTTTAAGAGAATGTGAATTTAGCTCGTATTTTATATTTTTTCAATATACTCATTTTCAAAGTCCTTTTTCTATTTCAATTATAATGCACAAGTAATATACAGTCCACTTTTCAATATTTATATTTACATTTACATATACAACCAATCTGGGCAGCGGAGATCTGTACAGAGAGTTTCCCGCAATTTCTTCAGGATTCCACCGTCAGATCCTGGTTTCCTTACCATGGGACCACCCTTGGGATACTCCCTTTCCAACAAAAAAAGAGTAATCAAAATCGGTTCATAAACGACGAAGTTATCCGCGGACATACATAAAATATATATATATATATATATACGGTCAAATTTAGAAACCTCCTCCTTTTTTGAAGTCGGTTAAAAAGCACATATGCAAGCTACTTTGCGTCTATAAGTGGGGTTTGTAACTTACTTTTTACGAGGATGAATCTTTTGATGAGTCTCCAACACTTTTAATAATAAAGACCGCTTCAACGATGTACTTAGATAAAAGCTCTACCAGGTTGCCTGCTCTTCCAGGTTGCCTGCTCTTCCAGGTTGCCTGCTCTACCAGGTTGCCTGCTCTTCCTAGACATTATTTAAGAGTGGATGAAGGGGCCACAAAGTTTTTTGTTATATTTTTTTTAAGTCTATCAACCTGTCATTACTCTACTCGCTTTAGTCCACCACCCAAAGCCTACGAATCAACCATAGGTTGTCTGTTAGATATTGGATTAAAGCATTAATTCCGCCCTTGAACATTACTTTAAATCATACTAATATTATAAAGACAAAAGTTTGTGAGTGTGTTTGTAAGTTTGTCACTTCTTCACGCTAAAACGGCTGGACGAATTTTGATGAAACTTTGCAGGATTCCCATAGGGACAAAGTCCCGAAGAAATAAATAGAACCGGAATCTCTGGTCACTGTCTGAGATATAAACAAAAATAACTCGTGCATTGTCTGCCTGAAAAGAGTTGGCAGCTCGCAAATCTATTTTCTTATCCCTTCCAAACCAGCAAAGCCTTGTTAGAAACCCTAGCCAATTTCTCAATTACGACCATTAGGTATTAAATTGGCCAGTGACCATTACCGCGGTGACCCATCATAGACCAGACGCTGACTTCACGCTCTGCGGTGCGTGGTGATCAGGTGCTAATGGCTGTGTGTCTGTCTGTCTCTTTGTGACACACATTAAGGTCCGTATTACAGAACGCGACTCAGACTCTGATGTATACTTAAGTAGCAGTCGTCTGTGTAATTTTGATAGTGAGAGAAAGATTCAATCAATACTTAAGTATAGATCAAGAATTGAGTCTCCTTCCGCAATACGGGCCTTAGCATTGTCGTCTCACTTTATAGAAGTTATTTATTTATTTAGATACAGTATTAATTGTTTTGCATTTAAAAGTGTTCAAAATAGTACACAGTTCTTACTAACAGTGCTTCCATTTTCTTATTGTGGCTCGATTTTTAGGGTTCCGTTCCTCGAAAGAAAAAACCGAACCCTTATAGGATCACTTTGTTGTCCGTCCGTCTGTCTGTAAAGACCCTTCTTCTCAGAAACGCGTGGAGGTATCAAGCTGGAATTCATATCAAATACTCAGGTCTACTATGTTATTGGAGCTGTGAAAAAATCAAACTTCTAAGCCAACGCAATTAAAAGATACAGCGGTTTATGCCGCAAATTTCCGCAAATTTTCGACACTCGCAAAGGAATCAAAACCTACAGGGTAGTTCCCGTGAACTCAGAATCTTGAAATTTAATACGAAGCAACGTCTTATAAAAATAAAGTAAAAATTGCGAAAACCGTACATTTTTAGTTACATCACATAATAAAAATATTTTTAATAATTTTAAACTTACTACCCCATTCCTCATGAACGCGTAGAGGTATTAAATTGAACTTTTACTTATATACCTACAGGTTTGTACGGAACCCTCGGTGCGCGAGTCCGACTCGCACTTGGCCGGTTTTTGTAGTTTGAATAAGTTGATTTTCAAATGACAAGAACGAGAGACATTAAGAAAATAGAAGCCCTGTATATTTCGGAAAGTTTACTATGAAAAGCGAACATACAGAGACTTAAAAAAATACATTTTATTGACTTGTTTCAAGCAACATTTAATGTTCACTGAAATAAAGATTAAAATACAAAAAACAAAACAGCAATCTAATCTGACAATCATTCGAAAGTGCTAACCGTATTACAGTTGCACCAAATTGGCAGTACTCTGTGCTAGATAAAAAAAAATTAAAAAAAAAGCTCCAATTGTCGGCGTCACGCCGTTACGTGCGTTCACGGTTGGACGCCGCAGTGAGTACGTAGCTTTATTTTACACCGTCTTAAGAAAGGACCAAATAAAGATGACTCCTGTGCAATGACTACTTTCGATTTGAAACTCTTCTTTTTTTAAAAATCATTTTGAATATTGAACAGCGGCGGTCGCAGCTAAAGATTATGTGGGTCATTTATTTATATCAATAGAAACATATATTAACCCTTTTAGCGCCAAGAGTTTTCGTCAAAAACGCCCACCACACGCCACGACATAAAAAAAAATTATGTCGGGGCGTATGGCGAACGCTTGGTGAACGATATTAAACTTAAAAAAATATATTTTTGTCTGATATATCAGACATTGGCGGCGAGGGCACGAAACTTAAACGTCTGATATATCACACATTGGCGCTTGAAAAGGTATATCACTCGTGACTGTACAACCGATCTCCTCAGTAGTCTATGGGGATTTTTTACCCCTTGTACAAAAACAAATAAATCTGGGGAAGTCACTTTTACGTTAGACTGGGAGCGAAGGAATAACTTAGAATGTAGCAGCTGCCAACTCTTCCCAGGCAAACTATAAAAGTCAGTAAGTGGGACGCGAGGGTTTTGCTGTATTGTGGGCGAAAGGCTGACAACCTCTCACCACTACACATCATGTTTCATCTAATAACCCTCAGAATGTATGTCAAACGTGGCATCAAGTGGTTCTGAACCACTGATGCTCTGCCTACCCCGTATGGGATTACAGGCGTGAGCGTATGTAAAGTCATCTATAGCAGGGGTGGCCAACCGGTCGATCGCGATCGACCGGTCGATCGCGACTGTTAGTCCAGTCGATCGTGACAAGGAAAAAATAAAAAACATGTCACATTTAAGTTTTTTCTCTTAATATAATTTTAAAAAATACTTCATGATTGTGTACTGAACTATGCTGTTTCATTTAAGATTTCAAGAAGTATGTAATTGGTAGATCGCACAGGGTTTCGTTAGTAAACAGGAGATCTTGGGTATAATCAAGTTGGCCACCCCTGATCTATAGAATAAAGCTTTGATAATGATTGCACCCAATGACATACCACACCCCGCAACCAACCAATGAGGAAGTACCATAAATGTTTACACTTCTTGACCTTCCCATTAAAAGCAGTTTAGTGCACTCACACGCACCCATTCACGTGTGTTATCACGTTAACGTAGTTTACAAACAGAAGCTGATTAGACTGCACAAGGCAAACCATGCGAGAGTTATTGGATGGCAGCAAAACGTGCACTAATGACTTTTGATTCATTCATGTGTTTGTAAGAATTGTAAGCTTTAACATTTTTCTTCCTCTAATTCCATTTTCTTCCATGCTGAACTAGGAGTAAAAGAAAAACATAGAATAGGTAAGCATAGCTTAGTTGGTAATAAGCCAGACTTGTAATCCGAAGGTCGCGGGTTTAAATCCTGGTGCGGGCCTGTACCACTAAATTCGTCTTTTCGGATTTATGTACGGATTTATAATTATCACTTGCCCAACGGTGAAGGAATATATCGTGATGAAACCCGCCCGTCCAAGAAAATTCATTTTCGAAAGACAAGCGGTCCACCAACCCGCATTGGGCCAGCGTAGTGGACTATGGCGTAAATCCCCTTCGTGTTTCGAAGGGAGGCCCGTGCCCCTCGGTGGGGACGTATATGGGCTGGTAAAAAGGTCAGCTGCCTTCTCTTCCAAGGCATACTGTAAGAGTCAGTAAGTGAAATGCGAGGGTTTTTCTGTAGTGTGGGCAAAAATTGGGGCATTAACATTTAACTACGCTCATGACAACCTCAAAACAACGTTTATGACGATCTCCTGGAAATCAAGGAACATTCCTCATTTCTTAGACTTTACATTTTGCTATAAGTATGTGAAACAGGTTGGATTAGATCTACTAAAATATCTCCTGTATTTTTCAAACACTTCAAGTATCTCCGCCTTAAGGTTACGCCCTGCTCACACTCCAAGAGAAGGTGAAGTAGATCGTCAAGTTTACCACAGTAACTGCAAAGTGCAGATTCTTTTTTACCCATGAATGCGCCTCACTATGGAAGCAAGACGTATTCGCGATAAAAGAATGTGTAGCTAAGAATCAAGTTGGCCTGCCGATCTAACCATTTAGCGGTTAACAGAAGGGCTTTTCCACTAATCCAGCAGTTCCCGAATGGTGTTCCGCGGAACCCCCTAGGGTCTAGCCTAGTTCCGTATGAGGTTCCGCGAAAATTCAAGATTTCGATGTTTTTTTTTCTAGTCTAGCTAGATATTGTAAATCGCTTCACCTTTGATATAATAATATGTAGGTAGGTATTTATCTTAAAAAGTCCTTCGTTTAAAGTCAAACCATACTTACAAGATGCGAACACCAAGCCACAAAGCCTCGGTGTGGTGTGACTTCACGTAAAAAAACAGTGTTACAGTTAGTTTACTTTTTACTTGAGCTTGGGTTCCGCACCAAAACGGTGAACAAAGAGGGTTCCGTAGCCAAAAGAATTCGGGAACCGCTGCACTAATCTATGGCGTTTCAATGGCGGTGGAATGACATTGGTCGCCATTTTATCCGTTCAGGTGGCGAAATTGAGTACTATCAAAATTCCATACATTTGATGACGGCTGCTTTGACTGGCAGCGTCACCGACAACTGAATGTCAAGTCGCTAATAAGTTTGCAACAATACCTTTGGTTGGTGGTGACGCTGCTGATCGGGGTGTTATGTATGTATGTATGTAAATCCTTTTTTGTACAACAAAATTATAAAGCAGACACTGGTTGTCATCGAATGTATGCGGTTTCGATACTTCTCAACTTCACCATCTGAATGGGCCTTTTTATAATTCGAATAGTATGGCAGAATTTCCAGTATCATTTTAGTACATAGGAGACAATGATAATACAATTTTGCCGTGCCGTTTCCGAACTATAAAAAGGCCCAATGGGTCAAATTGTCACCACTGTCATCCACCATCCATTGAGACGCGATTGATTAGTAGAATAGAAGCCCTGGGCAGCGACAGACTCCACATTATCGGCGGACCGCGAGGCAGATCACGTGCATAAAATGCAGTTACCTGAATAGAGCCTTATCGACCACGCACCGCCGCACGTTTCTAATGTTTACAAAACATAACCTAAACGATATGTTGTCGAGAACCTATTTACCAATCGCCCCATTCTCTCTTTTGTTTTGTCGATAAGGCAACTAATCAGTTCAGCCGAGCCAATATTTGTGTAATTAATTTTCGTTTTATGAGGTCTTACTTGAAAGAAAATTTGGTTTGTTTGATGTTTTTGGGGTAGCTTTTCTAATTAGTTCACTTTTCTTTTATGAGTAATAAGTTAGGCGATTTGTTTCTTATTTTTACAGGCAATATTTGTCGATAATTTATTAACAGAAACAATATTACAATTACGAAGGGTCTCATAGAGTTACAAGATTTTGAGATTTTTGGATTGTTTTTATTAGCGTCATTTTAAAATATGACTCATCTGTAAGATTAAATATGACCAAATCTACGAAAAAAGTTGAACACAACCCTCAAAAATTTCGCATAAAAGTTGTCACAAAAGCATCTTACTACCCTAAGTTCCAAGTTTGCGCCAAAACAAATGGGAAACAAAACAAAAGCGCGTCTGATCCACCTGTAGGGCCGGTTAAGGAGGTTATTGCGTAAGGGTCGCTTCTCCCCCACCCTTGAACTTGGCGACCTTGGGGCACGGTCAATAACGCGCGTGTGTAGCCCTCTTTATGCTGGGGCAGCTTGAGATTTGCTCTTATTATAATTTATTATTTTTTAAATTCTTGTGTAATGTTTTGTGGCTTTTATTCTAGAAAAAACTTGATATTTACGCGAAGTATTATAAGAAAAATTTGAGACATTGTTTTTAAATTAATTACTTAGTAAAATATATCTCAAAAGGAAATATTTTATTTTAATCAATACTCCTACCGAAATAAAGGCTAAAAATAAACATCTTACTTAAATTAAATAAATACATTTTCATTCAAAGAATTCTAAAAGTATGTACTTACAACAAAAAAAATTGTTGACAGGTCTGCGATGAGCCCTGCCTGCCTTCTAAACTATAAAATATTTTGTATTTTAAGAGACTTCAAACACTAATACTATAAAAAAATTGACGCTACTCATTCAAAGTCCCTCAGAACACAAAGACAGACACAAACACCAGTGACCCGAGAACCGATATCTGCCTTTTACGCAAAATAGTTTCCCCGTCTGGGAATCGTACTCAGGACCCGTCGATCAAGAGGCAGTGCCAACCACTCGACCAAGCTAACCGTCAAAATGCAAAGGTCAAACATTTCAATATGCACTCAAATATTTAAATTGCAAACTTCAAACAGCTAAATACCCAGAGATCTAATAACCGTACTGGATAGGCCACTGCGCCGTAGCTAACGATATAATGACCAACAAACCGACTGACCTACAACATATGTCAGCTAACCAGGGATAGATAAAATATGCCACCCTTCTCTAGCACCCCTTATTTAGATGGACACGTCAAAATAAGAGCTTCTATGATTTGTCTATGAAAGGGTTGGTTTAGATTAAGACACAACTAGCATTCCACCTGGGACTTTGTTCCCGTGGGAATTCGGGAAAATTATATAGCCTATGTCCATTGGAGATAATGTAGCTTTCTAATGGTGAAAGAATTTTTAAATAGGTCCAGTAGTTTCGGAGCCTATTCAATGCAAACAAACAAACAATCAAATATTTCCTCTTTATAATATTAGTTTAGATATACAAGGTGTTCAAAAGTGAAATGCAAGTTGAGGTCGTGTCGTATCGATAGGTCAAATCGTGTGGCGTTTACTCCATCCCTCTCAAATTTAAGAAAGAAGAAGATACATATGACAAAATTTATTTATCAAATTTCAGGAGGGCTTTTCCACCAATCAATGGCGGTGAAATGACAATGGTCACCATTTAAGCCGTTGAGGTAGTGAAATTAAGAACTATCCTTTCATACCTTTGATGATGGCTGCTTTGTCTTACGGCGCCACCGCACCGCCAACTGAATGTTATGTTGCTAAGTAGTTTGCAACATAAAGTTGGGTTGGTGATGGCGCTGCGTCAAATGTATGGGGTCTCGATAGGTCTCAATTTTAACACCTAAATGGGTAAAATATTCATCATTGTCATTCAACCGCCATCGAGTGAAAAAGACGCCCAGACTATGTTCACTGTCATGATAATTATTTAAGAATTTCCAATGAAAATTACAACTAAATAATTAGGAATAAGATGAAAAACATATTTTCTAGATTTTTATTCCAATCGAAATGTAAAGTGGTAGGAAATGAGAGTTTGATTACTTTTTCTAGACAGAAGCGAACGCTTTACTACCTTTAGTTGATTGGATTATTATAAATTGGAAATGTAATTTAAAATTATACATTATTTCTTTTAAAGTAAATTTAACAAATTTATATACCCTCGTCTATATTTCAGGGAATAGGCACAGCGTCAGCCTTAAGAAGTATGAGCCAAGTATACTCCTTGATAAAAAGTGTTCACGATTTTCGCAATTTTACCAATGCCACAGAGTATTTTAATGAGTATTAAAATGCTCGCAGCCCAGTGGCGCTCGCTGATCTCAACCGATCAGTGAGGTTAAGCAACGTACACAGAGGCAGGGAACCTGATAGGCGAAGGTGACCAAAGTGGCAAATTATCACGAGCGTTAACGTGCCCTCCGAAGCTGTTGTTGATTGACTACAGTCGTTAAAACCAAGTCAGAGGCCGTTGTGCGGTTTGAAAACTCTGACACCAAGGTTAGTCAAGTTGGCCACACACTTGGCTATGCCTACACGATAAGAAGAAGAAGTGTTAGAATAGAAAATGGCGAAGTCGTCAATATCAAGTAAAGAACCCCTTTAAAAGTTAAGCACGGTGCACCATAGCAGCTGAGGATGATGGTTTTGAGCACTAAGATGTCATGACCACACACAACCCCCTCTGTCTTTTACACTAAACAGACTCAGATAACATTAACAAGAGTGACAACTGACAAAGGACATCATTCACGGCCCATACAAAAAATACCAAAATTTTTAAAATGGCGGCCAAAAAAGGTAAAATAACGACCATTACTAGATTTGTTCTTGACACTTATAAATCTGGATTTTAAATGTTCCGGCCATAGAAAATAGTGTTTCAATAGATTGTGATACAAAACATTTTTCGTATTAGGTCGAAGGTTTAAATTCTAGATTTAAAAACGCATTTAAGCTTGAAAATCTAGATTTTTAAGCTTAAAAAGGAAAATTCGTAAAGGTCGTATATACAGCTTAGCTATCATAATAAAAAATGTTAAGAATAATGTGTTCTTTTGAAATAATAACTTTACTTTTTTTTCGCCACTTTTAAATTTTGGTACGTTTTGAATGATGTCCTTTTGGTAGTATACTTACTGAAAAAATACTCTTGATTTTTTAAAATTAGTTTGGGGGCCCGAGAGTAAAATACACACATTTCCACGAGAACGAAGTAGCGGGCAGTAAACTAGAATCGTAACTAATTCACTGATCTGAGCTAAATGCTAACAATAAGGGTGTGTCCAAACTATTGCAGATGGTTACCAAAAGCGGACACAAATAAAGGGTGATCGGGGATGAATCTAGTTATCTATGACTAGATTTAACTGGGGAAGTTATTGGACGGTGACTAATAGTTTTTGATCGTTAAATCTGATTTATAATGTGTTTTCAGATGGCCACTTCTTGATAGTTGTTAAAATAAGTCAACTGATAATGGTCAAAATTAGAACAACTTTTTAATGCATTGCACTTGTATTCTGTAAATAAACACCCAATTAGTACGCGAAGTTTGTATGATGTTGGTATTGGTGATTTCATTGCTTTAAATTTTTTTGGCCACAATCTTAAGGGTCAAGGATGTGACAAAGCTCACCCAGAAAATGCCTATTCACTCGGACTTAAAAGAGATTCGGGTTATGAATTCTGAAGTACAAACCTTTAGCTGTACTTAATATAAAAATAACAAAAAGCTCTCAGCACGGATCCGTGAGACCTCGACAAGTTAAGGACAAGGGGAAAACTTTAGTTTGACTAAATTAAAGAGTATTTACTACGTAAATATACATACATACACTCACGCCTAAAATCCCTATCGGGGTAGGCAGAGCATCAGTGGTTTTACAACCACTTGACGTCACGTTTTTTTCGTGCGTAACGTATCGTTCGTACGTAACGTTTTTTTTTTGTATGTTATTAAAACAATTCCACTTCACCAATCCATCCAACATTGTATCGTTTTCAGCGCTACATAATGGCATGGCAGTCGTACCTAAGTCGTAAATAACTCCTAGTTGTAGAATAGAATAGAAGTAGTATGAAGTAATAAACTGGCGATATCGAATCACAAAAGTTAGCTCCGACTTCAACACTAACAAGGTAGAGCCAATGTGATAGCGAGTTATAAATAGGCGTTTTCATGATTAAATATATTGGGTGACTATATAACCGGTTTGACGGCCAGTTTGATCGAGTGGTAGTGACGCTGCCTCTTGATCGGCGGGTCCCGGGTTCGATCCCCAGTCGGGGCAAACATTTGTGTAAAAAGCAGATGTTTGTTCTCAGGTCATGGGTGTTTGTGTTTGTCTTTATGTGTATTCCAAGGGACCTACGACACAAGGGAAAGCCTTAGTGTGGGTCTTTGAGTGTGTAGCGTTTTTTTTTATAGGTTTGCGAAAATTTTCGATGTGAGTCAGCCTAGATAATAAAAAATATTCGCCTCTCTATTTAACTTAAGTGCCTTAGTATGAGAAGTTAAGTATGTTTGTATGTATTTCTCACTACAGTAGGCTTTAGAAATTAAGGTTAAGAGACAACGCCGACGACGTTGCAACCTTAAGGCGACTACAGCACCTAAATTACGATTTTATGATGCGTAGATAAGCATGACGCACTGCATTAAATCGAAGAAAAAAATACTACGGTAATATTCAGGACATAAACTAGATAAGTAGTTTGCTGAAAACACGATTCAGCACTTTTAGTTCGATAGAAAAATCCTTGAAAAATCTCACAAAGTCACCTCTAAATACCCAATATTATGTATCTTTTAAGCTGTAAAAACGATACTAAAATACACACAGGAACTTGAATTTGCTATCAAAATGTTCGTGATTGAACACTCTCGATAAGTAGTTAACGCATTTTTCGATTTAAGCTGTTACCTTACCATAAATCTCATTTTTATAACTTTAGAACATATTTTTACACACGCACGCTTTCATAGTCCGTAAACTTCGTGTATCGATACTGTTCGCACTGCCGGCCCAGGTCTGTTGAGAGACGGAGATGGCACTATTCCTATGTGTGCTACCTTTATGCTGTAGTCGCCTTAAGTCGAGACTCCTCAGAGCTAGAATATTAGACGGGCTTCTACCCTATATTTGTGGCATTCACCTAGGACTCTCCTTTAGTGACCAAAAGTCCTAAAACATAGGTGTAATACTACAACTGCTAGAAAAATTGTTCTATCTAAAAGAGTATTTCTGACACAAACAGCACCATCTCATCTTTTCCCGTAAGTGTCACAAAAACCTACTGGGAACTATGAGGAGCTTACCTATTCCTGAGGAAAATGTTACTGCGAAAAAACGTTCAGAACGATGGTATAAATCCAGGGCTTCAAGCTTAGTTGCATCACCCCAAAAGATCATTTCCGCCTACACCCTGACATATTCTCGATGTAACGTCGTAAAGTCGTCATCGTCATCGTCTCTACTTTAGTGACCTTAAGGCGACTACAGCACCTAAATTACGATTTTATGATGCGTAGATAAGCATGACGCACTGCATTAAATCGAAGAAAAAAATACTACGGTAATATTCAGGACCTAGATTAGTTTACTGAAAACATAATTCAGCACTTTTGGTTCGACAGAAAAAGCTTACAAAGTCACCTCTAAATACCAATATTGTGTATCTTTTAAGCTGTTAAAACGATAGTAAAATGCACACAGGAACTTGAATTTGCTATCAAAATGTTGGTGGTTGAACACTCTTGATAAGTAGTTAACGGGTTTTCCGATTTAAGCTGTTACCTTTCCATAAATCTCATTTTTCTAACTTTCGAACATGTTTTTACGCACGCACGCTTTCATAGTCCGTAAACTTCGTGTATCGACACTGTTCGCAATGCCGGCCCAGACCTGTTGAGAGACGGAGATGGCACTATTCCTATGTGTGCTGCCTTTATCGGGTGCTGTAGTCGCCTTAAGTCCTAAAGCCTAGGTGAAATATTACAGAATATCATTTCCGCCCACACCTCCAACCCAACTTTTCTAGACTAGCGTGTTAACTCGCCTTGCCACGCGACATCACGTGCTCGCTAGTGAATCTATAATGTTGTACAACTACAACAACTATAGATGGTAGTCTAGTATTTCACTATTTATGACTTCTTTTGTCTGGTGTTCTCCATAGCTCTATTTCTGCATGCTAGACAAACGGTGGAATAGACATTTAGTGATTTTATTCTGATCGCCGTATTCGATTCTATGAATTGAGGTTTTTAACATCAAAAAAGGAGAAGGTTTTAAATTTGACTGTTTTTTTAATGTTTGTTAAGCGATAACTCCGCCAATTGCCAGCTGACTCAAAATTATTTATTTGTTCGACGTGGTCCTGTATAAAATTTATATAAACCGGGTACCTACCACCACGATCGTTTAAAAGCGTTTCTGTTTAGGATCCAACTTTGAACTGCTTCGTAATTGGAATATTTTTAAAATGGTACCATGATGGCGCTGCTTTTGAACTGCTCGGTTGTCTATGGTCCATTTTAAATGTCTACATAAATTGTCGCTGGTCCGCCTTAGAATCGCAACAGCGCCAAAATTGAATCGCTTTTAGGCCATCATGGTACGAATAAGCGTCGCAGACTTGTTTAGGTCCTAAATTGGATCGCGCTAAGCGATCATGGTAAACCTCCTAATAAATTTTTTACAATTTATATAACGTTCTGCTGATAGGCGTTGTTGGGATTAAGTCGGTTGATTCTTACGTTTTTAACGTGTACATCATATTATTTGCAGCTTATTATTCATTCACACAAATAATTTCTTTTGGGATAGGCAGAGTAATGTTATTGTAGTTCTAGAACCACATGACGCCACTTTTAACATAAATAGTGGTGATATTTTGTCAGCAACTTTTCAAGTCGCTCGTTATTAGAGAACATTTATTATGATAAGTGATACCTTGTTCCGTCACTTACACACTGCGCTAGTTCCTCTGGAAAATAGACAAACGCGGTCATCAAACACCCAACCCCTTTCAGACGTAGATTGCAGTCATAAGTTGCAATCATACGTTGCAATTGTGGAGTGCAAGCGCAGACGACATTGACCGCTTGCGTTGCCCACTTGACACTGATCCCATGCAACTGCTGGAGGTCGATGCATTTGTTTACTGGTGCATCATAATATTCATCATGTGAGTTGATGTTACATAAACTTAAAGCTTGAAGCAGTTAATAGCTGATAGGGATGTTGACTAATTTTTTATTGTTTATCTTAAAAAGGACCTGAATCCAAAACCCAAATCCGAAATAATTTTTGAAAACAATTGTTACAAGCTATTAAAATTCAATAGAGGGGGAACTGTCAAACAACGAAAAAGAGATGCACTTACAGGCATGTGACGTCACCGCCATTTGTTTGCGTAGGTAAAAACGAGATAGCTAGATCTCCCCACAAAACGAGATAGCTAGTCCTTACGATAATATAAATGGTAATATTTTTTTAATTTATAAACCGATTTTAATGTTGTTTTCGGATATTAATATATTTCTAGCATTATTTTTTGTTTCACATACAATCTTCTAAATTTAGGCTGTGCGTTAATATGTCAGTCAGTCAGTCTCTCCTTTTATATATAATATATAAAAGGAGAAACTGACTGACTGACATATCAACGCACAGCCTAAACGGCTAAACGTAGGCACTTGAAATTTGGAAGGGACGTAGCTCAGGTACCGTAGAGGTGCAGTAAGAAAGGAATTCCCGAAATTCCCACGGGAACGGGAATTAGCGGGAAAATCCTTTTGTATGAAAAATCTAAACCGCTTAAGTTAGACGCTTGAAATTTGGCATGCAGATGCCTTAGTGAACTTAAAGCTTAGTTGCAATTGCAACAGGATATTGCAAAATTCTCACGGGAACGGGAGTTAGCGGGAAAAAACTTTTGTATGTAAAAATCTAAATCACGTAAGATAGATGTTTTCAATCTGTATACTCTGTACAAAAAAAAATTAACACGCAAACGAAGTTGCGGGCATCAGCTAGTAATTCATAAAATCAAACACTGTCAACATCCCTATTAGTGAAAGAGCCAACCTTGTATGATTTACGTTCTTTAAGGCTCAAATCTACGGCCGCCACCACTTAATTCGTCATTTAGGATGACTTAAATAACGGTGAAAGAAAACATCGTGATGAAACCCTCAAGTTTGAGAAATTTAAGTTTTCAAAGCCGCCCGTTCCACCAGCGTCGAGCACTATGGTCTAAATATATTCCTTGAAGAGAGGACCGTGCCCCTTGGTGGGGAGGTATATAGGCTGAGGACAAGAGCTTCTCAAACTGGGCCTTGGCGTTCGCCATTTGATGGTGACGGGTTTGTCATAAATGGGTTCGCAAAATCCAAGGACTAATGGCATAGGTCACTACCGAATAAAGCATAATGCTAGTTTAAGTACTAAACAACAACAGGAGTGTACTAGTCCACAGATGAAGATGATTTTATAAGTTTGTCTTTAAAAGAAAAAAAGAGAGAGATCCGTTTAGTAATTTTAGAACTTTATAAGAAACTAGCTTTTTTCCAGGGACTTCGTTCCCGTAGGAATATGGGAAAATTATGTAGCCTATGTTTATCAGGGATAATGGAGGATGCTTATATAATTATATATATAAGTCCAGTAGTTTCGCGCCTATATTTAACGCAAACAAACAAACAATCAAATCTTCGCTTTTTATAATATTAGTGTAGATACGTAAGGCCATAAGCAGCTGCTAGCCTTTCCCAGACATACTGTGATTGCTGTAATATTACGCAAAAATATATGACCACATTTTCTATTACAAGTATCTTCTCTTACGTTAAAAATGTGGATTTCACAGGAAAACTGTAAAAACCGTAATATTACAATTTCACTCGTGAAAGTATAATAGTAAAATTATAAATTTACGAAACTTAAAGGGCCGCTTGCATGACATTAAGATAAGTTAGGTTATGTTAGGTTAGGTTATTCCCCAAGTAAAAAAAAATCCGTCAATGTGAAAAAAGTGAGGCAGTGCACAAAGTACCAAGAGTTTATAATCAAACTAATTCAAATTACAATACCACAGGATTTTCAATGTTACGACGACATTGTATAAGAGCTCAATGCATATAAAACTGCATCAACTTAACACTCCTAACTGAGCAGCCAGTCATGTCTGGCGTACACATGTGCAAGTGCAGTAACATTGCACTTTCAATTGCAGTTAAGTGCAGTCTACAGCCCTGACCTCACTGGTCCAATTGTCGCGGCGGACGTGACGTCATCGCTGCACTTCCGCTAGATAATTGTGTGCGTCTGCGCAGCCACGGGCGAGGTTTTTAATCTGTGGCGCTGATGAGCCTTAAAGCTCGCATCCTTTCAACTTTTTAAGACTAGCTATCGGCCCGCGATGTTGTTCGCTTTGGAAAGTAGCCTATGTCCCTCTCTAACGTAAGGAAGGATAAATACAAAAACATTGTTTTGTATGCATTTTATTTTAACTGCTGAACAAACGGTGGCATCTGTCAATAGACAAAAAGAGTTATTTGAAATGTTATTCTAATTTGGTCACATTAATTGGTCATTTATATAACTTATAAATCAAACTATACTTAAACAGGGTGAAAAAGAACCTCCGAGCCAGGATTCAAAATCCTGAACCAGTATCACTTACTGAACACTTTTTTTCTTCTTTTTTTTTTGGGGGGGTGGGATTTGTTATTTTTCCTAAACGTAGACACCACTCGGGTGCACCCTCTCATGCCTGGTGTAGGAGTAATGTCTACGTTTAGGCAAAAAATGAACTATTCCCAATGAAAAAATATTTAAAAAAATTTTTTTTCATAAATGTGTTCTTTGAGTAATACTGGTTTAGGATTTTGAATATAGCTAGGAGGTTCTTTTTCATCCTGTAGATCTTCTATACATATTATAAAGAGGAAAGATTTGATTGTTTGTTTGCATTGAATAGGCTCCGAAACTACTGAACCGATTTGAAAAATTATTTTACCATTAGAATCCTACATTATCCGGGATGAATATAGGGTACATGATTTTCCCGAATTCCCACGGGAACGAAGTTCCGAGCGGAAAGCTAGTATATTATAAAACAAACTCCCCTGCCGCGCGTCTATCTGTCTGTCGGAACGAGATAAGCTCAAAACTACTGAACGGATTTTCATATACGGTTGTCACTAATGGACCGAGTGATTCAAAAGGAAGGTTTGTGTTTATTTAATTTCTTAAAGTCCCATGGGAACGAAGTCCCGGATGGGAAGCTAGTTAAATATAAGAACCTACATGAATAGGCCCTAAACGATTGCAATTTATAAGTTCATGGGTTCATTTTCGAACTCGATTGCTTATAACTTTTAAACGGCTGAACCAATTTTGATCAGCTTTCGAACAAAAAGAATCGTATCGTAATCGGTCCATTCGATTAGGAGCTACGATGCCACAGCTAAACACACAGATACACAGACATACAGAGATACACACGTCCAACTCATAACACCCCTATTTTTGTCGGGGAACCGAAACATACCTTTTGAAATACACAATAGAATTAATACACAACATACGTAAACATAACTTAATTTAAAGACTAAAACAGTAATCAAAAAACTTGGTCAATTATGGCTTCAATAATTATTCCATAACAGGGTCTCTAACCCAAAACTTAACGATGGGAGATTGCGCGCGGAGCTCATTTTAATCTGTTTATAGAGACAGTTGCGGGTCCAGCTCCAATTAGTTTTAAACTTCCAGAAGTTGTGCAACTCCCGATTTACAAAACCAGGTGAGATGCGCTGGAAATAAGTTTATTTTTATGCGTGTTTTAGGTTATGGAATCATAGCGTTTAGTTCTTGTGGAAAACGGTGAGCTTAAATCCTATTTTCCAGTTAGCTAAGTCCTTTGTGCGAAATTTCTTCCGCATCATTAAGAATTGTCTGCCAGAAAGTCACAGAACTATTTTTAACAGGTACATTACACCGGAATGCCAGCTTCGGCCTAAAAGAGCCGAGTAGGAACTCTGAAAAATGCATCTACGATACAAAAGCAGGCTATTACGAACGTAGGATTAGCCCTATTGACACTACGTTACCAATTAAAAAGGGAGGGGTGCCTTTTCGTCTCGGTTTTTTCAGCAGACGGTTTTTCAGGCCGCGGGCGGCCGCCCCCCTAACCCCCCTTGGCTGTACAGAAAAATCAATAACGCAGCACTTTTTTCCGCGCGTAAAGCATGCACCGACATCGTGCGCTTGTGTGTGTGCACCCACACAGATGCACGCTGCACCGCGCGCCATCACTTTTTCCCAACATTAAAATTTGCTCGCGACGTGCCTTTGATTAGTCTCATGCACCTGAAGGGCTTACGCAATATGCACCCCATCCTCGTGCAAATCCTCTCCTTTTTTCCCGCCTTTATCTCAGGAAATGACTCGTCAAGTACCGCGAACAATGCCCGCGGTTTTCGCGTTCTCCCGCGTTGCTACCGCAAAATATCTTGTTAACACAAGAAAAGTACGCGAAAACAATTTCGTAACATTCTATCAGCTTTTGTTCAAATTTCTCTGTAACAAATCGTTATAACTCATTCTGCTAAAAGTATTGCCGGCAAATAAGAAGGAATTCTCTGAGGCGAGTGGGGGGCTTCGTACTTATTGTGAGGATTTGTGTGCTACTGAGTGCGACCTTGGACGCGGGCGCTTCCGCGTTGCTTTTGTCCGGGATGTCATTGAGAGCAAATAAAAGCTTTTAGGCCCCACACCGGCCGGCCCAGCGGCCCGGTCGTATCATTTGCATAGATCCTAATGCCCCATACGTGCGACAGCACAGCACTAATTGCAAACGCAGACTAACGCAAAAAAAGCATCGCATTTAAAAAAGGTCTGCACATTTTTATTTGGCGCGGTGGGTGACAGAAGAGCGGCTGTCCTGCTTGCACGGTATTGTTCCAGTGCGGATCGTCATCACTCCATCTTTGTCTGCCGCGTTCTTTTTTTGAATGTGCAAAAATATAAAAACGCCGAATCGGGAGGGGGTGGGGGGTGGCGCTGCACTGGTGTGCGTCGCGATAATACTTGTTTTAGGGCTTTGCCCCGATCATAAGTCAATACAGGGCACCTAACAACAACATTGTTTGTGCTCTTTGCGAGACCTGAGATACCTGAACCCTTATTAGTGTACAGCTGCAACGTCTTTAAATTAATATAAGTATAATACCTACAATACTACAGCCTTCTATTGTTGAGTTGCTATTATCATTTTCTTTCTTTGTGTGCCAGTGTTGCACTTGATTGGTACTTCTGTAATCTGTCTTGTATGACACCTCGGTTAGAAAGAGGGTGATCTAATCTACACTGCCTTGATATTTGTATTTTCAAACAAAAGACAGTCATTAATATATAACGTAACTTTAAAGTACCAAAAATTAAGGATATGAATCAACCCACTAAATCGAACAATATTTTCCGAAGAGCATAAGTCAAAATAAAGAAAACTTTTTCACCTCTGCCTTCGGATACTCCTTAAGCTGTGTTTTTTTTTGAAAAATTTAAATAGTAGTTTCCATCGGGAAAATTGTTTAGTTTCATAGACAGCAGCTCTAGCACGATAACGACAAACTCTTGCTCGGCTCACGCTGAAACTTCACTTTTATCGCACGAGGGTCGCCCGTGCAAAGGCTTGCTCGCCCTATGGCGTTGTCAATGTTGACATTTTGACATAGGACCGTGGTGTTGTCGCAGCGCTGTCACTATCGTATTCGGCCTGCAGAATCTAACTAAAGATTCGTTGACTAATTTAGGACCACCCTTAATAGGGGTAAATACCGCCACAGTTATAATGAGGTAACCAAAGGAAGCTAACCGCGCACTTAACCCTGCAACAAACTTCTATTATGCGCAGATATTGCTCTTCAGTAGCTCAGTTACCTCACTCGAAAATAATATCATCTATTTATTTCGATGGTGGAATATAAGAGTACCTTTCTCTGCGCCTTTCACTGTCTGCGATTAGCGCTCTGTTAAACATGAGATAACAAGTGGCCAGGGCGCTTTTTTACTTAACTTTGTCACTACTCCATCAATCGTATGTAGTGTAGGTGTGCTATGCTAATAAGTCGGTACTTTTCCAACATGTTTTTTTCGTTTGACATCATCATTTGTTATGACGCCCTTTCTCATCATCTGAGATCGGCTCTCCTTCTCGGCTTTCCCATTTGCGGCAATTTCGAGCGGTTTCTTCGCTTTCATGCTCGAAAAGATATGACAGGCACTTTGTTTTTAGTGTCAATAAACTATGTATGTATGTATGTATGTAAACTCTTTATTGCAAACTCTTACAGACTAATACAAAAGATACATAGATGTGCAAAGGCGGACTTATCCCTGAAGGGATCCCTTCCAGTCTACCTTAGAGATGGCAAGAGAGAAACAGATGTGGTTTGGGACTATATTTAATTTCAACATAGGAATGCTCGCGTTAATATACTAAAATATGTTTTAATCCCCGACGCAAGAAGAGGGGTGTTATAAGTTGGACGTGTGTATATGCATGTCTGTCTGTGTCATGGTAGCTGCCAGACAAATGGACAGACTTTGTAGCCGAAGTGATTGAGATGGTTTTTACCTATATATTTTTTTAATTGTTTCAGCCGTTTATATTAAAAGTTAAAAACTATTTGATTTTAAGGACAATAAAAGCACTGAGCAAAAGTTGTGACAGACAATACAGGATACTCGCGTTATATATGCTAAAATCTATTTTATATACATTTCAAGGGTTTCCAAGAAACAAAATAAAACGATTTTCCATAATCGTATACTCTTAAGAGAAATATTCAGAAAGTTACGTATTCTGATAAATAAATAAAAAAAGTTGTATACATTGAATTAGTGTTGGTAGTTATCAATTCATTAAGACGTCTTTCATATTTAGTTGCTCATGGCCTTTTTATAATTCTAACAGCACGGCACGGCATGACAGAATTTGTATTACCATTATAGCTTGAAATACAATTTTGCCGTGCCGTTTTCGTATTATAAAAAGGGCTAATTTGTATTATGATTGTAGAGTTAAGTTCTTGCATTATTTACATGGCATTATTTTCCTAATCTAAGAATAAATAATTTTGGAAGTTAGGATTATAAGTTGTATTATTTTCTTTGTAACTTTATTTAGTTATATTAGCCAACTCACATACCTACGCACTTGTCCATTTGACAAAATATTTTTTAAACAATATTTTAACAAAACAAAAAAGATTGTGATTGATTGATTGAAATACTTATTGTACAAAAAACAAAATAGGCGTAGTATTATAATAATTAACATATTTGCCTTTTTGCTAAATATATTAAAATAAGTTTTTTTTAAAGACATAATGTGGAGACAAATAATACCTACAGCTCATTACATCATTATCTTAAGTATGTATAAAACAAGCCGTTTTAATTTAATTTTTTATTTTTTCAATAATTATAACCAGAAAATTGGAAATTCCTAACTATTGCATTTTAGTTACCAACGCAAATAACAATAACTCGTGGGTCAATGGTAATCTATGACGCCATTTGTAACCCTTACCAGTATCCGCTCAATTAGGAAGATATGTTAAAAGTTTCGCATAAAATCGAATCTAAAAAACTAAACATAAATCAAGGTCCAAAGAATGACAATCAAAAGTCGACAAAAACGCGCAAAAGGTGAATGAAAATCATCTCAGTTCCGCTCAATAAAGTACTGGCCACAAACGAGAAAATTTTCTTCCCGCGCCCCTGAATATAATAAAAAAAAGTTGGCAAAAAGTTGTCGGGCTTCCCCGGCCTTACGCAGTATCGTTTTATTGCGATCGTGCCCGTGGCCTCTCCTTCTTACCTCATAACACAGTTTCTCTTGGATTTTCCTTCTTTTTTTACTTTTTCTTCTCTTTACACCCACAGCGAGTGTGAAACTTGAATAAAGGTCTACCTGAATGCACTTGCACTGGCAACTTTTTTTAAATTAATTCTAAAAAGTTTGTTACAAATTAGAATTTCCGCGCGAAGACCCTTTAAATTAAAAATCTTAATTTATTGCTGTCAACATAATGTTAACAAGGTTTCCTTTATCATAGTTAAGAATCATTAATGTGAACTTAGGAAATATATAATTAAGACTTCGTTAAAACCCTCATAGTTTGCTGAATAAACTTAAAAGATGTTTGAGAAACCGCAGTTACGATCTAAAAAGGCGCTGAAAAATCTAAGAAAATTCGTGGATTTACGACTTGGTTTTTCGTTTTTAATTAAAACTAACATTTTCAAAAGTTCCTGCAGCCTTGAGTAGGCATTTGCTTTTAAAATTGGAATCTAATCCAAAACAATGAGGTGTTCGAATACATGATACATGACAGGCGAGGGGGCCCGCATGTTAGCTCAGTACCCCTGTTTGAGCGCCATTTTAAGTGGACCTCTGGTGAAAAAGTGTAGTTGCTCTTTATTAGTCTTTTTTAGGAAGTTTACTGGGAGGGGTGGTGGGTCAGTGAGTAGTGGTGTTTGTGTTATAATGCACATTTTTGCATGGGGCTTTGCTCGCGATCGAGCCGGGCTGTAGCTCGCTCTGCAAGCACCCACACATACACAACGTTGGTACATTAACACACACATCGGATACTCGTGGATTTTTTGATTTCATTTCTAGAAACGGATTAGGGCTTCGTTTTAGTGTTGGATAGGTACATTTGAGTGTGTAGCGCTTATTTATTTTTATTATTGATTATAGGTTGATTTGTGCGTGGTCGATCGTAAATATAATTTTGTTTCTATAATATGAGTATAATTGCAGACTGTAATATTGCTGAAGAGGTACTTATATTGTATTGTGGTATACTGTAAGTATTTTGTAAACTTATTTCCCCGATTAAGTTAATACCAGTACCCATTACGATATTTTAATAGTAGGTTGCTTAAGGATTCCCAAAGTCTCTAGTTTTTCCCGCTCTTGCTGAAAAGAGCGGATACTGATTGCACATTTTTGTTGTTATGACATTTTTGTTGTTATGAGATGGATTAACTCTTGACCTCAATCTTGACCAAGATCATAGATGAGGTCGACGTTGGAGCGAGTTAGAGTCAACATTCAAACAGATTTTCAATGCTAGGTCCCAATTTTTAGATGGCTTGCGGGTGTAACCCCATTGTTCACAGGAAGAGGTAATTTCTCCGCTGTGTCACGAACCTAAAGACTTAAAGAAATTGTAGATTTTTTTAAAGTCCGAACAACATTCGATGAAGAGAGCACACTGCACAACCATATATGTAATTAGAAACCTCTATAATGCAAACTCTACCAATACTACATTACCCTAATAACTTGACATCAAAGGAGTCTGCACACTACAGCGATATGTAAACAGCCCGAATACATCGTCGATACATAGAAACCAAATAGTCATACTGATCGGCGGTGACGGTGAAAAAATCACATCTCCCCCTTCCCCCCAGACGGGGGGACAGGTGGGGTTGCCAGTGTTTTTCATTTTTTTATTTCCACGATTGGCGGATTGCAGCAGCAAGTAATGATCGATGGAATTAACGTACACTGCCCGCCCGTCCAATTTGAATATCGAATGACGTCGAGCGTCCTGTTTATCTTTTTAATTTTAAAGTTTTAATTATTGGCGTGGAATTTAATCTATCAGCCAGGTAATGAGAATGGATTGGCGAAAATTGGATGATAAACTTTAATTGATTGGTTTAAGCAAACGTCTGCAATCTGCAACATATGGGTGATAAAATGACGGAAAGGAATTCCTTTGTCAGCGGATGCATAAAGCTGAAAACATTCCGACTGCGACTCAGACATCTTAAAACAAAAATAAAACTCATCAAAATGAACCGTTTCGATACTACCCTCAGAATTACGAGTTCTATAAAACATGCCGTAAAAATATTTCTCTGGGCGCATAAAAATCTTTTTAGTCGCTTTTTTGCCTGCATCCCTGTCCGGTGTGATATTGGATAAGCTTCCATACTTCATCCTGTATATTTCGATCCGTTTACAAATTAAACACACCCCATGAGTACAGGACACCAAGCGAGTATCGTCCGCGGATTTTCCGAGTTTTGCCTCGTTGTTTTAAAGTTGAAATTCACTGTAGACTTTTGTGGTGGGTTGTAAATGGTACATTCTCCCTCTCCCCGTTGGTATGTAGTGTACCTATATGATACATGATTTATATACGCCATACACATTTGGCATAATTGAAAAATGGCGAGGTAAATGGTGGACGGTCGTCGGACAAAGCAAATATTTCGCGTTTAGTACCGTGACGGGGTTGACATGACAACTCTACGATATTTTGTACACATATTGAGCATGTTTTGAACAATAACGAACCCAATCGTTTCTTGACTTTTATTTTTTTAAATCAGGTTTTCATACTGTGTTTTGAATCCAAATTCATAAATGAAACTACCAAAAGTGGACTAAAAGAAACTTTTCCAACAAATTCGGAAGGAAAATCCTTAGTAAATGCTGTAAGAAATTTCTTCCTAGAAATAAGCAGTGCCTGTTGTGTCGTCTCTCTCTTTGTACGTTTCTTTTATATGTTCTATTGTGTACAATAAACAGTAAATAAATAAATTAGTATTTTTGTTTACTTAATTGGCACACAAAACAAGATACAATCAGAAGAAGAATAGTTAAGAACTTATTTCACAGACACTTTATTATACACATTAGAGAAACATATAAGTGCATTGTGACAATTCACAATGAACATAAATGTTTCTCTAAACATTTTCACAATGAACATAAATGTGTATAATAAAGTGTAGGTATGTGAAATAAGTTCTAAATAAGAACTATTCTTCTAATGACAAGAAAATCTATCGAATTAAATTTAAAAACCAATTCCAATACAAGGAAAACCCTCATTTAGATCCTTTACGCGGATTCTATTCATTTAAGATTAATTACGAATAGAGTTTTTATATAATTAAATAATGAAGTACCTTTATTCCAGGTAGAGCTAAATACAGACATTTTTTGTCAAAAAAATATTAGTTATAAGCTACAACCTGGACCGATCACAGTATTTAAAAAAATTGAGAATATCTGGGAATGAATTGCTCACTACCTACAAATTTTTAAAACCACTACGTACCCTTTCAAATGACACTAAAACACTACTCAGTGAACATGACAGGGGATGCAATTGTATGCAGTTTCAGTTTGAAAGCTGACATTGCAAAGAGCACTTTGCATGAAAGTGAGAATTGCAACTTACTCCAGAGTTCAGGGTTGCATTAATAAGTGCATGTGTTAGTTGCCGAGGATGTTTAATGACAATGAACTTCGGAATAAGGTATTGTGAAATTTTGTACTCAATTTAATCTATTGAAGGTAGTTCTGTGATAGTCTAAGAAAAGTTTTCTACTCTAATATTGCAACAAGGAAAAATTTACTTGTTTGTTTGTTTGCATTGAATAGGCTCCGAAACTACTGGACCGATTTCAAAATTTGTTTCACCATTAGCATGCTACATTATTCCTGAGTAACATAGGCTACATAATTTTTCAGAATTCTCACGGGAATGAAGTCCCGGATGGAATTCTAGTAATAAATATTAACTCTATAAAAATAAAAAAATGGTTTCACACCTGACATCTGATTGCTTATAACTTTTAAAAGGCTGAATAAATTTTGGAACAAATATAGCTAAGAATGATTTCAATTCCGTCAGCTTTCAAACAGAAGAAACATCATCGAAATCTGTCCATTCGTTTAGGAGCTAACAGACACACAAATACACGCGTCAAACTTGTAACACCCCTCTTTTTTGTCGAGGGTTAAAAAGACACATTCAATAGAGGTATAAAAACAAACTCTTTTATGGGTCAATGTATACGTTTCTACAATAAGATTCCCATGTGTATTCAAAACCTACCTTTAGAAAAATTTAAGACGATAATTAAACAAAAACTTTGTAAAAAGCTATTATAGAATTTCGGATTATCTGTTAGACAAGCAACCATGGGAATAAATTGCTCAGCTCCAGATATTAAATTAATTAAAATTAAAAGTAAGAAAATGTATATGATTGACTTAAAAAGAGCGACCCTCGGAGTTTCTTGCCTATTCTTCTCCTGAGGAAGACTGCACCTTTGCGAATAGGCGCTAAGTCAAAAGTACTAATGTAATTCATAATATTGACGTGTTCAAGTATCATTTTATATCAATGATATAAACACTTTTGACTTTTGTATCACTAAGCAGAAGAAATGTTTGGTAAACTGAATGTTGAGGTTACTCTTGACTTGACTGTGAGAGGTGAAAGAAGTTGAAAAGTTACGCCACCGCCCGCCCCTAGTAAATTGGCGAGTGATGATTATACGATAGCACGTTTGTTCTTTAATGCGCTCATTATTAAAAATTAATAATCACATTGCTTGTAGCTGAACCCCTTCTTTAACCCAAGGGTTAAATCAAATCAAATCAAAATTATTTATTTCAAGCTAACAATGCTCATTAATACATTTCATTTCATTTCATTTTTTAAAGTTGAAAATTTAATTTAATTTAAATAAATAAATTAAAATTTGTTTTAATAATAATAATAATTAAATGTCAAAATTAATTAATTCGTCAAATAAAAATAAAATAAATCTTATAATGTCAAAAGATGTAAAATATAAAACTATTAAAATAAAAGGTTACTAATTGGCCCGTAACTGAAAAGCTGGGGCGTGAAGCACGGTCGCGTCAAGACGCGAAAAGAGGGGTGTTCTAAGTTTGACGTGTGTAAAAATATAGATTATAAAATAATCAAAACATCTTCAAATCAACAGAAGCTTTTACACAAGTCGTAATTTAACACCAAACAAGATGGCGGTAGCCGATGTCATTCGAACTGAATTAACTATTACATTACCTGATCCGATGGCTAATAAACCCATCGAGCTGACACGCTAAATGATATGACAGGGAAATCAGTCTAAATACATTAATACATATAAGTGCCTACTTACACATCTATTTATAGATGTGTAAATGTTACTTTCTAATTTTAGTTGGTACTAATAAGTACGAGAAAATCACTTAAGTAAAGCTTAAGTATAAGTATCTCATTTGGTGCGATACAAAGATGATAAAAAGTACAATTTATTTTTAATAAAAAAAAAAGATTTGATTTAAGTTTAAGCGAACAACAAATAACATAATATCATCTATGTTTTTTTATATGTTTTTTTTTACATGGTGATGTTATAACATAACATCATCTATGTAAATATTCATATACTTAATAAGAAAAATAATATTGACTATGAATTTTTATTAATAAAAATCTACAGTATAGTAATAATTTAAACCTTTAATCTGTTATTATAATAATCTTCTTTAATAACAATAAAAAAATGGTTGCTAAGTCGTGCTGTAAAGAAATAAGAAAAAAAAATTTTAACACAAAGAGCTAACTATCGGAACGATAATTTTTTTTCAGAAAATCCTATTATTGTTTGGCAAGTTAAATTAAACATGATAAGTATCATTGAGGATTTAAATAAACAAATACAATTTTGTTATCTGATCCGTTCACGTGCGACTAACCCTTTCTTCGAAGACCGGAAGCGATGGCGTTGTCGTGACAACTCCTGAAAGGTCATTCACCTCCTGAAACACGAGTTTTCTTACGCCTCTATTGCGACATTATTTTTAAAGAATTAAAGTAAAGTTCTGTTTGAAAGAATGATACTGGAAATTTGCTACAGAGATAGATTAGAGCCTGGGAAAGGACATAGGCTACATTTTATTCCACAGTAGGCCACAATATAACCTGTAGTCCACGCCGGCGGAGCCGCGGGCGGAAAGCTAGTAGAAAATAAATTAGGATTTAAATTAAGTATATAAATGAATCTTTAAATGGAATAGCAAAACAAATCATTGTAATTGACCAAAGTAACATAGGTATTTTAAAGATATAGATTCAAAAAATTCAGTGTACTATTCGCCAGTATAATGCAAAAAACTAAATAAAGATCGCATTATTTAGCTACATCTGCCTTTCTCAACAAAATCTTTTTTTTAAAGACAATGTATGAAAGGTTTACAACTTTACATTAAAAAATTGACTTATCATAGCAATCATACATGACATGAATGAATTTAATAAAATATTTTGATGCAGTTATCCTTTTCAGATATTTTTTTACATCTTCAACATTTTAAGTTGCGTCCCTTCTGATAAGTCAAAGTTTATGAGAGTGAGTATGTGTGGGTGTGAGAGAGTGTATGACAGTGTGTTTGTGTGTGTATGTCCATGTACGTTATCTTACAGTAGAAGTTTACAATATCGAGCAGCTTTACAATATAGAGATCTCTGCAAGTCAAACTAAGCACTTCACCAAATCTTAAATCCATAGAACCAATCTAAATGACGGAAAACCTCGCGATTTTCGACCAATCAGCGCGCTCCTTCATTAAGTGATAAAATTAATGAACACAATGTAAGTCGTAATTCGCGCGAACACAGCTCTTGCATGCACTGCCCATTAAATTAAAAAGTAAAAGTAATAAATAAGAGATCAATGACCCTCAGGTAGGTACTTTTTTTTATTTGAACCCGAGATGCCGACACGCGAAGGCTTCCGTCCGTAGAGCTAAGGAACAATGTTGGAGTCTGTATTGTATTAGTTAGTACGCTTTATGTTATAACACCTTTTATTTTTAGAACGTTTCATTGCAGAGAAAGGTGTAGTGTTGTAATAACAATACGAGTTAGGTACTTAGTCGAAATACTTTTTTTTAATAATAGAAATGTAATTCGTGTAACCCTACGTTGAACGGGTCATTGCGTCTAATCTTTACCTTCCAATACGCGACGTTCCGAATGACGAATTGTAAATTCAGTTTTTTTAAAGGGATTTTTTTTGTTTTTTTTACCAGCCCATATTACGTCCCCACCGAGGGGCACGGGCCTCCCTTCGAAACACGAAGGGGATTTTTAGGCCATAGTCCAACACGCTGGCCCAATGCGGGTTGGTGGACCGCTCGTCTTTCGAAAATTTTCTTGGACGGGCGGGTTTCATCACGATGTTTTCCTTAACCGTCGAGCAAGTGATAATTAGAAATCCGTACATAAATCCGAAAAGACGAATTTAGTGGTACAGGCCCGCACCAGGATTTGAACCCACGACCTTCGGATTAACAAGTCTGACTCATTACCAACTGGGCTATCACCATCATATCAGCCTATTGCAGTCCACTGCTGAACATAGGCCTCCCCCAAGGTGCGCCACTTTGCACGATCCTCCGCTATCACCGCTTCTAGGATATTCACAAATAATTTTATTAATTTTTATCCTTTAACTTTTGCGTTTTGCTTCACTTACGCAGCACGCTTTACAGTACAGATGGTTGTCTTCATTTGTTCAACGAGCTCCAATAGTCTTTTTGTAATCCTTTCTCTCATGCAAAAAGTAGAATTATGTGGTCGCAAGCGGACCCGGGTGGCAGAGCTTATTAGCATACGTCATCAAGATCATTTGGCTTTTGTTCTTTGTGCACGCTATGTCAATTTTGGGGATAGGCAAAATAGCAATTTTGTTTTTTAATAAATGTTTAAATTATATCTTACACATACAGCACAAAAGCCTCTCACAATAAATGAAGTGGATATGTAAAAACTGCTGGCAAAACTTAAAATGGTTTTTTTTTATAAGATGGGTTTATCTTGACCTCAATCTTGACCATAAGGTCAAAGTGAGGTCGACGGGTGGTGGAGCGAGGTCGACGGTGGTTAGTATAAAGTCAAAGTTAGTAAGGATCGATAGATACTTAATTGTTAATTACCCTTCCACGTAAAAACTATAAAACGGATTTAGATGAAACTTTGCAGTAGTCATTAGTCCCCATAACTTTCCTGAATTACTACGAGAACTTTTTTATAAACACCTATACGATCTTTGCTGGATGATAAATCCTACTGTGAACATAATCAATTAAGCCGCTATGGAACTCCATCATATAAGAAAATGGGCCTTGTTATAATTCGAAAACGGCACGGCGTAAGTAATTGTATTACCATTGCCTCCTATGTAATAGTAATACTAGATGCTGAGAACATAGGGGATGGTAATTCAAATTAAGAAGTGCCGTGCTGCCATTCGAATTATCTTCTTCTTTTTCCTATCGTGTAGGTATAGTCAAGTGTATGGCGAACTTGGCTAACCCTGGTGTCAGAGTTTTCAAACCGCACAATGGCGTCTGACTTGGTTTTAACGACTGTAGTCAATCGACAGCTCACAGCTTAACGTGCCCTCCGAAGCAGGCAAACGCTCGTGATAAATTGCCACTTTGGTAACCCATCAGGTTCCCTGCCTCTGTGCACGTTGCTTAACCTCACTGATCGGTTGAGATCAGCGAGCGCCACTGGGCTACGAGCGTTTCGAATTATAAAAAGGTCCATAACGCAGTCATAGCACAAAGCATACAGTTAAAAAAGTTAAAGTATCAAAATTACCAAATCCAACTCTACATTCAAGTATCAAAATTACCTGGTTCTGAAACTAAGCAGACTTCGTCAAGCGTGAGTCCTTATACACAACACGCATAATAAAGGGTCGTTGAGACTACCACCCCCCTAGTTTCACCCTCATCTCGCCCTTAGACAACAGCTCTTGAGGGTAGGTCTATTTTTACCAGATTATGCACGGAGATGCTCTTCAGGTGGCTGACGAGGCATGCTCTGTTGCAACCTTCTTTTTTTTAATAAAAAAGAAGGTTGGTTGGGTAAAAATATAACAATGTATTATAAACTAGCTCTCTGCCCGTGTCGACTACTGGTTATATCGTGCCCAGCTGTGGGATAAAATATAGCCTATGTCCTTTCCAGAGGTCTAATCTATCTCTGTACAAAATATCATCAAAATTAGTTCAGTAGTTTAGGCGTGAAAGCGTAACAGACAGACAGACAAATAGAGTTACTTTCGCGTTTATGTAAAATTCCATCTTGTCTGAAAACCTACCTTAATAATGTACCTATATCTTTATTATGTATTTCATCTGAAAACCTCCAGAATGAGAGAGTAATAATAAAAAAACAAACACAAACACTCAAAGGCCCACACTATGTTTTCCTTGCTGTCGTGGGTCTCTTGTCTCTTGGAACATAGTACATAAAGACAGACAGGAACACCCTTGACCCGAGAACAAACGTCTGCTTTTCACACAAATGTTTGCCCCGACTGGGAATCGAGTCCAGGTCCCGTCGATCAAGAGGCACCATCACTACCACTCGACCAAACCGGCCGTCATATAATGACAGCAGTATACGGATATAGAGCCACGCGAATATAATTTTAAAAAAATGTCTACATGAAAGCATGTACAGGGTCAACAGCACATCATGCTATCCAAAACTCTCAAGTTTCTTCAATCGATTTTCAATTTCATCTCCAAGTCTTAAAGTTTACTATTCATTGGGGAAATTTGACAGTTTGTGGTGACCTGATGTGCTGTTCACTGTACCTACACTTTGAATATACACACATCAACACGGTCTAGGGATATTACACGATTTTTCATACAAAAGAGGTCTGTTTGAAAAGCTACAAAAGCATACTCGAGATATATGGAGGGCTATAATTTTCAGACGAGCGAGTGCTAAACCTGAAATTTTAATTCTAGTCAATAAATGTTGTTTTACTTGAAATTTGTGAAAACGTGACGGAAACGAAAACGCAAATGCACTTTTTGTCTACTTTTTGTATGAAAATATTCGAATTTACGCAATTTTTTTTTCATTTTCGTCACGTTTTCACAAATTTCAAGTAAAACAAAATTTATTGATTAGAATAGTAAATTCAGGTTTAGCACTTGCTCGTCTGAAAATTATAGCCCTCCATGTATCTCGAGTATGCTTTTGTAGCTTCTCAGACATACCTCTTTTGTATGAAAAATCGTGCAATATCCCTATAATAGACCGTGTTGATGTGTATACCTCTTGTCTCAAAGCAACAGTCCAAAAAAACGCTTTCCCATCTCATATCTCGGAATCTCTTTCCGACGATCTTAGGACTGCATAATGGCATATGCATATACGATAACTTTACTCTGCAGGAGATTTGTACAGTCAAACACAGGTCTAACTTGACACTTATGCAATGAAGTTATTACACTGCGCCTGCTAAAGGAAAATATATTTATAGTCCAGTTTATGATAAGTACACAGCTTACCAAAACAATTAAATAAAAATCCATACTAATATTATAAATGCGAAAGTAACTCTGTCTGTCTGTCTGTCCGGCTACATTAACAGAATTGGTGAACCACGGGCAAGAAGGGATTTTACCCCACAGTAAAATCCCTTCTTGATTTACCCCACAAGGCACCATATAACCTGTAGTCCACGCGAGCGAAGCCGCGGGCGGAAAGCTAGTAATAATAATATTCTAATCAGCTATTTTTTGAAAAAGCTTTTTTTTCTAGCCCGTCTATCAATACACTCACGCCTATTACCCCTTTTGGGGTAGGCAGGACGTCATGTAGTTCTAGAACCACTTGACACCACACTTAACATTGATTCTGAGGGCTATTAGATGGAACATGAGTATAGTGGTGTTAGGTTGTCAGTCTTTCGCCCACGATACAGCAAAACCCTCGCGTCCCACTAACTGGCTTCTACAGTATGCCTGGGAAGAGTTGGCAGCTGGCACATTCTAACTTTTTCTTCAATCCCAGCCCAACTTTTTTAGCTCATCCTCTCAAAAATGTATTTACCTGAAATTATCACCAATACTTCGAATTATTACGGATATTAATATCATTAAGTATATCAGAATTATTACTGGAATTATTATTGAAATTATTACCAATACTTAGAATTATTACTGAAATTAATATCATTAAGTATACCAGAATTATTACTGAAATTAATATCATTAAATATATCAGAAATATTACTGGAATTATTATTGTAATTATTACCAATACAAAGCTTTACAAATCCTATACAAAGATCTAGGAAAACTGTCTAGGATGCCAGGTGTAAGCTCCTGGGATTTATACTTTCTCCGCGAAGATCTGGTTACGCTCTACTCTTACTGAAACGTAACAAGGTCACTCGTATTAAAGCTTAACGTACTGTCGTCTGTACACGAAGGCTTTCTTCATGAAAAGTCTGAAAGAACCAGACAACATACTCCATAATTTAAGCCACGCTTCTTCACTTTAATGACAGGTCTTCAGTTTTTTCTTTCTTTGCTTAGGTTTTGGACTTTTTATAATGCGACTGCTTAGGTTTTGAGATATACGGATGGAACTTTCTACTTAACTGTACCATGTTTCGGTTGGAATTTTCACATTTTTTAATTAAGATTTAGCGTTACGTTTCTGATGATTGAGGGTTCATAAGAATACAACGTGATTATAATCCCTACTATATATATATATATATATTATAAATGCGAAAGTAACTCTGTCTGTCTGTTACGCTTTCACGCCTAATCCACTGAACCGATTTTAATGAAATTTGGTACAGATATAGATTAGACCTTGGGAAAGGACATAGGCTGTATTTTATCCCACTACAGGCCACGATAAACCTGTAGTCCTTGCGGGTGGAGCCGCGGACGGAGAGCTTGTGTGGTATAAGTGCCATGTACGCTTTCGTAATAGTGATGTAAAAGATATGAAAAAAATAAAAAGCCTGACTGTGAAAATAAAACTTGGTACATACTACTCATATCATAGACCTTTTCAAGTAATAATATAAAAGACAAGCTTTCCGCCCGGGACTTCGTTCCCGTGGGAATTTAGTAAAATATGTAGCCTATCTGTTTATCCAGGGTTTCAGCTACCTCCATACCAAATTTTATCAAAATTGGTCCAGCCGTCTGAGCGTAAAAAGTAACAAACATTCACATCCTCACAAACTTTCATTTATAATATAAGTAGGTAGTAAGTAGTATGGTACATCTACTGTAGAAAAATCAAACGAAAAGATCTCATAAGTAATCTCTTTATTCTTCACGCTATATCAAGTCATCCTCAGATCCCGTCTTAGTCAGAAACACATCCAGAAATAGACACATCTCTGTCACCCTCGTAACGTTTATATCTCCTATCCTCTCACACATTACTCCACGTTAAATGTACGTCGTTACAGGTATGAGAGATTTAGCATAGGGCAGGGTTTCTCAAACTTTTGACTCCACGAACCACTGTTTAAGTTTCCAGATGACAGCGAACCCCTTGACTTCAAATCCCCAATATAGAAAATAATAAAGTTGATTAGTTGACTGTTGAAGAAAATAAGGTTCTTATTTCAATAAAAGGTAACAAATACAGTGTCAAAAGAAATATCTTTTTAATATCAATGTGATGGGTGGGCTTGTTTCTTGTCGCAAATTGAGCCACCATGTGTGCCGCATGTGCCCAGCCGCCATCACGTAAATCTTGCCGTGAACCCCTTACCGACGAATGGCGAACCCCTAGGGGTTCGCGTACCCCACTTTGAGAAACCCTGGCATAGGGAACTCTTAATTTAGAATTGACTGTAGGTTATAAACTACTAGTCAATCAATACATGCGCTCACACCCGTAACCCTTAGAATCTTCTACAACCACTTGAAGCCACGTTTGACAAGAATTCGAACGATCAATTAATCAATGTATTTATTGTGGAAAATAGGTATTACAACAGGTTACAATAGTTGTTGTAACAGCTAAATCTCGCCTTTCAGGCATACTAAATAGTGAAAACATATTATTGCATCTACAGGGAGTTGTTATTTAAATACTCAATTAATAAGTAAATAACATGAAGCGCTCGTAGCCCAGTGGCTCTCGCTGATCTCAACCGATCAGTGAGGTTAAGCAACGTACACAGAGGCAGGGAACCTGATGGGTCACCAAAGTGGCAATTTATCACGAGCGTTTCCGTGCTTCGGAGAGCACGTTAAGCTGTCGGTCCCGGCTGTTGTCGTTTGACTACAGTCGTTAAAACCAAGTCAAGAGGCCATTGTGCGGTTGAAAACTCTGATACCAGGGTCAGCCAAGTTTGCCACACACTTGACTATACCTACACGATAAGAAGAAGTTATAACATTTCATATAATAAATTCTGAGGGTGTTATATGAAATAATTATTAACATATTTCTACTTGTTAAGTGTTCCGTTGCCTGAAAAGTTGAGGAACCGCCTGTCTAACCCTCAGATGTGCTGGCCCCAAGTGATTCTAGAACATGACGTCACAGTATTACAGGGGAATTATTGTAACACTGTGATGACGTTTTGCCTAACCCGAGAGGGTTTATAGACCTACCTAAGTTACATACACATACATACCCTCACGCCTGTAATCCCATACGGGGTAGGCAGACCATCAGTGGTTCAGAACCACTTGATGCCACGTTTGACATAAATTCTAAAGGTTATTGGATGCAACATGATGTATAGTGATGAGAGGTTGTCAGCCTTGAGTCCCTATTACTGACCGTGTGGTGATCGGTTGAGAATAACACCACCCCATCTCTTTCCGTGGGTGTCGTAAGAGGCGATTAAGGAAACACAAATGAGACCTGCCTCCTGTAATCCATCCCAGGCAACGACACTTCATTTTTTCTGAATCTGAAGTGTCGTCCTATGGTCTCATGCGGTGTGGTAGGCTCTGTGAAGGGCCGCCAAACAGTTCTGTGTTCCGTCGGTGCGTGGGAGTACCAGTGCCTTTATTGGCATTTTCTGGGTTAACTCGCTCCATCGTCGACCTCATCTTTGACCTTATGGTCAAGATTGAGGTCAAGAGTTAACCCATGTTATATAAAAAAAAGTATGCCTGGGAAGAATTGGCAGTTGGTACACGGTAAGTTTTTCTTTCACTCTAAGTCCAGTGTGGAAGTTGCGCCTTCGTTCAAATATTTAGACTTCCGATGATGATATAATAACTGCCTTCATTGCCGAATAATAATAGTTAACCTTCGCAGAAGTGGGCTGGTGGCCATGACTTTCAATGACTCATTTGTATTAGCAACACTTTAATAGGTAAATAATAATACATTATACCTATTCAGTATCTATGTCTGGGCCAGAACTAAAGTAGGAATAACAACTCGGAAAGAATAAAACTTCAACTATGTGGAAATAATACCAAGATGAAATGTATATTATTTAGTTTAAAAAATAATACTACGAAAGGTTCTATTATAGCTCCAGTTTTTACAGTTTTTCAACGTGTAATAAGAACGAAAATATTACAATCGACAGGGTCAGTCAAAGGATGTAATTTGTAGTGGATTAAAAAAAACATATGTATTTTCAACACTTTTTTCAGTAAGTATAAGTATACAGTTATAACACTTTGTCAAAGATTTGGTACACACGCTCTGTCTGGTGAGTTTGTTTGTATATTTACATCCGAAAACCACTTATTTAAAAGAAAACTCGTGCAAAGAACCAGCTAATGTTTAAACTGGCGAAACCTTACCGTGAATTTTAATATGTATAAAAGTAGAATATTATAGGAAACTAGAGGATGCCCGGGACTTCGTTCCCGTAGGAATTTCGTAAACCTTGCCTACGTTATAAAAGGAATCTTTGCGCCAAATTTCAACTTTCTGGGTCCAAGGGCTTGGGCTGGAAGTTGATGAGTCAGTAAGTCAGGAACGCCAATTTTATTTAAATAGATATGTAGATACATATGTAAATAAGAAAAGATGTAGAAATCACCGCTACAGAAAAATTTAATCATAATCATATAGACCGAAATTAATAGCCCTTTAAAAAAATATATGTTTCACAAAAGTTCGAATGTATCAAAAACCCATATGCTTATTACAGTTGACCGCTCAATAAAGTACGTTTTTACGCACTTTTTAATGCCCTATAAAGCCAATCGGATTGGAATTTCAAGACTTAATAAGCTTTTTAATATTTTCCGGGAACACCTTAAACCGTCCTTAAACGGCTTAAATTACTGTTAACTTCAATTTTCTTAAAACATAAATATTAAGTTAACTACAAACTGGGTTCGAAATTAAGCGCAATAATTATGCACGTTGACATTAAAATTTTCAGCTAAAATGGTATTTAATACTTACTTCAAAAACTTTAAATAATTCAAATTGAACAGTAAAAACTGTGAAATAAAAAGAAAAGTCGAACCGGTAAAGATTAGATGAGTTAATTAATAATGAACATTGAACATGTACTATTTAATTTTTCTCTTTACTAGTTCACTTAAAGTATCTATTAATACTTGTACATCCTTAAGTATTAATTATAATTAATAATTATTAGAAAAAGTATAATAATAATTATTATAATTATTAGAAGAAGTATAATAATTATTATAATTATTATTATACTTCTTCTAATTAGGTAATAAGTATTAATTATTACTTCTTCTAATTAATAAGTATTAATTTATTACCCTCTCCCTTTGTAACTTTTGCATAACGCTTTTCTTCCAAATGACACTGGCCTAAACAGCATACAGCCAAAGCCCAACCAATGACTATACAGCCATCAACTGTGCGCTGGAGTGTCCTAGAGGACATTAGCATTTGTCGAGGGGCGTCGTGGCCAGAAATAACCGGGCGCGTCACCAGCTCGCTTCGTTTGCTTTACGGCCAGTATCGCAAGCCCTTAATTACTGAGCGCGCCATTTCGAAGATTTGTGAAACGTCACTTTTGGCGCGAAACGTGCACTTGACAGATCGCACGCGCGACGCGTAACGGGCGGCGGCGGTGGACAGGACAGGTTGTTATTATGAAAACATGAAAAAATATTTCGGATGTGTACAGCGCGAAATTTTAGTCAGTGTTGAATGCGTAGGAAATGTATTATGCTTATAAAAACAATAAACCATTAGATTTTAATATGCTCAACACAAAAATAATGATTTTGATGATGTTGAAAAAGAAAATCTACTTCTTCCAAAACTTTTCCCACTATCTGGGGTCGGCTCTGCTTGTCTGCCTTCTCCATCTTTCCCAGTTTTGAGCGGTATGGGCGTTAATTTGGCTGTCTTTTAAGTGCCTCTGGACCATCGATAAAAAATTAAAGATATTGAAAAAGGAAAAAAATGAGTAAAATGTTTGGATTTTAACTCCAATAACTCGTTATCTTGCATACCTATAAGAAGCTTACTAGCAAGGTCCTAAATGTATTTATTAGTACTATTTTTCTGACTAAGGATGTGTCATGTGTGTGAAACGTAATAACAAAGGCCCTTTCATATATTTCTGGAATAACAAAACTATACACGTTGTACGTACCGAACTTTTATTGCGTTGCCATTCTTCAGTCGCGCGAGTGTGCGGACACGCCATTAATTACACGAAAACCATTTAAGAGATTTATTGTATTTATTCCGAAAAACGACGCATAAAAGTACTGCAGTTTGTGAGAATACTCGCACGGTTTAAAGTACGAGTGGTTAAGGAATTAACGCGTTTTTTAATTGAAAATAACGTAACAGTGTAGCCGCAATGCTCGTACTGGGTCCTATTGCACGAGCAAAGAATACTTATTTATAGAACATTGTAAACTATTAAACGCTACACACTCAAAGGCCCACACTAAAGTTTTCCCTTGTGTCGTAGGTCCCTCGGAACAAACATAAAGACAAACACGAACACTCATGACCGGAGAACAAACATCTGCTTTCACACTAATATTTGATTCGACTGGGAATCGAACCCAGGACCAGCGCCACTACCACTCGACCAAACCGGCCGTCAAAGAAGCGATACTTACAGTACCTTCGCCAATCCAATGTGCTATATGCTTCCCATTCCACATTGTTGCTTGTAGACACTGACACTTCTTCGGGCGCGATCGGTTATACGAAAGAAAATATGCTGTAAGGTAAAAAGCTATGGACTTGGCTAAGTGTGTAATCAATTTCATACATGTTTCTATGAATGCAAATATTGAATAGCTGGTTCGATAGGAAGAAAACTACATATCGAGTTCCGATCGGAACAATCGGTTGGTCGGAGTGAAAGAAGGGGTTTTTGATATATTTTCCTGACATATTAATAGTCTCCTTACATATGAATGAAGTTTCAGCAGCTCTAACACGATAACGACAAACTCGCGCTCAGCTCACGCTGAAACTTCACTTTGATTGCGCGAGGGTCCCGCGCAAAGACTTGCTCGTCCTATGGCGTTATCAATGTTGACATTTTGACATAGGACCGCGGTATTGTCGCGGCGCTGTCACTATCGTACTCGGCCAGATGGTGTTTGATAAAAGATAAGGTAGAAGTCAGTTGTTTCTTAGCCCAGTATACCATCAAGAGTCCCTAATCCGTACTTTGCGCGATAAGTCGTCGCACAATCAAATATGCACTGAAATTATTCTTAAAGCAAATCCGATAAGCACCATACAGCAAACTAGGCATTATACTCGAAAGAAACAATAGCGCACGTGAAAATTAAAACAAAACAATCGACTTTATAAATATTTCTCATTTTAATAAAAGTGCATTCACCTTCTGCCTTGAACTTCGTAATGTCAGTCAAAAAATGTTTAAATCTGAATAAATCGCGCAGGTTGCCAGAGATAAGGTCAAGGGTGCAAGCTCGTCATGTTCGCGACTGGCTTCAGTGTTTATGTATCGCTCAGGGCTGCGCGAGCGCAGATCGTTGCCCCCACAGAAATAAATGTCGCGTCGCGTCGCATGCGTACGTCTGTGTATGATTAAGAAATTGCCAATGTGCTAATACGAGTAAATGCATACGGTAGAGAAACCTATTACCGACTTTTTAGGTGACAAAGTGTGTAAGGGCTTTTGGTGACTATAAAAATATACTTTGGACTTCTTTCATATATGGTAGAAGGCTCTGACTGAAAACTAATCCTTATTCTTACTTAATATTATAAATGCGAAAGTTACTCTATCTGTCTGTCTGTCCGTGTTTCACGTCTAAACTGTTGAACCGATTTTGATGAAATTTGGTACAGAGATAGAATAGAGCCTGGGAAAGGACATAGGCCACATTTTATTGCAGAGTTGGGCACAATTAACCTGTAGTCCACGCGGGCAGTAAGAAATAAAAAGAAAACAAAAAAAATGAAAAAAATCTAACTCTACCATACTTATATGTAGAGTTAGATTTTTCATCAGATAATTAAAAGGTGCAATGAATTTTGCCATTAATGTACTTACCAATAATAGTAAAAAAATAAATGAAAAAAATTCAGTATCTACTTCAAATATCTCTGAGTTTAATCAAAATCATGACTTTAAAGATCATTCGTAACCAAGCCGTGAACTGTAAAAAAAAAGGTATTCCCGCCAAAAGAGCTGTCACTTTCGCGTCGGTACGCAATGTGTACGCTGCGTTCAGAAATAACGCATTGCGAACCAGTCGGACATGACAGGCCGACGAAAGAGAGATTTATTTGTTTTATTTCAAACAATACTAATGTTAGATTAGTTAAGAAGGACCGTGGAAATAATAACGATATACCACTGTGATATTTAGGCAAAGATCTTTTGCTTTTTGATAAGTATGTGTTTGACAGCCGCCAAACGGCATTCTTTCTACGCTACGGCTGATCTTTACTTAAATGTTGCTTGAATGACACTTGGAACTTTTGGGTTTCGCTTTGGTTCTCCTAGTTAGAGTAACATCAGCAGCTCGAGCACGATGTGTTTGCGCCCGATTGCGTCGCGGTCCTATGTCAAAATGCCTACATTGACAACGCCAGAGGGCGAGCAAGCCTTTGCACGAGGCCCTCGCGCAATCAAAATGAAGTTTCACCGTCAGCCGAGTGGCGTGCCGCGCGAGTTTGTCATGCATCATGCTAGAGCTGTAGCTATGTAACTTGATAGGTATCTATGTGATAGACTGATAGAAAATGCTTTGCAGAATTCTGTTGTTTTAGATTATCTTTCTAAAAATTAGAAGGATTGTACAAAAAACTAACAGAACAAATCATCAACATACTGGGTGACTTTGAAATTAGCGAAATTTAAGAACGTAAATCAACCCTCCAAACTGGACAAATAGAAAAATAAAAATTTTGCCCTCCATAAAACATGCTGATTGTCGTATGGAAAAGTCGCAAACTTTTTTTGGAATGTTATATGGATTCTTTGGGAAAAGTTGTTAAGTTTCATAAAGAGAATTTAACTTCCACGGCTGGACTGGGAGTAAAAGAAAAACTTAGAATGTACCAGCTACCAACTCGTCCCCGGCATACTGTAAAAGTCAAGTAATAGGGAGACGTGAGGGTTTTGCTGTATTGTGGGCGAAAGGCTCTCACTCCCCCCACTATTCAACATGTTTCATCTCATAACTCTCAGAATTTATGTCAAACGTGGCTTCAAGTGGTTCTGAACGACTGATGCTCTGCCTACCCCGTATGGGATAGCAGTCGTGAGCGTACGTATATATGTATAAAGAGAATCAGAACCCTCGCGCACTAATAAAGCTACCCTATGTAGCATACAGCAGTGCTGTTACGGTTTATAAGAAAAAAGTTGAACCTGGTCTTTGTAAAACAGAAAAAAACAACCTTTGCAAACAACATCCAACTTACGGGTAAAACTGTTCTTCAAAAAGGAGTAAAAACTTTTTACTCGTTCCTCTTGACATTGGGTTTTCGTCTCCATTCAGTCTGTAGTAAGTAGTCCGATGAATCAGATGCGAACGTATGTGGAAAATGTGCACTTTTTGCACTAAAGGCCGTTCTTGTCGAGGAAGTATGCGCTTTATGCACAAAAGAAAAATAAAACAACGGATGCGAGCGGGCGTCTACAGAGTATACAGACAGGTAGACAGGGATGGAATTAACGACTTTTTTTTTAATATAAGGTACATAAGTAGTTACAAAAACAAAGAATACTAGAATTTGGTTTGATTTTTGTATGGTAATGGTGTGTTACGTAGAATTTTTGAAAATTGTGCTATAAGGCAATTTTCATGATTATTTTTATATTGGTTTAGTTCCTCTTTTAATGTTTTGTAGTCGTTACGAACAAAGTCGTGGGGAACAAAGACACCGCGATCCAAACACAAAAATCAGTTTTTTGTTTGACAAACATTATACAAATGTTTGCCACGAATGTGAACCGAGATGTCGATTTGGAGGAGTATCGTAACAACAACCATCGAGTAGAAATGCATTGTAAGTGTCAGTATTTTTATGTCCAACTTCTAAAAAGGAGAAAATTCTAAATTGAACTGAATTTTATTTTTTATGTTTGTTACACAATTACTCCATCAATTATGAATTGTTTTTTTTTTTTTTGCATGGTAGGTAAGAGGTAGTGGTAGCTAGTTTCATATTAATTTACAGAATTGATTCAGCGCTTTTTTAAAAAATCATCAAAAAACCACAAGTACACTCAAGAGCAAGTCAAGCTTGATACTTTGGACTTTGGACCGGCCCTGCATTGTATGGCGCGCAATATAAATCAGAGCTCAGCTTAAACTGCTAGTGTAAAACGTGACCTGCTCTTGACTGTATACATTGTAATATTCAGATGACGTTTTGTTTTGTGGTTATCTGCTGGTAGGCATTGTTGGGATTGAAATCGGTTGATTCTAATGTTTTTAAAGTGGACAATTACTGTCATCAAATCGGTCTTTCTGAATCAAACTTTTATTCACTAAGTCCACACGTAAGAGTGGACTTGTGATATTAGTGCGAATTATCCCGAGCATTACTCATACTTTCGGTTTAGCGACCCTTTTTATGATGCATTGTAACTCTTAAGGCCATAGCGTTTATTGGCACAGTGCACTTATTTGTGTTGCTTTTGGTCTTCGGATTTCGAAATTTTAAAAGTGATTTGTTTTATTCGAATTATGAAAATGCCTAGCTGCCAGTATTCTTCTTCTTCTTATCGTGTAGGTCTAGCCAAGTGTGTTGCGAACTTGGCTAACCCTGGTGTCAGAGTTTTCGAACCGCATAATGGCAATGGCCTCTGACTTGGTTTGATCGACTGTAGTCAATCGACAACAGCCGAGACCGACAGCTTAACGTGCCCTCCGAAGCACGGAAACGCACGTGATAAATTGCCACTTTGGTCACCCATCTGGTTCCCTGCCAATATTTGCTAGAGACGAAAGTAACTAATGTGTAATTAACTTCCTAAAACTCGTGCAATATATTTTTAAAACGAATAAATCTTGTTGTAACTAATACATCCTCTTTAACCTGTAAGACACTTGAGAATTCCCATGGCATATTTCCCCCATGGCGTGGCACCTGTACGTACGGATTTACCATGCTTCACTGAACAGATGCGCGCGCGCCGCCGCGCCGGTTAACCCTTCTCTATATCCCGTATACAAAATGTACTCTTCATTTATAAAAATATATTTAGCCCTTATTGTCGACACCTTAAGAACCATACGTCATTCCAAAACTGACTTTTCAATGAAGCATTAAGTATGGTCTTAACAAACTTATGTTTGCGGTCGTGTTTTCGGATTTTATTTCGATTTCTAAGCATTCAAGGTCGAAAATGCTTTACCAAGTAAAATTCAAAGCGAAAATTTGAATAAAAGTATTAATGTCATCTAAAAAGGAAGTTGGATCATTATGTTGGAAGATTTAAGGTTCAAAATTGAGTCAAATAAATTAGCTATCGTCCAGATTGAGGGAGTGAGATTATCTTGGGTTTTTGTGGTCTATTCAGATTTGTACAATTACATTTGATTACAGCAATCGTAAATGTGATGGCAGGACTAAAGGGTTCGATTCCGACTAAAGATGCTTCAAGATGTAGACACAATTTACAGACAGCAGCATATCAGCTTACCCATTTGCATTACGAAAGCGAGATAAGGGCGCTATTACGAGGGCGAAATCAAGGGCATTATAGCCTGATGTGCTGCCGTGTGTACTTAAAAAAAAACATCGTTTTTAATATAACACTCCGTGACTCCACAACAGATCACACAGTGACTCAGTGCCATCCTGTGTTCATTGTGTGACTTGTACTGACGACTGGGTGGTTAATTATATGGCAGGCGGTTTTAGGTCTTAAGTCGTTTGAGTGTGAAGACATTACTCTTGTGCTACACAAAGATTTTTATGTGCGGTGATTTTAAATTAATCGCTGGAAATTAAGGACAAGTCTTCTACATAAACCACTTACGAACATAGGAACGTAGATATTACAAACTCAAGTCTTGACTAAAGTATGGATTGTCTCTTTCTCTCACTATCAAAATGACAAAGACGACTGCTACTTAAGTATAGGTCAGAGTCTGAGTCGCGTTCCGTAATACGGACCATAGACAGCTAACTAGTAAAAAGTAAATTTCACACTGAGCGCTTCTCTTCATCTAAATATATAAAAGGAGAAACTGACTGACTGACTGACGTATCAACGCACAGCCTAAAAGGCTAAACGTAGGCACTTGAAATTTGGAAGGGACGTAGCTTAGGTACCGTAGAGGTGCACTAAGAAAGGAATTCTAGAAATTCCCACGGGAACGGGAATTAGCGGGTAAATCCTTTTGTATGAAAAATCTAAACCGCTTAAGTTAGACGCTTGAAATTTGGCATGCAGGTACCTTAGTAAACTTAAAGCTTAGTTGCAACAGGATATTGCAAAATTCCCACGGGAACGGGAGTTAGCGGGAAAAAACTTTTGTATGTAAAAATCTAAATTAACACGCAAACGAAGTTGCGGGCATCAGCTAGTCTTTTATACAGCGCATCGCTAAGGAATGGAATTCTCTGCCTGAGACTGTATTTCCGGGCTCATACAACCAGAATCTCTTTAAAGTTCGAGTGAATAGGCATCTTCTGGGTGAGCTTGCTACATCCTATACCTCATCTTCGCCCCTGGGCTAGATCAGATCGAGGCAAACCCACTCTCTAACTCTCTAACACTTGAAATAAATAAAACATCCAAGTTAAAGCTTCTTTAAATGTACTGCCGTTAATTTTTTTTTTATATCGATAATGGGTTTGCTCTTGACCACAATCTAGCCCAGAGGCGGAGATGCGGTCGAGGATGTAGCAAGCTCACCCAGAAGATGCCTATTCACTTGAACTTTAAAGAGATTCTCTTGTTTAAGTCAGCAAAATTGAAAGTGAGTGGACACCATGATATTAAAAGTAGGTAGCATTAACTTTAATGGACGCTTCTGCAACTAAGCGTTACCGTCTTACTGACAAAAAATATATTTTTTAAGAATATTTCCAAGAAAAGGGTTCCTCGGAGGAAGTTGTTTAGTTTTATTGTGATTCACATCCTAAAGTACCAATTTATTATATACTAGTATTCCGCCCGGGACTTCGTTCCCGTGGGATTTTGGGAAAGTTATGTAGCCTATGTTCATTGGGGATAATGTAGCTTTCTAATGGTAAAATAATTTTTCAAATCGGTCCAGTAGTTTCGGAGCCTATTCAATGCAAACAAACAATCAAATCAATCAAATCTTTCCTCTTTATAATAAAAATATAGAAAAGAAATCTCAAAAGCCCCATTGCCTTTTTCATTAGTTCGGCTTAATATAACTTTGGTATCAACATCAAAGTGTAAAGCTTAACATCGGGTTAACTAAGCAGTATGATTCACCGGTTAAAATAACCTGTTGCCGTCAAAATACGGATTAAAGCAGGGAGACGGTTAATTTGTTGCAAGCTCAGCCAGGATGTTATTATAATTTGAATATAAACAATTCAACTCTTTACGTACGAGACTTCGAACGAAAAACTAAGTTTTGTCACAGGTTTTGCATATCACATACATACAATATATTACAAATATAGAGAGAGAGAGAGAGAGAGAGAGAGAGAGAGAGAGAGAGAGAGAAGTACATTTATTCATGACACGGCACATGCAACATATCTACAACACAACACAAAAAAACAATTGACGAATAAAGTTAAGTAAGCATGTAGGTACGTACATGCACCGCACCGGTGAATGGGCTTTGGCTCAGCTTAATGTTGTGACAGTGCCACAACGCTGTTAATTCTGCCAACACCCAAGGTGCTTCGGAACGCGTCCCATATTAATGTATAACAATAATAATACTGTAAAAATTAATAAATAAAATATTAATGTAAAAGTGTACGAATCAAGGTAAGTAAAAAATATAATAAATTCAAAATTAAAAATAATTATGTATAATAAAAACAAGACTAAACTGAATGAACAAATAAATAAATAAATAAATAACGCACAAAACTGAGCTTCACGTCGGTCCGGACATTAAAATTTGTTCGTTCAACAAACTAACTTTGAGTTTATTTTTGAACGTCTTTAAAGACTTTATGATACGTAAAGGGGGAGGGATATCATTCCAGCATTTTGTAGCTCTATAACGGAAACTTCCGCGAAATGCTGCAGTTCTGTGTTGAGGTACAATTAGTGGGATGGAGCAAAGTCTAACGGGACAGTTGGGTTTATGTTTACGCCAAGTGAGTTTTGTATACAGATAAGCCGGCTTTTTGGTCTTAAGTATCCCAAACAACATACAGGCAAGATATAGTTTCTGTCGTTGTTTCATTTTTAAAAAACCAGAATTATTTAAATATGGTGTGACATGCGTTCTGGGGGGTATTTTAAAGCAGTAACGTGCACAGGCGTTCTGCACGCGTTGAATCAAACGCTGAGATCTTTCTAATAAACATGAACCATAAACGGACAAGCAATGATTTAGCTTCGACAAGACAAGCGCCTCGCAAAGCTGCACCCTCAGGTCGACACTCAAATAATCACGACACCGGTAAAGAATTTTTAGTCGGTAAAAACAGTTTCGCACAATGTTAAGTACATGATTCTCAAAACGCAATTCGCTATCCATGACAATGCCCAAGTTACGAGACGTATCATATACTTTATTGTTATGTAATATACTTTATTACATAACAACATTATAGAAAGATATAGAGCAATAGGTACGTAATAAAGTTAGGGTGCAAAAGGCGGCCCCATTGCTTAGAAGAAATATCTTATCGGCAATCTTTGGTTTCGTATATTGTTAGTCATCTATTCGGCAACTTTAATTATTTAGCGCAAAATAAAGGAGAATCAGCTCATTAAACTGAACAACTTTTCTCAAGGAAAATAGGTCGGAATATGTAAAATCTTCGCCTCTCCATACAACATGAGCGATTAGCTGAATGTCTTAGTATGAGAAGCCGATAATTTTATTGGAGAATTGCAAATAGGTGCTTTGGTTCAGTGGTTCAGTTAAAGGCACGAATGAAGTCCTAAAAGAAGTCACCCCGTATATCTCTGTTTGAATTTTTTAAAATGCAGAAACATGTCTAGATTAAATCGGAAAACTAGAACAAGATCTATGTTGTTATCGCTACCTTACTATCATTAGAATATTGTGAACTCAAGTTTTTAAGAATCTTAAAAGCATAATAATCTTATATGTTTCTTATAAGCAAAATCTGTTCAACTATTAAAATAGGTACATCAAGATAATTCATAAGGTTTACATTTTTTTTTGTAAAGTTACTTGTAATTGTCTCATCATTGTATTTATTTTCAAATTGTGCAATAAAGTATATTGTATTGTATTGTATTTCCTATTTTTTCCTACATTTTGTATCTAGGTAACTTACAGAGAACTCTTTCGGTAGCAGTAACTTCTTACTTTGCTATTTACCAAAACTTGCCACAACCTATATAATTAGACATAACATTTAAACTATTATACAAATAACTGCTAAATACACGAACAAACGTCTTTACAAACATAACCCTACAACGTTAACCCTTTCAAATTCAAAAACCTCACAGGACGGGCGTCTTACAACAGAATCCTTTGCCTCGGACGAAACAAAAAAAGAAAAGAACGATGCGCGTACGCAGGAAGGGGCGGGCGGCAAGACCAGTTTGCGACGGCGCAGGCGCAGGCACACTGCCTTATATTACGAGTAGAGCCTTTAACGAGCTTCTGTAGTCTACTGGCCAGGCAAAACGATTTTGAATTGTAATCGTTGGATAGACTTCATTTTGTTGGTCAGTGATTACTTATAAGTAAAATTATAATCAGACCAGCTTTAAAAAGACTTGTAGCACAAGGTTTTTATTTCTTAACTTTTTAGTGAGTAACTTTTCCTGGAAAAGTTTTTTTGAGAAAGTTACTCAAAACCATTGACTGAGCATGTACTTTCAGTATTCGGAAGCGTTTCCCTTACACCCTGTATAATGTCACCAGTCATAATTGACATTAACAGTTGTATAAAAAAATATCTTTATCTAGAGATGTCATTTAACACGAATGGCGTTAGATACCCGGTTTTGTAGCCTCCTAATTTAATTGGGAAGAAGTGGTCACGTTTTGAATCGAGATGGTCGATTGTACCTGCGATAAGTTTGGTAGCGTGATTTTATCGGCGTTTAGTCGATCGAGGAGTTATTAACGATTACGGTGTAGGGTTGCCATCGTAAAATAATAAAATGACGTTAAATGGGTTACTGTAATGGGTTTTCGATGCATTTTGGTTTCTTAAGGTTGAAATAATTTTTTAAAACACTTGATTTTTTCATGTTTAGACAATCTTTATCAGCTGATTTCACGTTTTCATGCGTAAAAATTTGCCTCAGCAACATTTTTATAAGATATTCAATTCAACATGTATATGTTGTTGCGGCTCTTCGTTGATAATCTTCCAAGGTCTGTTAAAATAAATTAAATTATTTGTAAAACATTATCGGGCCTTTCCACAAAAATAGAAAATATCCTGCATACCGGAACATATATTTTTTTGTATTTTTCAAAAAAACTAAAACTTTTTTAACGTAATTTTTAAGTAATTTTCGTGTTTGAGCGGTATATATTTTCGTGTGATTTATTAATCAATAAACGAAAAATGGATCTGAAATCATCTACAAGACATAAAACTTTTTTTATCATCGAAATGCCGGTAATTTTTTGACTCTACCAAAGAAACGAACACAATTCAACCGTATTGTGTCCAAATGTAAATTACAAATTTACCAATGGCAACCCTATAAAAGACCAAGATAGATGGAGCGCATTTTTTCCGACTAGGCTGAATGCGGCTGCTCCGATGACGAATGACGAACGCCCGTTTAAAAATATAACGTTCTTTGTTTAAATCTTAATCGATAATGAGCTTGTAACGACCCGGCCGCCATGATTGATTCGACATACAATTTTTGGTTGAAGATTCATGTATTACTTAGATAAATGGTTACTTGTAAGTTTAAGAACAGCTAAGAGATCTTTACGTTTCAGCTTTGAAGTTATATTGGTACTTGAATAGGCGAGATGTAATTATAATGAATTAACGAGAAGTTGAGTTATTCTTCTTTCAAGCATGTAAATACATAATGTGACGGTTTGGCGCTTAGTGGAGTGACAGGGAGGTTAGAACGCCCATTTCCTATTTCCATCTTTATTTGTTTACCATATTTAACTTCCATTACAGAAAATTTTTGGTTCAGTGACTACAGTAACGTTGCTTTTGAATCAAAGGTTTTTGGATTCGATTCCCGGTTAAAACAAACATTTGTGTGAAAAGCAGATTTTGTTCTTAGTTCTGAGTATTCATGTCCATCTTATTAGTTTATGTCCCAAGGGTAGAATGGAGTAGAGATAGATGGAAAATTTGCCACTGATTTCGCTCACCTACCTGTCTTGCAAAATTGTAATTTCTTAAACGATATTATTGTGGTCAATAATAATAATGAAAAAATTTTACCACTCCCGATATTCGATTACATCAACTTTCAAACAAAAAACCGCATCGAAATCGGTCCATTCTTTAGGAGCTACTATGTCACAGACAGACACAGACATACAGATCACAGATACGCACGTCAAACTTATGACACCCCTTTTTTGTAGAGGGTTAATAAAATAAACAAGGTTATTAAGAAAAAATCGTATTACTTGACATTACTGAGAGAAGACGGAGATTTATTGCGGGACAACATCTGTTTATAATCGTCCGGATAAAATAATACTGAACACAGGAAACGGGACGTTTGCGGGACGAACACGGAGGAACACTACATTGACAGGCAAATGTTAAATGAATGTATATATTTATTCTTTACTAGCTGACCCGGCCAACTTCGTTACGCCTTTTTTTCATATTTTCTCACCTTTTAAACCTTCCCTGGACTTCCACGAATATTTCAAGACTAAAATTAGCCAAATCGGTTCAGCCGTTCTCGAGTTTTAATCAGACTAACGAACAACAATTCATTTTTATTTATATAGATGGTAATACATAGTATAACAAGATTAATAAGTTTACAGTAAGTAGTAGGAATGTCTACAAAGGCGGACTTAGCCAACGAGAGTATTAATACTATTAAATTTTCTTCGATAAATATTTTTAGTTTTTTTAGTAGTATTTTATTATAAAAACAAAGTTGGACCTAGAAAGTTGAAAGGCTCAAAGTTTCTTTTAATAACGTATGCAACGAGTAAGAAAGGGTTTTACTAAATTTCCATGGGAACGAAGTCCCAGGCATCCACTAGTTAATTATGTAATCATACTTATAGTTGGCCCCCACGATATACGCTCGGTCTAGTGTGGAAACCACTATGCAATTTTTTTTTAACCGTTTCTTAATAAAAAAAAATTACAGAAGGAGTTTTGAACTATTCTATACCTTAGTATTGATTGTCTCTTTCTCTCACTATCAAAATGACAAAGACGACTACTACTTAGGTATAGATCAGAGTCTGATTCGCGTTCTGTAATACGGACATTAGATGATGGCAACTTGTTTCATAAAGGAAAAACACCTCATAGTATTATTCGATCCAATGCGTAATATCCCCACAGATAGTCTTTATCTTAAGGCGACTACAGCACCTAAATTACGATTTTATGATGCGTAGATAAGCATGACGCACTGCATTGAATCGAAGAAAAAAATACTACGGTAATATTCAGGACATAAACTAGATAAGTAGTTTGCTGAAAACATGATTCAGCACTTTTTGTTCGATAGAAAAAGCTCACAAAGTCACCTCTAAATATCAATATTGTGTATCTTTTAAGCTGTAAAAACGAAAGTAAAATGCACACAGGAACTTGAATTTGCTATCAAAATGTTCGTGATTGAACACTCTCGATAAGTAGCTAACGCATTTTTCGATTTAAGCTGTTACCTTTCCATAAATCTCATTTTTCTAACTTTCGAACATGTTTTTACGCACGCACGCTTTCATAGTCCGTAAACTTCGTGTATCGACACTGTTCGCAATGCCGGCCCAGGCCTGTTGAGAGACGGAGATGGCACTATTCCTATGTGTGCTGCCTTTATCGGGTGCTGTAGTCGCCTTAAGGAAGGATTATTTAACACGGCCGGATGGCCACATGTGTGGTGTCACTTTGTATCAAACTTTTTATCCCACATTAACCCTTTCTGTTCTTAAATTAAAATGTCCCGATGACGTGTGACTCCATGGGAACATTCTACCCCTTTCACAAGAACATTTGCGTTAGGTAAGAGAAAGAGAAAAAAGTTTAATGTTTTAAATACTATTTGTCTTTGAAGTTCCACATGTGGTTGGAATGTGGGAAAGGGAGGAGATCCTGTATGATTTTAATGACAGATTCACACCTAAGTAACTGATTTTTCTAAAAACACCAAATTTGCAACGTTGTGATATAAGTTTTCAATAAAACAAAACATATATACTTAAATGATTTCCAGTATGAAATGGCAGCGAACGAAAAATACAATTTAGTGCAGAGACAGTAAAGGGATTTGAAGGTTTCGGTGTACAGACCACAATCCTGCCATCTCATCCTATCCTAAGAATTAAATGATGGTGGTGTCAGTGGTTAAATGACTCTTCATGTTTTGACTAGGTGCTAGGTATACTGATTTCTTATCTAATAACTCCAAGCAACTTGACTATCTACCATAGGGAATAAAGAAAGAAGGAAAAAAAGAAAAAAATGTCAATTGACGTAATTAGTCAAAAGTCAAAAGTGTTTATTTCATTGAACATATAAAATGATACTTGAACACGTCAATATTAAGAATTACATTAGCACTTTTGACTTTGTGCCTATTCGCAAAGGTGCAGTCTTCCTCAGGAGAAGAATAGGCAAGAAACTCCGAGGGTCGCTCTTTTTAAGTCAATCATATAAATTTTCTTACTTTTAATTTTAATTGACTTAATATCTGAATAACTCTGGAGCTGAGCAATTTATTCCCATGGTTGCTTGTCTAACAGATAATCAGAAATTCTATAATAGCATATAGATTCTATAATTATTCATAGGTAGACAATTCTTGTACAAAGGGGGCTTGTACACAGTGTAAATAGCTTGCACTTGTTGAAAAACTTGCGCAGGTTACACGCATCATGTAAACGACCAAGTAAAGAAGTGAGCCAGTCCCCTGACCACAAAATTTTGCCATTGACACTGATAGAGTTGCTTACTGCAGCGACTCCAGCTACATGCCTGTAGCGTCCAATGTCCAACTGCCACTGAATTTCTAAGGCGGTCAATAGAATCAAAACTCGAAGCTCCGAATTCCCGACACGCTTGTCAGAAACCAGATCTCATCGGTCTGTCAAAACTGTCGCTCTCCGACCGCAACTCTCATTCTAAAGTACAATTACTCACTGGACTTACACGTGCAGTGTTCTGAGACCACCAAGCTTAACAATATTCGCTCTTATTGTGACAGGATAAGGCTGCATTTGCCAAGGTCGTTTCTGCACTGTACATCACGCTGAGCATTAGATTTTTGTGGTAACTGTGGTTACTGTATGGAAGGAGATTGGGAGATAATAAGCGAGATGGTCCAAATATGTAGAAGCAGATAGTTTGATATTTTATAACGCCTCACACTAAGTTTTTCCCTTGTCTCGTACCCTATGCCCTAACCTGGTCAGGAGCATTTACACCCGAGCACATACACCTACTTTTAAAAAAAATCCTAAATCAGTCAGTCAAGGAGTTCTCATTTAATTACATGCACTCAAAGAATCTGTAAAGATTCGGTACAGAGGCGAAACCGCACCTATAAATAATAGTGTTAGTTAGTTTTATTTTATTTTGTTTAATTATAATTTATATGTATGTTAGTCTGTAAATAAGGTATTTATCTATGGGCCTTAGATGCCTGATAATAAATGATTTTATTTGTTATTTATTTATAAAACGCTAAGACTTAATGTAACATTATACCTACTGAATAATAGTCTGCCACATAATGCAAACATACTTTAAGATACTGTCAAACCATAGAAGATAAAGCACTCTCAAAGATAAAGATAATATTATTGCAAACGACGCGCCCCGCCTTCAGTCATTTGCGTTTCCCTCGTCGTAGGATGGAAAAAAAAAGAAAATGCCCGCTTTTCCCGCGTTTTTCCGGCAATCAATGACTCAGCCTTCATTGAGAAAGTGAATCATTAGAAAATGCTATTATTTTGCATTCCTTTTAAGTGTCGGTTTCACTTGGATATCACAATTGCATTTGCAAATGTTTAGCTAATGTTCAATACTCAATACTCAATGGGTCCATGAGCTCTCAGAAATGTTATTTGTTTGTCACCTATGTAAAAACCATGGAAAGCAATAAATGATTGAGTATTGAGTATTTGTAACAACATACTTACAACATTTTTTTTAACACCATATTTTTATTTTATGTTATAAATTTTACAGGTATTCGGCATGCAACTTTAGTAATAAACATTTTATACTTGTCACTACAAGTTGATAAATCATGTAAAGATTACAAAATGGCGTGGCTTGCTATTACGTGAAAATACTAACAAAATTGTCTCGCTCGGTAAAGAAATGCGATATTTATTAAATTCCTATTGGAAGCGCGAATGTCGCCAGCCCAAACCTGGCACTATAGTCACGCAATGTCTGCACGCCAAAACATCGCAATTTATACCAACACTGACTTATGCAGTACTTTTTTTCGTTTAATAGCTAACGATAGAATCCCTTTAACAGAAAACGTTTGATCCTCGTTTCAATAAAAAGACTCCGAAATTCCAAATTAATTACAACACTTTGATCTGAAACTCGTCGTTCGACGTGACATTCAATTTCTAACATATCCGTTTCGTTATTTCCAGACACAACAGCGCCGTACGTGCTGTACAAAGATGGCGTCGAGAGGGCGCCACCCGGCACGCAATGGGGAGGAGGCATGCTGGACGGCGGGTACCAGCCCATGCAGCACCAGAGCCCCGGCGGGCCCAGTCCGCAGCCCGAACCGCAACTGGCGTCCCCTGCGCCCTCCCCCTACCCGCCCGCGCCGCCGCCCGCCGACCCCAGCGCCACCAGCGCCGACGAGGCCGCACAACTAGCGCAACAACAGGCTCAGCAACAGGCCCAGCAGCAACAACAGCAACAGCAGCAACAACAACAGCAACAAACCTCCCCTGAACACATGCAGGTCGAACAACAGCTCCAGAACCAGCCCCAGCCGCAGCCCACTCAGGATCACATTGATCGGACCCCCTGCTTTGTCCCCCAGCCGGACTTGCAACAGCAATACACTCCGTATTTCAAGGAAACCAGACCGGCAAGCCACATGCTCAGCACTGGAGGGTTTCCTCTCCACTATCTCAAACAGAACGGTGGAGTATTATCGCTGGAGGGACCTTTAGATCAATATGCTGCACCCGAGCTGCGCCACTTGCCCGATATCGTCCAGCCCGAGCAACCGAAGCCGAGGAAGCACAACCCTAATTCTGAGTTACGATTGTTCAAGTGCTTGACTTGCGGCAAAGATTTCAAGCAGAAGTCGACGCTACTGCAGCACGAGCGCATTCATACCGACTCGCGGCCGTACGGGTGCCCGGAGTGCGGCAAGCGGTTCCGCCAGCAGTCGCACCTGACGCAGCATCTTCGAATCCACGCCAACGAGAAGCCGTACGCGTGCGTGTACTGCCCGCGCTCGTTCCGCCAGCGCGCCATCCTCAATCAGCACCTGCGCATCCATTCCGGTGAGAAGCCCTATACGTGCGGCGAGTGCGGCAAACATTTCCGCCAGAAGGCCATCCTGAACCAGCACGTCCGCACACACCAAGGCGAGCGCTATTCACACATATATACCCGCCCCCCATCCCCGCACGCGGCGCCCGCAGCCCTTGCCTCTGCCGGCCCCGCGCGCGATCCCCTCACAGCCCCCCACGTTCGACTCGGTCTCGCAATTGGCCTTCCTATCAAACAAATTCTCGGTCCCCTCATCGCCCGCCTGATCGGGCGCTCGCGAAACGCGGAACTGACCGCCGGACGTTCCTGTAACCGTTCCTAGATCGTTTAACCCACTCGTCGATCACCTGCCCGCCCTTGTGGGAACACCTTAATGACCATGGTATTCCATTTTTACAGACGTGTCGCCGCATCTCATCTTCAAGAATGGCACGACGCCGACTCTTTGGCCACAAGATGTTCCGTACCCGCCTGATGAAAACAAAGAGGAGATTCAGTCCACCTTCGGCGACCCGGACGGTCAGAATGGAGAACAACGTGGCTCCTGCTTCTCACCCGGCGACACAGCGCAGTATCCCGCCTACTTCAAAGATACGAAGGGTCTCAATCATACGGTGTTCGGCTCAGGGCTGTCGCTGCCTTATTTGAAAGGTAGTAAACTGCCAGACGTGCTCGGCGGTCGCGCGATGCCGCTATATGTGCGCTGTCCGATTTGCCAGAAGGAGTTCAAGCAGAAGTCCACACTTCTTCAACACGGCTGCATTCATATAGAATCGCGGCCGTATCCGTGCCCGGAGTGCGGCAAGCGGTTCCGCCAACAGTCGCATCTCACCCAGCACCTGCGCATTCACACGAACGAGAAGCCGTACGGGTGCGTGTACTGCCCGCGCTTCTTCCGCCAGCGGACGATCCTGAACCAACACCTCCGCATACACACCGGGGAGAAACCGTACAAGTGCACGCAATGCGGCAAAGATTTCCGGCAAAAGGCCATTTTGGATCAGCACACTCGGACGCATCAAGGGGACAGACCGTTCTGCTGCCCGATGCCGAACTGCAGGCGGCGCTTCGCGACCGAGCCCGAGGTGAAGAAGCACATCGATAACCACATGAACCCGCACGCGGCCAAGGCGCGGCGCGCCGACGCCGCCAAGACGCCGCGGCCGCTGCCGCCCGCCGCCGCCGTGGTGAAGCCGGAGCTGTACTTCCCGCAGTGCTACGCGCCTCCGTTCCAGCAGTTCGGCGCGGGCGCGGGCCCCGAGTTCAAGCCGACGCTGGGCGGCGGCGCGTGCCTGCCGGCGCAGTGACCCCCGCCGCCGCGCTGGCCGCCCGCGCACGCCGCGCCGCCCGCGCCTCATCACGACTTATACGCCGTCGACCGCCTCTACAACTAGCTATGGAAGTTGTGAGACACCCTCGCCGACACTTTAAAGATAGAAGCGGCCGGTGTCCCAAAAATAGTAGCGTCGCGGCGCGGCACTCAGTATACGACTCGCGCGAGCGAGCTTACAATACGAATTATGGTCAGGATATATTGTTAACCGGATCGCTGTAAAACAAGCTTCGATCTGTAAATACCAACTTTTATACTCTGTCGAGTCTTTCGTGTACAGTACAATTTACGAGTTCATCACGAATAGTGTTACCGTCAAAAAAGCGAGTTCAGATAGCGTTTTTTGCCCCGTAATATTAAGTTACCATGTAAGAGTTAGGTTTCTCGGTGATTCTTCTTGGTCGAAATGTAGTTGAAATCAAACCAGATCGAACCAGAGATTAGAAATAAAAACACTTCGTTGAGATCTAAAACGTAAGAATTGAAATCTTTACCACATAACAATATTTCGCGATGAATGTTTCCGGTACATATATGTACCTGTTTTAAGATAGGATGTAAATATTTTGTAGATGTGTTAAGTTAATTTTATTTACAAGTATTAAGAGATAAAATCTGGCAAACAGAGGGAGAGATATATAAGTGAAAAACGAAGATGCTCAAAAAGTTTAGATAAATGTAAGAAAGTGAAGAATGTTAAAATTTTAGGCCAAGAATCAAAATTATTTATGGGGATGACAAATTAAAAACAAACGTGACGTAACAGGAAAGTAAGTAAACCAAAAATGTAGGTTACCTTTTGCCATCAACTTTTGTTAATTCTTATTCAGGGTTCTGTTACATTAGAATTTACTCTAATGAACTACTAGATGAGATTACTACGTTGTCATTTAACAGTACAGGTGCCAAATAATGTAGCAATTTTTAAATTTATTCTATCAGCTTTTATAGTTGGCCTAGTTTAGGTTGTTACCAGTTTTTTCAACGATGATGACATTTTGAGATGCATTTATGAGGAAAGGGTCAGACTGAGAATGGACTGTGATAGCTAGGTAGGTTAGATGTCTATTTCGCTCACTTAGCGGTAAAACTTCGTATTGGAAACGTGATTGAGAATCCTTTTGGACGAGTGAATGTATGAAACGGTTTCGTTCTCGTTTGTGTTAAATTTAGCTTCTTTCGTCTTGAGCTCAACTCTAAATGCCAAACTAAGTAAATTATTTTAGGTTCCTATATCTGAAATTTTGCCGTTACTTCGCTACTGGCTTTTGCTAAGTCTTCCTTCCCTTTCATGACTGGTTTGATACTGTAATTTCTACGAGTGAGATTAGCGAATTTTACCAATTAGGTAAGGAGTGTGATGTTGCCAAGTGCTTTGACGTAGTTTGGTCCTGGGACGTGGTACGCCAGAGTAATCTTATTTCTATTTAGCTTAGACTTCCTTCGAATTACCAAGCAATTCGACCATTCATCGCGAAATACATATTTAGATTTAGACAGATTAAAGATATTATATGAATTTGCGGAGTTGTTGGAGTATATTGATATTGAGCGTGCGTCCTCGGTCACTTCGCGTCCACAATAGATACCAGTAGATGTAGCCACTCTTGATGAATTCACGACTATAGCGAAAAATAAAGATATATCAAATATATCAACATTATTTAAGGGTCGTTTTGAATCGAGTCTTCGGACTATAAAGTAAAAGCAATATCAGCATAATCCAGCAACCATTTTAACGTTTTTATCATCTCTGTTTGTATGTATAGACGTCTTATATAGCTTATTTTACAATATTATTGTGATGGTTTCGTTTTCCTACCGCATAATAAGAACTGTTACGTATTATCATATAGATGTAATAGTATACGATTTAAGGGAGTCACAAAACTTGGATACCATTATTATTTATCACTTTTTAAAGTGAATACCGCAATGTTATGTTAAGGTTTTTATTTTGGTTTTATGGTGAAATTATCTCATTGGACAGTTATGGAAAATTGATGCGGGTCAGTTTTGGGTGGTGATGCCGAATCAGCGATCACGACTGACTTGCAAACAGTAGTACCTATTTTGTTTGAAGAGTTACTTTTCCTATCAAACTTTTGGAGGTTTACAAGCAAAAACACCATTTGGAGAAGTTAGAAAAGGTTATCTTCCGTATTTCCACTGAGCGTGGTCCTCCCAAGATGACGCGCGCGCCGCTCTCGCGCCTCTGACCATTACCACTAGGACTAATTTTCTACATATATCATTTCAAACATACCACAAACAGCCTTACAATAATAGTAAATAAGTATTTTTATACACATAACTGTTTTGTTTGTTGACTACCCGACGGCGGCGCGGCGCGTCCTAGTACAAAGTTTGAATACAAATACAGTGCCATAGCCATGATATAACCTCAGATTTATACTTACTAGATTTTTATACCGATACAAATGGATTTAATTTTTAAATATTAACAAAGGTGATTAAGTATACAGAGATTACAGATGATATTTTATACATTTATTACAAACAATATTATTAAAAGTAAATGTGAAATAGTCTTAAAGTTAGTATTTCAACGTATAAGTACCCAAGTATCCCCAAGTATCTAGAACAGGTTTTTATAAGTTAGATACTGGGAGGTAGGAGTTGTGGAAAATTGACGCGTCATTTTCAATTTTTTACAACTTTTTTTGAATGTCTCGATTACACGAATGGTTCCCACATCACGGTACAGCAATGTTGTTTTGAAGCGTGGTCATTGTAAATACATATCACTGGTAAATTCTCAGGCAGTGTTGCAAGTTTAAAATTAAAGTAAGCATCCCTTTTCAACCAATATAGTTGAAACCGGGTAATTTTGATACCAACAGAAATACAGTTACGAAAGTCGAACGTTCGTAATCTCAGTGTATGGGGTGTTTGTGAAAAGTTCCCGCAAGTTAGTGCTCCGGCTGTTCTGTTTATATTGCTCACTGTTTTGTTAAGTTTTGCTCAATTAATCATGTATCTACTACCTTAACGTTACTTGCTTTAGTTTATACATCATGATATTGTATACGGAAGTTTTTTGTATAATATTTTTTAGAGAGCACGGTTTGCTTTTCTTATCACTATTTGTTAAGTGCTAAAAATATTATTGTCTATGACGGTTTTATTTTGTAAACTACTGAAATTGGGCAACTCTTCGTAAGCTGCACAAAGACATGTAATCTGTAACGCTGTAGTTTTAAGCGTGCCGTCCAATATAAATTGTTCTTAAAGCCCAAGTAACATCCAGTTTTCTTTTATGGGATTTCACATTTTTAATTAGGTTTTGAATCATGTTCCTAGCCTTAACAATACGTAATATTTATTTGTGTCATGTAGCGTGTTCTATCGAGTATCTATCCATAGATAAGTAGGCATATACCATTATTTTAACCTTGTGTCAGTGCTGTATCAGGTTTTTATTGCGAGTGGAATTAAATTCCATGAGACAATATGTGAATTCTTCCAACTTCCACCTGCTAACACTATAGCGCTTCAATATATATTTTATCGACTCTTAACATTTTTTTGAAAAAAAATTATTATTAAATCGTCAATGTAACTTTTGTCAGTCACCTATCGGGAAAATAGTCGATGTCAAAAGTGGCTTTTCAGGATGAGAATTGCAGAAACTTTCCTAAAAAAGCTCTCAAAATACGCTAATTACAGATAACTTGACGATATCATCTCTCTGAATTAAATTAATAAGAAAAGAGTTTGAGATATAATTTTGAATCAGCGCCATCTACCGGGATTTATCGACATTTTCTCCTTTAAATATGTCACAATGAAAAGTTCTACCTTGTGCTTGAATAGTTGCAGATTAACCCTAAAAATAAAGCTTTGCAATTCCCTTATAAAATCCCTTCCAAAGTGCTATCTTTAATCTCACTTTATATACTTAATTTTATGTTATTTAAGTTGTTAACAATAAAAGGAGAGAATAAGATTGCATTGTAAACATATACTTTGCATGTAAACATTTACTTACTTATGTCAAATGAATGTCAATTGTATGAAATACAATTTCTCTGGCAATTTAGGTTAAAACCAATGCTTAGCTTGGTGGCAAAACCGTAATTAGTTAAGAATTACTTACTTTGGGAAAACACTTAAAATTCCTTTATAAAATAGAATGCATTTATTTGTGATCTCATGGCGTCGAAAGTTTCGTTTTTACTCATAAGATATCGGCAGAAATTTGCATGAAAAGTTTTTGAAAAAATATTGTAAAAGTAAAAATCATGTACTTCATAACATTACAAACATATTTTAGTCTTAGTATTCTCCTTGACACAGGCTGGAATAGCTATTTGGGAAATAATACATTTAACAATATCCATGTTAACGAGGATATATCGTATTGATAGACGTTTAAATATACTTAGAATTTTAAATGACGATTGTGGGTATATTTTAAGTCTACTCAAAATGGGTAAGTATTTCATAAGACTTGCGTGACAGTTTCCACTATTTTAGCCTTTGTCAATGAATCTTTAATATAACCTTCAATGCAACTTTTGTTATGAAGTATAGCAAACTGCATAAAATGACATTATAGCGCATTACCCGTGTGGTCCTCCAGCAAGGAGATTAGAATAACTGTTTAGTTTTTTAATGAGTTGGCTACGAATTATTTAAACGTCTTCCATTCATTCTACCTAGCTAGAGATCTTACTGCGTTATGTTTAGACGTGTTTATTAATTTCGCAAATATATCATTTTTATTAGGTTTACGGATAAATTCGACTGCAGATAGTGCGGTCTCCGTGCAATACAGAACGTTTGGAATTGTATAATTTATATTTAACTATGTAATTATATTTTGATAGTTGATAGTGTAGCCGCAAATAATTGGTAGCCAACACGAATGGCCTATTTTATTTGATAACTTTACTAGTAGTCTTATCTTACATGTCTCACTGACTCACTGCCACAATCGCCGACCGCTGTCAGATATATTTTAAAATAATTAATTTTCTATTAACAATAGAGACTTGTTAAAACAGTTCCACAATAAAATAAGTGTTGTTGAATTTTTTATAAAAGATGAACATATTAGAATAATGATCTTGTAGTCTGGATTGAGTTTTTTAAAGATTTTATTACGCAGTACATACGTGAGCGGGGGATGCGTCGCCTGACTGGCTTATTTTTGCTACAGATATTATTTAAAGCAATACCATAACTGTTTAACTATACAAAAATAGTACAATAGATATACAGATTTTACAATATACAATAGATTATACAATTAAAGTGATATATTATACAAGTTTTTGTTTTTTATAGAAAGCGTGGTAGGCGTCGTATCCCAGGCTTCTTGGTTTCAGTAAAAAGGGTGCTGTTATATCATTAATTGTACATATTTATTGTAATATACAACAATAGACTGGTAATTTACACTGTTGTTAGGTTTCTACAGAGATATCAGCTGGGATGGTTGAGAATTCAAAAAAGATTTCTGCTCATACCTGCCAATCTTGCCATATTTGTTACAGTTTTGTACAATACCAACTCTTGTGATTAATTTGTCTTCCATTTATTCATAAATAGTTGTTAGTTATTTGTAAAGTTATTTTATAATTCTTATTCGGTTTAAAATTTAAGCTTCAAATTTTTCAATACTAGCAGATTTTTAAAAAGCTTTCGATAATTATGAATATAGATCAAATGATCCAAATTTGTACATGGGGTTATTTATGTGACTGCAATTGCATGAATATACCAAAACAATAATTAAACGCCATATTATACAGTCCTACAATACAATCTTCTTGATGCAACTTATTATGAGAGTTATATTACCACAAGGCAACGTTTTGAGCCTTTTACTATTCTATTTAGTTTATTATTTGCTTCCACTAGGATAAGGACCATAGGAGAGCAAAAATCATCATGCAAAGACATAAATAATCAATTCTCAACAATTCCAGTCCACACGTTACAATAGAGTATATTTTCTTACAATACAACTGAAACACCGAAATAGACTATATGAAATTGATTTTAGACAATCCCAGAATACAAGATCGAACTTTTTACACACAACAGCTGAAATACTTTTAATTTTCAGTTTCCATACATTTCATTTTCCAAAAACAGTTGGTTGCGAATGGTCACAGATCCAGGCGAAAAAATTTTAATGTTGGCATTTGAAAAATGGTAAAAAGAATTGTAAATAATATTTTCTAGTTCTTCCAAAATGATATATCAGTATTAAATACAAAATTCAACTTTGGTTAGGTCAAAAATGTATGTGTGATCTATAGGGAATTTTCGATATTAGAATTTCTTGGTGTAATTCTAAAATAGTTATTTTTAGTTTTATTATTATTATTTTCATTTAGATTATATTGAATTGTAATGATCTTGCCTAGATTTGCATTTACGTTAGTTACTTATGATACGTTTGAAGTTGATACCATCGTATTTATGTATATTATTATTGTATTAAGGGTTTTGTTTGTTTTTTTATTTGTCATTTATTAGAAGTAAAATGTTGTAAAAAGTAAGCTCGTTGTATTTTATCAAATAAACACTTTTTAGTCCAACTGAAGCAATAGCGTGATGTTTTATTTATTTAGCGTAATATGAGCAAAAATCCCACCGTCTACAACTACAACTAGCCGAAGAACAAACGACTATTTTCTCATTCAGAAACTTTCCTTTCCGCATTTATATTTGACGCGGTATAGATAGATCCTGTGAATTCCTGCGTCAATAAAAAAATACATATTAATATTGCGCTGGCAAGCACTCGCTACTGACTAGGCTAATGACAAGAGCTATCAAATAAAAGAACCTGTTGCTAGCTCTACTTAAATGGAACGCAAGTCACCACCGACATTTTAAAAGATCTAATGAAAATCGCTCCGAGATCACAAAATTTACGAAATACCTGCCTACAATGAGAAAGTTAGCAAACGAGCATCGAGCCTAGGCAGCAAGTGATAATCTAGACTCTAGTACGAGTAGAATGATGTCGTGGTTATATCAACTGAAAACAGTTTAAAATAAACAGGCCGCTGCAAAATTAATTGTTTTCCTTCGTCTGTTTTTATTATTTTGATAAGATAAACCCAGTTGTGCAAAGCCCTAAAGGCTGAGACAGACAATGTCTAGCGACCGAACCGATATGGCAATTGGCAATATAACCATCTAAAGACCTACAGAATTTTTGGCCGAGGTGAAGGCAGGAACACCCCTCCGCTCACTACTAATCATGGTGTAGGTAATGAGGCAAAACTTGACTGACCCTGGTATCACAGTTTTCGAACCACGAAATAGCCTCTCTGATTTGGTTTAACGACTCAATCGACACCAGGTCGGACTGACAGTTCCGATCGTTCCATTGATTTCATGAAATTGGACCACAAAAAAATAAAGTAAAAGCATCTCTAACAACGAATATTATTTATTCTTCAGTACACTAAATAACAAAATACAAACATACCTTAGCTCAGTCTCCTCTTTTCGCTAATTTATTTATACTATCCTGGTTCTTATAGATACAAACGTCCATGAATGTGAGACCGAGTAACAGGGAATGTCCGAGCATATCTTTTTGTAGTTCCTCTTGGCTTCTGAACATAGTTTGAAGGTTTTCAGGGACATACACGTGGGAGTTGGTTGAGGATTTCTGATTGAAGGTTTGAAGTAATATTTCTATAGTTTGATCTGTTGATACTTTCTCGTTGCCGACCAGAAGTCCGTATAATCTGGAAATAAGGTAAGTAAACATCTTCAGATTTAATAAAAATAGGCTACGTCTGACATTTCAGAATATTTTTAAATCGGTCTGGTTTTTATTTATAATATATTTTCTCAAAAAAACGAAAGACCTTTTTTATGCTAAAAAATAACTACACTAATCTAACACCTTTACGGAGTTATGGGAAGTTTTCCTTTGCTAAGCCGTCAGTTAAAGAAAAAAAAGATCATTATTTGTCAATCTCATTTTATGACAACAATTTGAAATTTTTTTTCGTTGCCATATAAAATTAAAATGACAAAGGAATGAAATCTTTGGATTCCATAGAGGAGCGGTGTCGCGAAGTGAAAAGTATAGAAATATTTTTTTTACAAATCTAGGACCTTAATGCCACTTAAACAAAAAAAATCACAACATTTTAAAAAATTGAACAATAGCGCATTGGGTTCGCACCTTCATATGATCCTTAGGTAATATAGGTGTCTGATATGGAAGGATTTAATTATTTATTGCAATAGATATAGTCGAAAACTTAAAAAGGGACATCTATCGACGTATTCCAGAAGTTTTTACTATCTAATCTTTGTAATTCTCCCGACAGATGAAGTTTTGCAAGTACCTCGTTAGATGTCGCTGTATTGATGATAGAATTTTACGTTATAACCTTATAACTTGTAAAAGTTTTGTAAAGTACCTGTAGGGAAGTGTAGGCCTTAAAAAATATACTTTTTGTCTTAATTTGCTGTGTTCTCTGACGGACTCTTCCTCTACGTCTGATAAACTGGAATAAAATGTTTAATTAAATCCAAGTAAAGGCGCTTCAAAAGGCATCACACCTGAAATAATTTGACAGACTAAGGAACATATAATAATAAAAAGGCAACCCATCGATGGAAGGGAGTGCCTTACATGTCTTAGTATGCTGTTATATAAACTGCTTATGGTCCTTGGACTCATGTTAATAAATATTTATATAAAAAACCACACGAAGATGGATCGCTTAATATTAATATGAAAAGCCTTTCTATTCTATCAACATTTGACAGTAATTACAAATTTTTCCTCCATTAAACAAAATTTCACGAGTTATTTGTGATTCCTTTTTTTCTCGTTTATATTCTGCTTTAATATGTAAAATTATGATTAAAATTAATTAAACGACTGTAGCGTAGCACAGATGGTGCAGTGATATAGACTTCCATTTCCGCATTTAGGCTGTAAGACGACCCATTATCGGTGTGGATCAATGGCTACTCCAGCCACCTCAACTCCGGCCAGAAACCGAATATCATAATCGGGATTTCGCAGGCTTCACGGAGCAACCTTATACATTCAATGTTTTTCCCCATTGGTCTGCCGCTAATAGGTATAATATAATCCATCATTACTTGGTTACTGTCTCTTCAGCTTCTAGACAGCAACTGCAGTGACGTTTAATGTCAATAAGTGCTTATTTACAGATCCCACAATTATTCATGTACACTAAATATTATAAAGAGGAAAGATTTGATTGTATTGAATAGGCTCAGAAACTACTGGACCGATTTGAAATAATCTTTCACCATTAGGTCCAATTTCACCATACTGTGTTAGTTAGTTAATCCACGAATAAGAAGTTAATCAGACAAAACGTCAAACAAAAAGTATGAAAATGACATTGTCAAATCGCGGGTTATCTGCTAATCATCTGTTAAATAACTAACATAGTATGGTGAAATTGGGTCTTAGAATGCTACATTATCCCTGATTAACATAGGCTACATCATTTTCCCGAATTGTCACTGGAACGAAGTCAGGGAAGGAATGCTTAAATTATTAAAATCATCTTACCTATCACTTTGACTCCTCGCATTGATCAGTGCCACAATCATAGCCACCATTTGCGCCTTTTGTAGGTTGACGGCAATAACTTTAGGGTTATTAGGGTCATTCCCGGGGGCTCGTAGGGTTGTCGCTTCTGCTTTCATTACATAAATATCTGCTGTTTTTAGTTGTTGGCTCACTTCCCATGCCTGGAATTTAGTATTAACTCTCGCATTAGTAATTGAAAATGAAAATATAAAAAAAAATATTGCTTAAACAAATATTTATTGCTAGTAATCCATCTTAGGCAACGACACCTCAGCTTGTTGTCAATCTGAGGTGGCGTCTTATGGTCTCATGCGGTGCGGTAGGCTCTGTAAAGGGCCATGGGTAGCTCCTACCGAAGTCCGACGCCAAACAGCTTGCTGTGTTCCGTCGGTGCGTGGGAGTGGCAGTGCCTTAATAGGCATTTTTTGGGTTAACTCGCTCTATCGTCGACCTCATCTATGACCTTGGTCAAGATTTGGGTCAAGAGTTAACCCACCTCATAATGAAAAATAAATAAAAAACAGTTGAGAATTTACATTTGTGTAGTTGCTGTGACCTTCTACTAAGTATAAAAACACCTGTGCCAGAAGGACCTGCTCTTCCATATCCATTCACAGTATCATTTTGCTGAATACAATGGTTTTACATGTAAAAATAAAAAATAACAATAAAAGTAATGCAGTGTATGTGTCTGTGTGTGTGTGTGAAGAGTGTGTATGTGTTTGTGTGTGTGAGTGAGTCTAGTGTGTGTAATTTTGTATGCTTGGGTAAGTGCGTTTGTGTATTGTAATTGGATCCATTTATAGTTTATGTGTCTAATAAATATCTTTTTAATACTAGTTTATTAATTTATGGTTTTACACAGCGCCAGCGCCATCTAACCTGCGTTAGGTGCTCGGTGTTCGATAACTGATATATACATTTCAAATACATTCTTCTTTTTGTTATGAATACATTACACATAACTCCCATACTCCTCTCAAATACTCGAAAATGTGGTTTTCTAATAGTGTTGGGCAGGAATTGGACCCGGAATTTACAGGTCAGTAGGCAATATCATAACGGACAGAGGAGTAAAAGAAAAACATAGAATTTGCCAGCTGCCTACTCTTCCCAAGCATACTGTAAAAGTCAGTAAGTGGGACGTGAGGGTTTTGCTGTATTGTGAGCGAAAGGCTGACAATCTCTCACCACATACATCATATTTTATCTTATAACCCTCTGAATGTATGTCAAACGTGGCATCAAGTGGTTTTAAAAACACTGATGCTCTGCCTACCCCAATAGGAATTATAGGCATGAGCGTATGTATGTATGCATGTATGTGTATACAATGTTTCTGCTTAATTCTGACTTTAATACTTACAATATCAAAGATATCGGTTATCTGAAGCCTCTTTCTTTCTGGGAAGTCAATGCCATAGTAACGCCAATCTAACACTTCGTAGTTGCTCCGGTCAATCAGGGTCCAGCAAATGGAATTCACTGTTGTATATACCGACATTACTGTCTTTACACTCTGAAATGAAAAATCATTCAAAACGATGTATTAAATCTTACATTGCATTTCTCTCATTAAAAAAAAATTGCGAAGAATATCTCATTAATTTTTTTTTGTCTAGCCTACTCTGTCCCACCGCTGGGCAGAGGCATCCTCCTCTGTAACTTTAATTTTATAAAATATACACATTTATTAGACACTTACTTTTCTTACTGCTTCGCTTAAATTAGGGTGCAGAATCTGTCCCTTAATCTTGTTTTGTTTCTGAACTTTCTTTGGAGGTCCGTCTACTATACTATTAAAAAGTTTCTCAGCCGATTTTTCATTGAAGCCCTCAACCAATTCTAAATCAGATAGACTTTTAGCTTTGTTATTACTATTTTTCCATTGAGAAAGCTTTTTTAATCTGCCTTTTGTCACATCGTATCTGTAAAAAGATATTTTAAAATATATCAATAAAACATAACATTGCACATATTGTTTTTTTATTACAACATACAACAATGGATGTATGTTTCAAAAAGTTGTAAATTAATTATAAAAACACTAGATTTTGGTAATAACATTTTTTTTTAAAGAATGGCTATCCGCATTGTTGCGATTCCGACAGAATCACGTAGTAAAGAGGATACACATGCAATAAATTGGCCCACAGCAGACAAGATATTGGTGCCAGTGTAAAAGGACATTTAAAATTTTTAGAAAAATGTTTTAATAATTAAAACTAAAATAATACATCACAAAGTGGAATAGGATAAAATAATATTCTTTGCAAGCATGTATGGAGTACAGTATCATGTTACTGAATATTATATTATTTTTATGTATGTGACAGTGCCTGGTAAATGAGACCACTTTATAGTCGTGAAGAGTGAGAATAATGTTAATCGATTTTACTAAGTCCTCCAAAGTGGTTTCTTTTACTAGACACAGTGTAACACTAGAAAATTAAATACTAACCCAGATAAAGTGTCGGCATCCGCCTCATTGATAACCTCTAATATTTTAGCCTTTTGTGTTTCACTATATTTATTTTCAAGATCCTGGCTGAAGTAACGCCAATAGCCAGTCGCTATTCGACAGTTTAAGCTTGTTGTAGACTAAAAATATTAAATAAATCATTATTGAAACCCCAGTTCTGTAAACAAAACTTGAGTTTTTATTACTAACCTTGCACTTAATAATATTAGAAAGTGTTCTAAGCAACATCTTCTGCTTTAAAGCATTCGATTAACAGCGTATTTTTATTTACTAATGAAACTTAATATCGTGATAGTTTTTTAATTAAAAAAAAATACTTCTCGGTTGCGTTGTGTGCGTGTTTTTCAGTGTTTTTGTTTATAATTAATGACATTGACATCTGATATTTTTTCTTTTCTTCTAAATAAAAGGCAATAATCCAAACCGCCTAAACTGCCTAATCCTGTCGTGATTATTTTCCTTTTCATAGTTGTTTCCCAAAGGTTCAACAATGCAGTTTTCAAAATTAAATATCTTTTACTCAAATATCTTTATCGTCAAAAGCGAAGTCTTAAATAATAACTTTGCCATCTATCCGCAAGAGTTAAAACTAAATAATCCTTTTCTTATAGTTCTATTGGAGTTCGATAGATGCCACTATAAGTCTTCACTAAGTGCATGTGGTATTTTAATTTGTAATTAATTTTTTTTGGTCTCTAGGTTGGCCTAGTTCAGTAATTTTTCCTGAAAAAATTTGTTTTACATTGTAGCACTTGTTCAACAAAAAAGTAAAAATGGAAGTTAAATTAAGAAAATAATTTCAAAGACGAAATATTAATTGACTGCGCTAGAGCTGCCACCTAGTGACCTATCGAGTTAATTAACAACAAATGAAGAAAAAAATATATTTCGAGAAATGGATCTGCGCCATCTCATATACATTTAGTGTACTACGACTAAAAGAAGAAGTCATAGAGACACTAGATGGATCTAGTAACATTATGATAATGTAAAAGTTGAAGGCCATTATTTTCTTTATTAATTTGTACGAAAGTAGGACTGGTACAATTCAAAGTTTAACGTGCTCTGGAGTGTACTACCTTGGTACAAGAAATCTAGACGGACAAGACAAGGATTTGATAAGACATACTTAGGTAGATACCTATAATATACCTATTGTAGTCCATCAACTTAGTCATTACACTAACATTTCCATAGCTTTACTTTATGCACAATCCCGCCGCTGTACACACAACAGCACAACAGACTGACATTGACGCATTCGCCCTGATTCTGCAAAGTAGGTACCTCGATATGCTGTTTGTTGCTGTTGTGAGTAATGATAGGTATTACAATAAGTACCTATTTATAGAATTTTACTTAAGTAGGTACTTACCTTCAGTTCAGGGGCTAGTTTCAGGTACGTAGGTAGGGATTTTTTGACCAGGCAATAAGAACTACATTTATATTATAGATAGACAGCGCAGAGAAAATATTAGAAAACGTGCAGAAAACGCAATGGATAAAGGATGAAAGAATTGAGTGACACTGGCATAATTCAAAAAAGTCAATGCAAAAAGCAAAAAAGTAATAAAACTTCACACATCTGTCACCGTGTCTTGCTACAGCATCTTCAAAATTTTCAGTATTCTACCATCTGAATTCCTCACCAAAATGCATGCCCAAGTGCATGCTCCCCGGCGTCGTAAGGTTGGAAAATTTCCAACTAGGTACGCCTCCGAAATCCATGGATAAATGAAGAAAACTTCCGTCACTAAATCAAGCAGCTAAATGCAGAGAAGTAGGTAAGAAAAGAAACATCAAGAATTTCATAAGTGCCCAGAAAGTATGTTCATGTTGCTGTCTCGCTTTAATTCGCGATCCGAGACGAGAAGGGACGAATGCCTGTTAACAAGATGGCGGATCGCACGACGACGCTCTGTCGCTATTCGTTGCTGAGCGCGGGCATTCGATCGCTTCCTTTGCTGCGAGAAGTACATTTGCGTTGGTAGCGTTTGTGTTGCTGTTTCGCTACTTCTGGCTTCTGGAAGACTCGCTACTTCTGACTTCTGTTGAAAAAACATCGGAGAACGGTATGTTTACATTTTTTATCATTTCCATGGCCATTATGTTTTCTATTCAATCATTTATTTTTATTATTTTAGGTATTCAATCTCATGTAGCAGGTTTCATGCTGGTTTCGACCTTGACATTTTTTTATGCCTACCCTCATTTTTATTTTCTACGATACATTGTATTATTTCGTGTTTAAAAGATTTTAAATTTTTTTGAGGTTATGTCGTCGTACTGTCCTACATCACATACCTACTCACTGCTTCTGAATTCGCTTTCATGAATTAAGACGGTACCTATTTCTTGTGGTAATTCTGTAGGTGTCACATTTTGTAGGTACCTACCTACTTAATACCTAACTGATCAGCTAATTGTATGTTAAAATTTATTTAAATAATCGGACGTTTTCCGTCCGGGCTTATAAAAAGTCCGGACATGGTCTGGACAAAAAAATCTGCTTCTAACAATAAATACGTAATAGGTAGTCGTTATTTTAGTTTATTTACACAAGTTTTGTATAATCCGGACTTTTCCGGATTTTCCATCTTATGCATAACGAACTTCTTGATCAATTGATCATACATTTCTGGGTACCATCCTAGTAGGTACTTATTATTTTTCAATGTTCTAGCAACTGTGGAAGTTGTTAACATTTTATCAGACAGCGGCAGCAGATTCCGTCAATTTATCAACTTTCCGGTTTTATTGTTTGGCCCGGTGTGTGAATCAGACCCAGCTTTTAATTAAATTAAACTGAACCCTATGGTATGGATATTAGATTCATCTGAGTAACCGCAAGTCCTCTTACAAGCACAGAAGACCAGAAAGTATAAGAGCAGCAGGTAATAAGCCCAAAGAAGATAAGATTGTTGTAGAACGATAGAAAATATTAGTCGTGCAACAGTGTGAGAATCTGACGTTTTACCTATTATCGCAACCTACATACTTTTATGTTGAACCCGCACTGAGCGGCAACGTCGCTTGCTCGCAAGCGAGCAGATCGACAAAATTGTTCTGCCACCTATTTACTAACTGCTGCAGGCAGGTTATCTGCCAGCTGCTTGTGTGGTTTATGCTGTGGTGATAATGAGCTGTTCTAGCAACAACCAAACTGTCATAATCAAGAAGCTGTCTACTAGCAGCCAGTTTGTTGAAGGAATACGGTATAAGCGTCATATTATCAGACAAAGACTCGTCGGGATGTTGCCAAATCGAACGGGGCCTGTCCTTCACAATGTTTAGTCTTGGGCTCGTGGCTATTCTTTCCCAAATCAATCCTATCATCTTTTGGTTTCGTCAACGTCAACGATGCATTTGCAACCATCACATAATCAGTTAGGTAGTCACACTTTTTGACATGTTATGGTAAATGAATGACGCTAGCAGGTCCTAATTAAGTAAGCAAGTTCTTTTTTAATTGTACTTTGAAACTTCACAAATTGTGTTATTTCTGAAACTAATCCGAAACAACATTTTTATTCAATGGTACCTATTTTATTTTTAAAAGTGTCCAAATAAATATTTTTCCATTGACACAAATTATTCGTACTAATCAACTAATCACCCAGGTAGGTACATCGTCCGCCATTTTGGATTTACTCTTTTATATTTTATGAATTGCTGAGAGTAATTATGTTTCGCTTGTTTTTATGAGGTATGAGGATTGATTTTTTTGTTCTTCTTCTTATAGTGTAGGTATAGTCAAGTATGTGGCGAACTTGGTTAACCCTGGTGTCAGAGTTTTCAAACCGCACGATGGCCTCTGACTTGGTTTTATCGATTTTTTTGTTAATTTGTTGTCCTTCCAAACTTCAGCTAAGATATGGTGTCTTCATAAAAATATTTCAAATTGTGTTCAGTACAACTCTACACTAACTGATTTATTTAATCCTTAGCAATTTTCACCATCCATCAAACAAACGGCATTTTCCCTTAAACTTAAGGAGAAGTCATTTCAAACCTCGAAAGACTATAAATAACTGTTATATTCTAGAAGACTATCTTCACAGCAACGTGTTCGTTTTACCAGTTTGAGCCACATGCCATCCTACCCAAAGCGATTTTACTGCACGTACAGCTTACAATGCTGAGTTTGATACAGTAACCTTGTTGAGATTCTGTACAAAAGCAGCAATGTAATGGATGAAGTGCGAGCATATTGCACGTTATGGAGTTTGTCGATATTTAAAGGCAAGTTTTTTAGTTCATTGCATTGTCGACATGGTTGAGTTAGAGTGTGATTATTTGTGGTCTTTCCAGGTATATATTTCTTCTTCATAAGGTACATGAGTGTTATTTTAAATTTATTTATTTACACCTCTAGTTATTGTCTTGATGTTTTATTTCAATTCACAGGCATGTTTTAAGGAAGTTTGTATATTTTCTGCAGTTATTTCAGAAGGAGTTTTGTACTACCTAGATATCTTCTGTTTAGCCCACAGTTGCAATAGGGTCGTGCCACTGCACTGTACGCTAAGCTTGAAAAGGTGATGCTATCTGTCTCTATGAGCCTTACGTTTGGTAAATGAATAATAAATAATACATATTTCTTAAGATTTGATAACAGACTATCTACGTCTATTGTGTATTTATGTATTTCTATTGAAGCCATACTTCTTTAAGTATTATTTGCTGCTAGATTGTTTATTTTGATATAAATCAGAAGAAATAAGTTGGACGAGCGAATTTACATTTAATAATATCTTAGATTTAATACATTAAAGAATTGATCGATGTGATTACTGATGATGACTAAAATATCAATACTCTTTCTATATTCTTCTTCAAACGTAGAAATAATTTATGTTTCTATTTTTGAGATGACGTTTCGCTCTCGTTCGGGTGTGATCGGACGCCCTCGGTCTCACTCGGCGCCGAGTCAAGCAACCCACCCGTCATGAACAAGGCATTTTACGTAAGAACGGCAACATCGCACAATCATTTATTCGCTGTTTTTACATAATTTTACACTACTTCTCTTAAATTTTTTTTGTCCTTATAAAACGAAACCTCCACAACTACTTTAATGTGCATTTTTGAAACCATCGAATCATTAAATACAACCAGTAAAATCATTAGGTCAGTCCACAATCAATGGCTTTGAAAGCAAAAACGGCAACATGGCGTGTCGCCGTCGCTTTCTGTTATTCAAAGATTAGGGATTCTTGGGTAGGTATTTCGCATATGTATTTACATTTTGTTTTCCAATAGGATTAAATTCTCCAGGTCCTAAAAATCTCAATCTTGTTGACCCCAATTGTTTATTTAGGTATGTGTACCTAAGTAGGTAATCGTCTATAAACTGTTATATCATGTCCCAACGTAGACAAATACAGCTAACATAATATTAAAAATTAAACTAAAGAAGTAGGTAGAAGAGAAGACAGAAGAATAATACAGCTGTTCCGCCATCAAAATGTGACCCTCTGCTGTGTAGATAATCAGAGTACGTACCTACATTTTGTACAGAGCAATGCGCAAGGCAGAGGCCGCGTTCGGATCGAACGTGCTCGCTCCATCATAAGCGAGCGTGTTGTGTTGCTCGTCCCCCTCCTTCGCTAAGCGTTGCGGAGTTACCGAGCTCTGCCGTTCGCTTCTCGTTTATCGCTTACTCTGTACTTTTGTTCGAGTTTCAAACTCCGGTCTGCCGCCATATTGGTGGCGGCCATTTTCTTCTCTCTCTTTCTGCTTGAACTCAGTGCGAACACAACCGCGTTAGGGAGCACTCGTATCGCGTTGTCGCAAATCTTCTTAACCATTCTTCTTCTGTGAACTCTTGTTTGACGTCATCACAGGTATGTAGCTATATTTTGTAAACATTGCGTTGTTTCTGACATTGTTCAAGTATTTAATACTTGTTTATAATTGAATTACTATTGTATTTAATAACGTTCCTTCTTTATTGTGTTGTAATCAGTTTTTAGGTTATGATTGGTCTTTTTTTGTTTAGTAAGTTTCATGCATTAAGTACCTACCTCCTTATTGTTCTGTATTATTATTTTATTTCTCCGATTCATTATTGTCATATATTAATTACCTATACTTATACCTGCTTTTTATGTGTTTCATATGGTGTCTTTTTGTAATAAAAGCATTTCTCACTGCCGGTACTTTTGAAATTGAATTGTTTTCCAAACCTGTTCTGTCAAAAATACCGATTTTGTGATGTTCTTTTACTTCCTGAGAGTCTTATCTGACACTTTTATTTTGGAAATAAGTACTTACTTACTTATCTAGGTACCCTCCCTGCTTAAAGTATACTGTGTGACCTCTATTCTTCTTCTTTGTGCTCGGACAGAAAAAATAGATTCCTAAATCATTTTTATTACTTAAAGTGCCGAGTCGATTTTGGGACCATTGCAGACGACCTCAATTTTGTTCCCATAGGAATTTCCGGAAAAGCTACTCACGCTCTTTTATTTACCTACTGACTGGACTTATTTTTGGTAATTTGTACATATGGTAGGTATATAGGTTAGGTACCGTACATTCGTCTTTTGATGTTTCAACAAACCAGTTTTAAAAAAGGGGCTCCCAATCTGTGTCCCGTCTTCTTTCAGATCCATTTTAAGAAGACATGGCTTGTTATACCTACAGTTGAGTTTGTTTATTATACCTAGTTGATGAGACACTGATGAGACAAAGGTTTACATCCCTAATGTCTGACTGTGTTGTATTGGAAATAGTTTTATCTGGGTAATCAAACGTTTATGTACTGCATCAGTATCTTAGGTTGAACATCCTTCTGTTTAAAAGTACTAAATATTTCTATTTAATATTACGAGGAACGGTCTGCTATCCTCTGCTCGTTCAATAGCCTCTTGGCAAAATCCACCTTCACTTCGTCAGTTCTAACTCCGACGCATCTACAAACTTCTTGCCGTCCTACTCGCACTCGCGTGAATCGCGTATGCTTTGCGCAATAGTATCTGACAGCCGGAACACTTGGTTATCAACGTGCAGCTCTGGGAGTGGGAAATGTATTCCGATGTTCCGAGCAACAGCGCGAAGCCGCCATCTTGAAAATTGGTTTCGTGTTTTTAGTTTTGTACATGATTTGCTGGCATTGCTGCATGATTTAGATTACAAAAACACAGAATAAGCACTTCAATTACCTACCTAGATACTTAATTGATTTGCAATTTTTTTTAGCGTAGAAGATTGTTATGACTATGAGTTTTTCTACGGATTTTTAAATGTTCTACTGGATTGGGATTCCTATCCTTAGCCCTACTAGGCAGCTGTCTTTATAGATCGCGCCATCCCTATTTTGCTGCATTTGGTTCACTTTTCAGTAAAAAAAATACTTGAGGCTAGGGTTAAAGTAGGTAGCAAAAAGATTAAACATATAAAATAAACATGTCGCCTTGTTTATTTTGAAAAATATCATCCAAATAGTGTGAGCTTGGTGTCACGCTAGGTACCTGTCTAAAACGTCGAATTTTTTTTATGGTTTGACACTAGCCGAAGTCCTCTCAGACTAATCTGTTTAGTACCTAAGGCAAGACTAAGAACTAGAATTTTTCATTATTTATTTTAGTATTTCAGAAGGTATAAATCATTATTTGCTAGATCTGCATATTTTATTGCGAAAATTATAACGAAAAGTATTTATTTTGTGTTAATTTTATGATTTGACTGATTATAACCTAGAAATAATCAATAACCATGTTATTTATCATTCACTGTGACGCTGGCATGGCGTCGCGCACAGTCCGGCCGTGCATTGCCTTGTCACGTTTTATGCCCTCAGTTTCAAACATAGCAATTGGTACACCCATACGCCACTAGATGGCGTTGTTACAAACTTTCATTCGGCTAGAATTTTATTCACTTCATCCTTCTTTTTGGTTCTAGTTACTGAAATGCAGGTGAGATTTGGAATATGTATTTCGTCATCAGTCCACATACCTACGTCCCCACCAAAGGGCACGCCCTTCCCTTCGAAATATATTAAGATGATATTTTTTGTTGACTTTACGATTAGCATAGATGTTCTCTTTTTAGTAGAGTTGTTTTTTCTAATTCTTTGAAAAAAAAGAATTTGGAGTTTTTTTCCGTGCTTCTAAGTTTGCGGCTAGATCAACGAGTTTGTACATTCTCTCCGATCCGATTTTTGAGAACTTAATTTTTTTTTAAAGTATCAAACTTGTAAATACATTAATTCTCCTTTCGTCTACCACAACTTTGCTGCTGTTAATTATTTTGCAGACGAGAACCATTGTTTTCCTTATTTCCTTGTAAAAGCATATAATTTTGAAGGAATATAATCTGTCAAAAATTTTATTTGCGACTATTAAACGTAGTAACTATTTATAACTCTGTGCTATTATATTGACTCGGCCATAGATGAATAAATAGGTATGTCACGGCGACAAAACTGCAGCTTCTAAAAAAACGGGATGTGGCTGCTAGAAAACCGTAGCAGAAGGTAGCAAATAAGTATATATAAATATTAAAAAGTTTAACTGGGTCGCAAAAATATATTTTTGGGTTCTACGATTAATTAAAACGGCACAAAGTAAGACAAAACAAAAAAATAGATGTCCGCCATATGGGATTCGAAAATGGGTGCCATGATATTGTCTATATCTTATCTCCGAAGCCCTAAAAAAGACTCCGGTATATTTTTTTAAATAATTTTAGCACGATGTTTGTATGCTCAATCTGTTAAACATAAATACCATTTTCACAATTTTTCAAAGCCAATAGTTTATTTTCTGCTGCCATCATTTTGGCGCCAAAAAACTAATTTTTGAGTTTTTTGACTCTTGATTCTTTTTTTTAACTTAATTTCTTAATTTTTAATTTCTCAAACTTAATTTCTTTTTTTGAGGACCTCGATTAAATACTATTCTTTTTATATATATAATTTTGAAGGACATAAAAAATATTTTATGGGTGCTGCAGAAAGCTGCAAAAATAATAATCTGTCAGCGATAAAAATAAACTTGCGACTACTACTTACCTATATTAACTCTGCTACAAAACTGCGGCTTCGTAAAATCGAGAAGTGGTTACTAGAAAATGGTAGCAAATATAATTCGTTTAAGGTATTAAAAATCATGATCGGGCTGCTAAAACTAATGACTTAGTCGCTAGAATAATGATTTTGCTAATAAAAATAATGCCTTGGCTACTATAAATGGCTGCTAAAGGCGACTAATATTATTAAGAGGGTGGCAAAAAAAATATTGGGTTGCTGAAGTAATTAAAACGACACAAAACAAGAATAAGGAAAAAAATGGATGTCCGACATCTTGAATTCAAAAATGGATGGCATATTATTCGCTTTATCTTATTGCAAAAGACCTAGAGGGATCCCATTTTCACTATATAAAGGTCAACATTTTAATTTTCCCCTGACATCATTTTGTTGCCTGAAATGAATTTTGTCACCAAAACACAAATCTCAGCCTAAAACTACATTTAAAAGGTACTGGTTTTTGAATTTATTGAATTGACTCTTGATTAGTCATCAGCCAATTTAATTTTAAATTTGATTTTTTTTTGGGGAAATTTCACATTATTCGTCGCTCCATTAAATACGATCCTTATTTTTGCTGTAAATAATGAAACAATAAATCAAGCATCAAAAGAATTCATTATGTAATGGAAAAGACAATAAAGCTAATTACTTTTTGTTTCATACAGATCGAGCTAATATTTTTAAAGATATAAACGTTTGTAAACGTAAACGGATTTCTTATTATCACTTACTTAACGGTGAAGGAAAACATTGTGATAAAACCCGCCCGTCCAAGAATATTCATTTTCGAAAGACGAGCGGTCCACCAACCCGCATTGGGCCAGCGTGGTGAACTGTGGCCTAAATCCCCTTCGTGTTTCGAAGGGAGGCCCGTGCCCCTCGGTGTCCCCACCTATGGCACGGGCTTCCCTTGTAAAAAAAATATAGTATATGGGCTGGTAAAAAAAAAAAAAACATTTGAAAATCGCAGAAAAATTTAAATCCGCGCGGTCGCGCGTGACGTCACATTGCTACTCGCGGTTCGAACTCCTTTTGCGCCGCGCCGTTCAGTTTCCCTTTCTTTTTCGCCATATTTTTTACTTTTATCTTTACTAAAATATTAAAAAGAGGAAAGATTTGTATTTTTGTATGTAACGAATAAACTTAAAAACTACTGGACCGATTTCAAAAATTCTTCCACCATTATCCCCGATTAACAGGCTACATAATTTTACCGAATTCCCACGGGAACGAAGTCCCGAGCGGGATGCTAGTAAGTTATAAAATTAATCTCTGCCCAGTTATGGGTTCTTTTTTGTGATTTTTGAATAAGGAATCTCAAAAATAACATTTATGTTTCGTTAGAATAAAGTACGTATTTTTGTTCCATCAATCATAAAAAAATGATAGGTTAATGCTGTCTACCTATTGTTTTTATTACTGCCACTTTTTAGTGAAAAATCGTATTCTTTTGAAAAAAAAGCATTGTATACCGTCATTACTACAAGAAAATTCAGTTTTAGAATTTCTACCTATTGCTAATTTTAATAATGATTTTCGCCTGAGATTTGGGAGATTTCGTAAACGTAGGAGTTTTTGTTAAAAGCACAGTGGCAACCCAGAACAAATCGGGTGTGAACTGTTGAGAGCAGGCGCTCGAATGATCAGTGATCTCGTTTAAATTGATTTAATAGGTATTGATTCCAACTCGTTATATATTTATAAGTGATCGGAATAGGCCGAATATATTAACCTAAACTTGAAGAACAGAGTCAAAAAGTGGAGACTCCTTATGACAAATATATTTTACGGGACATCTTCCGCGACATCACTTAACTAATTGATGTCCCGGAAGATGAATGTAACCTTTTTTTTTGTTCAAGACGATCTTTAGGAACAAATTAAAAAACCGACTAGCTACTAACCTAACCTAACCCGGCGTTGCTCGGGTTAAAATACATGGCATGTTTAATGGTATAAAAAATATTTAAGGATCTATTTTTTAACGTAGATATTATAGATTTCTACTTTAGATATTGAGAGACTTATTCGACCATTAAACATAGGTACAGTGTATACATAGAGTATATTTAATTAAATAATTGAAATAATTACAATTTTTGATCTTTACTAGACTGCAAACACGATCAAACTGACGAAAAGTCACTGAATTTCGATTTATATAGGTACCATAATACATCGAAATTTCTAATACCAGAACATTCAAGATTATTCCCAACAATGACAGCTTATCCAAATTAACATTTTTAAATGTTCTCGATTTTTTTTGAAATTTTAAAGAACATTCTAGAACTTTCAAGATTATTCCTGATAATGACAGCTTATCCTGAGTTTTTTTAGAATTTTCAAATCATTTTTTAATGTTCTGCAACATTCTAGAACGATCAAAATTATTCCCGATAGTGACAGATCACCCCGTACCTTTATAATTTTTTTTAATAATAGTAGATCGTTCTAGAATATTCTAGAATATTACGGCAAAATCTAGAACATTCTAGAAATCATTGATAATTAATTGATTTCAATAATTTTTAGAACATTTCAGATTGATTATAACAAGTGCAGACATTTTGAATCTTTCTAGATCGTTCCAGAAATGTTAGAACTTTCCAGAACATTCCTTACCGATTTAAGCAGCTACAGACATTTTGAATCTGTCTAGATCATTCCTGAAATTTCTAGAACATTTCATATCGTTTTTAACAGTTGGACACAATTTGGAACTTTCTAGATCATTTCAGACATTTCTAAACTTTCTGGGACATTACATATCGATTTTAACAGTTGCACACAATTAGAAACTTTCTAGATCATTCCAGACGTTTCTAGAACATTCCATATCGATTTCAGCAGCAGACATTTTGAATGTTTCTAGATCATTCAATAAATTTTTAGAACTTTCTAGAACATTCTGGATCGATTTTAACAGTTGCAGACGTTTTGGAACATTCTAGATGAGTCCAGAAATTTTTAGAACTTTCTAGATCTTTATAAATCGATTTGAAAGGTTGCACATATTTTGGAACTTTCTGCAAATTTTTGGAACCTTTTAGAACATTCTAGATTGACTGTAACAGTTGCACACATTTTGGAGTTTTCTAGGTCATTCCAGAATTTTTTAGAACTTTTCAAAAGTTCTCATGAGTTAGAAAAGGACAGATATATATTTATTTCACATTTTTGCTACCCACAACCACCCACTTCTTTTCCGCGACCAAACTCCCTTACTTTCACCGTGAGACCAAGGGGTATTTATCACCCCAACGGTAAGTTAATTCTAGTTGGTGGTTATAGAGAAAATCCTGTCATTACAAACGAACATTAGCATTTTTATATATATGTATATTAAGATTAATATGTTGTTTTTTATACCAATTTATATTGGTTCTTTTATTTGATCCTAAAGATCGTGTTGAATAAAAACAAAGGTTAAATTCAATTTATTTTACTGTAGTACATACACATTTTACTGTAGTCCCGGAAGATGTCCCGTAAAAAAATGTTGTCATAAGGAGTATCCACTTTTTGACTCTGCTCTTCGAAGTTTAGGTTAATATATTCTGCCTATTGCGATTTTATAACAGATGTTTTTGTCTTTCATGTTCTGTAACATATAGATGTGTGTGTTGGTGAGGGTAGCGCCTAGCAGAGATGACGATAAAAACACCGTTGTTCTTTACAATTATTACACTCGTATTACAGTAATAGTTCAAGTTATTAAAATGTCTTAAGTGTAATATTGTTCTTTGCACAACGTTCGTTCGGTTCGATACACTTAGTGTCTTTTGGCAATTTTATTGAACGATTTAAATCACGTAATGGAATTTCACAATTCCAAAAATGAAGTTTTTACTATAACCATGTTTAAATTGATCTATCATGAATTAGGTTATTAAAAAATCTAATTTGTTTCATAAAATATTTATTAGATTTTCTACAAATTGAAATGAAAGTCATACTCGGGCATTGCGAAGATCCATTACGTCACAAAATTAAATTGTTAAAATAAATAAATAAGCCTGTAATAGATAGATAGATAGATAAGATAGATAAAGACTTTATTCTTTTTTTTTTCTTTTTTAGACTTTATTTTTTTTTAATATTGATAACAGCATTTATTATTGAATATTTATCACAATCAGTTTTATTAAAAATCCAAAAAGGAACTATTTTACCACCATAAATGTACTTGAGTCCAAAACATAAGGTTACGTCACTTTTAGGTACTTGACAAGACACAAAAATCAATTTTTATAAAGTTAGTAACAAAATATTATAGGATAAGTACTTACTCAAACTTGAAAGTGGAATTAGTTCTGTAATATTGAACATTAACTTCATAAATTACAAAATAATTGAATGTAAATATTACAGCCAAAGTAAAGGTAATGGAATAGAACGTGACGTATAGGAACTATTAGGCATCGTTTACATTGTATAAAAAAATTGGTCGACAAAACGATCTTTGGGTAACCGAGTGCACGTGGACTACATGATTGTTAGTGTACCAAGCACATAGGTATAAACATTAAAAACTGCATGTACTTTGATTTTGCAGTCAAATGCAGTCCAAATGCTGCGTAATTGACTGTGATGTCGCTTTTCTTTTTTTTTTCTTTTATTCTCTCGATTTTCGTCTTCTTTCATTTTTCTCATCATCGGTTACATCTCTTATCCTTTTTTTGGATTCTTTTCATTCTTTGGCACTGTTTTTTTATATTCTTTGTTTCTTTCTAGCTCATTTTTTATTTTCTCGCGGCGCTCGGCTACAGTCAACGCCATTTTGCTCATCTAAAAAAATAGTTACTTAAAAATATTACGGTTTTATTATTATACTAGCTTTCCGCCCGGGACTTGGTTCCTGTGGGAGTTTGGGAAATTTTTGTAGCCTATGTATTATCCTGATGTATAAGTTATATTATTGTATCTGCGCTCGCCACTTGCTCGGTGAAGCTGTCAAGGCCATCAGCGCCCAACAGTGTAGTCATTTAGAAAAAAAAATACGGGTGCTACAGTTCCTAAATTAATATTTTGTTAATACGTACCTATCCTATGTCACATTATTACAATAATTCCCCTACAGTAGTGAAACGCCTTTGATGTCGCGCGATGCCGCCGCCGGTGTAAGTACCTACCAAGCAGATATGCCAGGGTTGCCACGAAACGGGAAATAAAATAAAATATTGCAATTGTAAAGTGATCATTTAATCAACATGTTTCATTTACATATGTTATACTGCCAGATATTTACGTGAAACTTTATTTTTGTATGATTTTAGTTCTCTATTTAAAAATGTAATATGAATATGCATCCGAATAAACAATCTTATTAGAAAAACATGAGCATGGCCGCGATTTAAATTCTACGGAACTTAGAACATTAAATATTTTCTCTGAAATATTGTTTCCAACATACGAACGGAAATTTTGCTTAAATGTGGCTTACAATACTGAACAAAGTCATCAAGGGGTACCTGTAATCCACCAAAAGAATCACGCCGGGTATCATACGCACGTTGTAAATAGACATTATTTATTGTTGGTTGGTCAGAATAACATGACGCGTAGTTTATCATGGATAAACACTTGTTAAATTAATAAAATTAAAACACATAAGCGTTGTAGCGTTACCCCTGCTCACGGAGGACTGAAAACTCCGCGCCGCCGCCGCCCGCTTCCCCGCGAGGCGCTTTACTTCGTTGCTCTGCGCAAGTATATTCGTTTCACTACTGTAGGGGCATTATTGTAATAGGTACTGTGCCTATGTGTACGATGTAGGTCTAATGTTGCAGGTTGCTACATGAAATACATCTTATGAACGTAAAGTTTCATCAAAATGTCTTGAGTAGTTTCTGGATGAAAGAATAACTTAACATTCTTATAAACTACTTATCTATATAACAAAATCAAAATGATAGAATGGTTTCCAACTTTTGTGTTTTGTGATAAGCAATAAGGACGTGAATATGAATATTCAAATTAATTTTTTTTATTTTTTTTTATTTCAGGTCTCGACCGCCATCTCCCTGAACATAAATATAGGCAATGTAAACAATGCAATTAATATTAGAACCTCAAAGCGCAAGTGTACATATACAAGATACAATGTCAACAAAAAATTTGGAGACCGTACTTGAAAATCCAGTCAAAAACGGCATTACTGAACAAGATAATGCTGAACCTGAGAATAGTATTTCTTTCGATAAAAAAAATAACCTAAGCATCAATAATCTTGATATCAAAGAAGATATTCAAGGTAAAGAAGAAATAGAAAAAGCCATGGGTGATTTAGTGACAGAAAGTTTAGAAAAAGAAGAAAATATAGAAAATGAAGAAAAAGAAACACACGTACGCCTCGAGGAAGATGTGTTTGTGACCGCTCAAAATAGCGAATTAGATACTATAAACCATAAAGACGTCCACAGTCTTGAGAGTTCTGAAGATTCTCTACAAAAAGACTTAATTCAGCCTGCTGTTGCTAAATTACAAGCAATAGCTAACGATCGAAATAAAGAGACAGAAGTAAACATAAATATTGTAGAGGTAAATGAAAAAACGAATGAGGACAGTAAAATTATGGAAGTTGAAGACAATGTAAATATTAAAGTTGAAGATAAAGTTAATGTTCAAGATGAAGATAAAATTGACATTGAAATGAAAATTGAAAACAATAGCAATTCAGAAGTTGAAAACACAAAGAACGTGGAAACTGAAGAAAAAGTAAACATAGATGTTAAATTGAAAAACAAAGACAACACTGAAGTGGAAGATGAAGTACGCACGAATGTTGAAACTAAAGTAAACGCTGAAGTTGAAGACCCATCAAGCACTGAATTACAGGGTAAAGTAAACATAAAAATTGAGAACGAAGTTAACATAATAGTTGATGAGAAAGAAAACACTGAAGTGGTAGAAAAGGAAATCATTGATTTAGAAAACAAAGCATACATGGAAGCTGAAGACATAGCTAATATGGAAGTTGAATTAGCGAAAGGTGAAGGACAAGAAGTTAATAATGTAGATGAAGTCATAAAAGACACGTCTATAGAAGTGAAAGATGACAAATTAACAGAACCAGCAAGAAATGTGGACACTTTTCCAAACGACATTGAAATATCAGATGCAGTCTTAACTTCTAACGCTGAGCAAAATAGAACTGAGGCTCCTGAAAGGGCAGGAGGGGATGGAAGTATGGTTGTAACTGAAGAACCTTCTGCATTAGAGTTAGACCTAAGTAAAACTGATACCGGACCTAACGAATATTGTAACATTATGGATGATGAAAAACCGAGTGATGTAGATATGGAAACACTTGAAGAAGAAGATAGTTACTGTAGTGTGCAGAATGATTCATCACTAAACTCTGCCCCTAAAGAAATCACGGAATTATTCAAAAACGATAGCTCGGCTATTGTGGACACAGATTGTTCAGACTCGTCCCAATTAAAATTGACTGACTCTGTTGGTAACAGTACTGAAGAAGGTGTAGTGGCCCTCACTTCCAGTGAAAGTGAGAAACTGTGTATGAACAGCAATGACGACCAAGTTGCTGGATTATCTGATGTAAATAATGAAGCAATCATATCTAACGAAATCAAAGAAATATCTCAAAATAGTAATGATGACGGAGTAATAGAATCAACTGAAGAAAAAAATGAAGTAATCACGTATAGTGAAAGTGCAAAACCTCCTCATGATAGCATTGATGAACAAATTGTTGAAATAACTGACGAAAATAAACAAACTGAGACTTTTGAGAAAAAGGTTGATGATTTAGAAAAATCTATTGATGAACGAATTGTTGAAATAACTGACGAAAATAAACAAACTGAGACTTTTGAGAAAAATGTTGATGATTTAGAAAAAACTATTGAGACAAGAGAGGTTATCACGTCAAGAGAAACTGAACAATCACATCTTATAAATTACGATGACCAAATTATTGAGGTACCAGATGAAAAAACGGAACAACCACAAAATGATGAAGTTTTTGATGTAGACGAAATCAAAATCGTTAACGATGTAACTTCTGAACGTGTGACTAGTCCATCAAAAACAAACGAAGATAAGACTCCTGCGCCTATCATCAAGCTTTCTAATACAATGGATATTTTGTCTGATGATGAAGACGAATCATCAAAAACAGACAATCACACAGGTGTCACTGAATCCACTGAGAAACAATGTATTAATCTTGACGATGATGATGACATCATGTTAATTGATGATGACATAAATAAAGATGACAAGAAAGAAAATACTGCCATGGATGTTATTGGAGAAAAAGAGGATGAGCATGCAAAAATTGAGACTGAAGTCGTAGATTTAGAAAAAACAACAGATGAAAAAATTGGAACTCCTACGACTGTACAAGAAGAAGTCAAGGGTTAGTATTCACTTTGCTGTTTTAAGATTGAAATATTGTTGCTCGATATCCTTTAAATCAGTCATTCTAAACTTGATATATTTTTTTTGTTTTTCAGAATCCAAAATGCTTGATATTGAAGTCAAAGAAAACATTGAATCTTCAACTCCAGAGAAGAAGAATGTGGAGGAACCTAATGAAAGAAATATAACGAAGCCATTAGTACCTGAGGAATTTTTCAAGTCTTACCGTAAGAACCTGGCTGAGATGAATAGGAATGATCTAGAAGAATTTTGCATTCTAAAAATTGTCGAAAGCATAATTGACAGAACTAATTTAAATGAAATTAGGACCAAATTAAAAAATTTAGCTTCTACCATTGAAGAATACAAAAAGAAAACTATTACGCTTGCTAAACAAAATAGAGATCTGCAAGTCGTACTCAAATCAGTCAAGGAGGAACAGAAAAAACGAACCGATCAACCTATCGTCCCATTAAGAATTACGAGGTCTGTAGGCATGCAAGTTTTAATGACGGACAAAAATAGAAGAAGATTGACTGGCCCGCTTCCTAATACTTCAAATGCAAATAATGCTACTAATAATATGAATCTAGTAACTGTCAGTAATACTCGACCAATGCGGAATGTGAACCAGGCTTCACGGACTCAAAACCAAACAAAAGCTAACAATAGCCCACAGAATATTCCTGTACCAAGACTAGTTCCAGCTCCAAACAGTGTTAATAATAAAGTGACGCCTCAATCTTCTATGGCGAAATCTAGTCCTATGCTGAATGGTACTAAAGCTACACCGCCAATTCAAAAGTCGGCGGAAAAAAGACCTCGATTACAAAGTCAAACTTCTTCGGTGACAGTAGACCTAACTGATGATGAACCTCCTGCCAAGGTGATGACGAAGACTCCACCGCCTGTGAGACTTGTGAATCAACAGAATTTGATGGCTCCCAGACAACAATTCAACAGTCCCAGAAAGGTGTACATACCTATCAGCGGACCACAAGCTGTTAGACCAGGTCAGGCGATTATGTTAAAAACAGTTGCCCCTCAAGGTATATCCTTTGAACAAAGCATTATTGGATTCTTATAAAGTGCTTATTTAACTTTATATTTTTATTTTCAGCTCCTAGACCCAGAGGCCCAGCTCCGCCGATGGTGAGAGTGCCACAAAGTAACATGCCAATAAAACAAACCCAAGTAGTGAGAAGAATGCAAGGCACCAGACATCCAGCGCCCTTGCCCGATTCTATGAAACAATATCAACCTCCTAATTGGAAAGCCTTGCCTCCACCTCCAGATTTGAAATTGTCCAAAGTTGAAAACGGAATAGTAATTTCCTGGAAGATAGAAGGGTATCAAGAAGATAGTTATGAAGAGATAGCAAGTTATCAGCTTTATGCCTACCAAGAGACGTCGTCACCACCAAGCACGGCGTTGTGGAAAAAGATAGGCGATGTGAAGGCGTTGCCCCTGCCGATGGCTTGCACCCTGACTCAGTTCATGGCCGGCTACAAGTATTATTTCGCGGTGAGAGCCGTCGATGTAAAGTCGCGACTCGGACCCTTCAGCTTGCCCGGAAGCATCCTTCTGCTGAATAAAATGTAAGACTGATGAATAAAAAAATTGTTTACTAATTTTATTAGGTTTTGTGCTTACAATGTTATACATTGTGGCATTGGGTGATCTCTTAGAAACAATAACTTTTGGTTGATTTAATTATTTTTAGTTATTCTTTTATTTAACTCCTACTTTCGTAGACAGTGTTGTAGGATTTAAATTTTATTTGGTTTTGAATCGTGACACGCATGACACTGCAAATATTATAAGCATTCAAATGTATGAATAATAGTGATTTGATAGGAATAGATATACTAAAGTTATTCGACAATGTAGATAGCTCTAATGTTTGAGATTTTACTGTAAAGACAGCTGTCACGATCACTGGGTCAGGCCGAGTAACTTTGCCGGTAACACGGTAACACAAGCCAAACAAAGTAACACAAGGTAACACAACGAAAATGTAAAGCTGAGCTCACAAGAGTTTACTTTGAACAAAAATAGGCTTTTTCTGTTTATTATCATAAATAATAAGGAATATTCGGAAAATTTCAAAATGATAGGCAATATATTAAAACGCCATAATTTTATCATAGATTATTGATTTATAAATATTACAATTTTTATATATTTATATATATTAAGTAACTTTTTTTAAAAATTATTTAACTTGTAATAAACAGCTCTAAAAAAGTTATGTCAATTACGTAAGGTAAGTATGTTTTCTTTAGTTTTATTTTTAAAAAAACGCAGGTACTACGTATATAAACACAACTTTAGGTAACACAAAGTAACACAAGGTAACACAATCAGATGACTCGCGACAAATATAACCTTATTTCTTATTCTGTTATGATTTTTGAATATTTTTTGCTTATAACTCATAAATCGTACTATAACTTACAAAATGAGAGCAAAATTTGATTGAATATGTACTTACCATGAAGAAAATTGAGTTCAGAAGTGAAAAAACAAAAGTTACACGCCGAAAACACCACTTCACCTTCACCTCACAACAAACGAAATGGTCGAATGGCGCAGACGCAATATGCATGAAAACGAACAGTGATGCCGCTTTAGGAAAAGTGTTAAATGTTACCATTACGTAAAGTAAATTTTGCCTAAAACGGTAACACAATGTAAAAGTAACACAATACAAAATACCGGAGACATTAATTTAATAGTGGTTATTTATACGATTTTGATAATAATTATACCTAACTCAAGAATTGGTGTACCCTACATGGATCATACTTCTACAAAAACACTTGTTTTTATTAATTATCACCATGGTATTCAAGTAAATTACCATGAATTAATGTAAGGCGACGACGAGGGGACACTCAAATTTTGTATGGAGCCAAAACTCAGTGATTTAAATAAAAATTGAAAATAATATGTTAAAACATCAATTAATATATTGACATATAATATATTTCAATTAATAACATTAATATAAAGTTGGGGACGTAGCCATTTATTTGCAAGCGGCAAAGTTACTCGGCCTTTTACCCCACTAAAGAAGAGTAATTATGTTTGTAAATATTACCAATATGGTACTTCACTACTTTTCGTTGGACTGACAAGATTATTCAAAAATTTACTGGTAATACCTAATTCATTTTTTTTTATAAATACAGGTACCATTAGAAAACAAATTAATCATCGCTACCTATTGTAATACCCGTTCGCTTAAGTCTGCAGAATCTGAATATCAATGCCCGGTTGCGATTTCCGGTCTGCAGCGATATTTAAGAAAATCCTGCTAGCAGTTTTTTTTAAATAAAAATATCCTGCAAGCAGTTTTTTTTAATAAAAATGTTTTCCTCGAGTACAATTTGCTATTTTCAACTATTGAGGGTACTTTCCCTCCAGGTACGGTTTCCTCGATCGAAGGCGCGCGCGGTATGGTGTCGGAGCTCGCAAGCGAGAAAAGATTTCTGCAGCCTTGAAACTAATGGATAGTAATAAAGAAAATTAAAAAATTATAGTAGATTAAAGTTTTCATTAAATAGAAATGTACTTTTTATTTATTTACCTCTTCCGTATTCTGAGTGACAAATTATAAATACTTACGTTTCCCTCCACATTTTTTTTACGAATTAAAATGCAAAGTTTCATTGTGAAAAATAAACCGTCGGGAACATTTTCGCGCGATGTATTTTAAGATTTAAAAATTCGTAACAGCAGAGCGTTGGGAAATTACACTGGTGGAAATTAAGAAATAGGAACTAATCGCCGAGGGCAGACTTCAAAAACGCTAAGTGTATTCTCTTGACTTCAAATGGCGTTCACAGGCCATCTAACGAGTGCAACGTTGATAATATGTAATAAGCGTGGTAGAATAACAAATCTTGTCAATTCGTATGCGAATTGGAATTCTATTGTTTCAAAAATACGTCTCAAGATGAGGAAAAGAAGCCCTCGTTCGTCTTAGGACAGATTCATGGTCGCCATGGACTGTAACGTGCTAGCAATTAAATTTTAATTGAAGAGAATAGGCGAATTATACATAAAGATACTTATTAAATACTTTTCATCGCTCGAGGGAAAAGAGATTTCTGAAGCAGAGTGGAAAAAATTTTGAATTTGGTTTAGACGCATGAGACTTTGCAATAAATAGATGCTGGTAGTGGAGAGTTATTTGAAAAGATAAGTATACTTAATACCTAATGAAAATTATGAAGAGTTTCGCAAGGGAATCGAGGTCCTACGTATATAAAACAACACGGAAAAACAATGTGTCACACAGCAGCACCTTTGAGCAGCCTTTTGCAAATGCCCTATAACAAATGCGCAACGCATGAAATAGTATAATTTATAAATAAACGAGTACAGTCAAGCTTGACACTGGACCGGCCGGCCCTGCGTTGTATGGCGCGCGGTATAAATAAGAGCTCAGCTTAACTGGTAGTTCAAGCGTGACGTGCTCTTGACTGTACACCATACCTATGCAGCCTTTTTTAAACTTTTTTACTCAGCGCCATCTCTCGGTCGCCTAAAGTAATAATAATGTTACCATTTGGGAGAAAAATAAATTAGTGGTAGCAGTTCTTGATCATACCGTTTTTCTTGTAGGTAGTTTGTTTCCGATAGGTGGCGCGCTGCGAGCTCTGATGAGCTTCTGCTACTTCACTGTCCGCCTTGTTGACGTAAAGAAGCAAGTAATTTAGAGAAGCTTAAACTTTAAATTACTTCCTGAGTATTTTACCCAAAATATGGTGATGTCACCAATATCAAGTAAAGAAACCCTTTACGAATTGTAGTACGCCAGAGCCGCCAGAACTTCGTCCGTTATTCGTCAGGGTGTACTGGTAATGGGTAAGGATTGCGATTAAGATGTTAGGTATGACCCTACACACCCCAGAAGACTGGAGAGTGACAAAGAATACTTTTCCACAAAAACGAAGTTATAAAGAGTAGAATGAAAAATTACGATGCTCAAGTTTCTTCAACGATGCTTTAAGTAGATGTAGAATCGTTAAAATTTATTTTGAGGTTTGTGAAAGTTTTTTTAAACTGAGTGTCAATTCAATAATTACCAGCGATATGGATTTGTAAAAAAAAAGGAGAATGGAACCAAAATCGTTTCAATAATAAGTACTTACAAAGAAGACAAGTAAGTTTTTTTTATTTGTCAAAGCATGTCGCACTGCAAACACCTTTCTCTTTTTATAATGTTACGTTCTAAACTAAAAATATGTAAAGAGTAGCAGAATTTATACCCCGGCAAGAATATATAAAATGCTCTCATGTTTTTTTGGTAGGATTTGACCATAGTGGGGTTTACAGCATTTTAACTGTCAGCTGAGCCTGAGCCAAATGACAGCTGCTTTTTTGTTGCTGGCAATATTGACTGCTTGTTTTTTCCAGTTTCGGATAACTTCGCGTGGAGAAGGATTGTCTATTTTGTGCCGTGCTGTTTTATGGGAAATAGGATGGTAAATATTCCGTAGAAATATATTTTCGAGACGTAGAAGTATCGTACTGCAGGTAGTATATGCAATATCATGTATAAATCGTTAAAATGAGCATTGCATTCGAGATAAATTGACGTAGATTGACATTTCATTTCGCCAGTAGTTTCCACGGAGAGGTGTTTTATTTGTGTACGTTGTGTGAAAAATATCCGCGTGGATGGTTTTTCGTAGTGGTATAATATGAGAAGTGTCGGCAGTGCTTTGTTGAAGTAGAAGTTCCGTAGTAATAGTGTAATCGATTCATGTGTAATGTGTACTAAGTGCTTGCGATAGTCAACTCTGTTTGCTCTGTAAGTGCGAAATTTGTGAGAATTTGGATGTTTGTTTGCGGTACCAGGATCTCGTGAGCCATGCTGGCTCGTTTGTGTCGTTGCGTTGCGGACACTCGGCAGGTTAGTACCTACGATAGAAAGTTTCGTATATAATTCCATGTGGCAGATTCCTCATTATTATATACTTTACTATAAATACCTATAAAGTACTGGAAAAGGGTCCCTTTTTGTTTTATAGGTACCTACTGTTTTATTATAGAGATAACATCATGAAAATCATACAGATTCTTATTATGGTGGTACAGAACCATTATGATCTAGCTAAATTGTCCATTATAACAACACGCCTAAATACTTATATGTTGCTTATCATTTGAGACTATAGAAAAGTTTGACACTGAAACTGGCTAAATAACATGACCCAGCGACCAGTTGTCCGTTTTAGTTTGTGTTTAGTTAGAGTGGCATGAAAATGGTAGCCATACAAAAAATTGATTGAAAAATAGACTTCTATTTTTTGCAATGTCAATTCAATACAATAAAATTTTATGTAAAGCTATGTTTCACACCCACATACTAATTACATGAAAATGCTACATTTTCTTGTGCAATGAAAATAGGAGAGAGTGACTTTACTGGCTTAAAATGGTTGCTATAGTTTATTCTTATATTATTATTGAATAAACTATATATATTATTGATTCTTCTTTTTGGTATCTCTTGCACTTTCGGCAATAGCAAACACATCATAAGTTACATATAAAAGAATACGTATATATTTTTTTATTTTTAACATAATCATTTGTCAAATACATACAATTACAATATACTTTATTGTAATTCCGACATATAGAACAAGGTACAAAGTTAAAGTTACATCATATAACAATAATAATGTCTGGGTACAAAAAGGGGCCCTATTGCTAAGATGTAATATCTTATCGGTAACCTTTGGGTGTGGAGAATACACATATTACATCCTATGATTGGTGGTGGCAAATAAAATAATTAAATATATTTACATGAAATACACACGATAATATATTTATATATTGTATATAAAATTGGAAGTTCTAATACACTGACTCATCAATGCCCAGCCCAAACCCTTGAATCTAAAAAGCTGAAATTTGGCATACAATACAATATACTTTATTGCACTCCAACACAAATAAGGTTCATAACAAGGTACATAAGGTTCTTTGTATGATGTGGGCAAGGATTAAGAAACGATTTTAAGAAACTTAAACGTGAATGAGGCCCCATGTTTAATGGCATTACCTAGTTTAAATTTCAAATAAAGATGAATATATGGGAATACTTTTTTTTAAGTTTCCTATTTTACTATACCAGGTCAATTTTCGAAGGGTCCAACCATATTAAATAAATTTAGTTATATTTACTCACATAACAGCTGGTTTCAAAATCTTGATGAAACCTTTGTCAAATTCTTTATAATTTCATTAGTTTAAAGAGGTGGCATAAACTCAGGTTGTACATACACCCACAGACTTTGTTGCGATACTACAATACTATGTTCTTAACAGTAAAACAATTAATAGTGAATGGGCCTTCAAGTAGATTAAATTTATTTAAAAAAAAAAAAAACTAAGTGCGAGTCGGACTCGTGCACGAAGGGTTCCATACCATCCCTACTATCCCTACTAATATTATAAATGCGAAAGTAACTCTGTCTGTCTGTCTGTCTGTCTGTCTGTCTGTTACCTTTTCACGCCTAAACCGCTGAACCGATTTTGATGAATTTTGGTACAGAGATAGATTAGAGCCTGGGAAAGGACATAGGCTACATTTTATCCCACAGTTGGGCACGATATAACCTGTAGTCCACGCGGGCGGAGCCGCGGGCGGAAAGCTAGTTATCTATAAAAGCGAGCAAAAAAATCACATTTTTTTATGGAAGTCCCTTTTAATATTTATTTTATTCTGTTTTTTAGTATTGTTGTTATCGGTAACAGAAATACATCATCGTGAAGATTTAAACTGTCTTACTATCATGTTTCATGAGATACAGCCTGGTGAGTGACGGACAGACAGACAAGTGTGGGACCCCTATGGGTACAGACAGACAAGACAGAACCCTAAAAACCGTATCTAATAAAAAGGATTTTAGTACTATTATAGGTAAATAGCTGATTTGGCAACTTAAATTGATATTTATATCTGAACATGTTTAACATTATTATCTGTGATCAAGTACAATATTTTTCGGCAGGTACAATCATAATCCATGCCGTTTAAAATTAGGCTTTGAAATTATCATGATAAAAATTGGATAATTATCTGGTCTTCATCTAATAATCTTCTTATTATGTAAGAAAGAAAAATCTTTCCCACACTAAAATATATAAAAAAAGAATTGTTGAAATATCTGTTTTTACTGGGTACGTATTTGAATATCAAAAACAAAAATAGCTGAAATTGAAATATCCAAGGTCAAAATGTCTAAAATTTTAATGTCTGATAGTTTAAAATAACAAAAATCAAAATGTTTACAATAACAAAAATCAATCAAATGTCAAGATTAAACTGGCTCCCCATCCGCTTGCGCAGGGACTTGCATGTTCTTTCCCTCCTATTTAATGTCCTCCACTCATCTTCGGCTCCCTCATATCTACGGGAAAGTTTTCAACTTAAAGCCGACATCAGCGGCAATCGTTTGCGCTCTGGCCTTAACTCCGCTCTTACTATGCCACCACATACAACTCGTACTTATGGCAGATCGTTTACGGTGCACGCTGTGAGGCTCTGGAATAATCTGCCAGTATCAGTTCGTCAGTCCCCGTCACCGGATAGCTTCAAACTGAGACTGAAAAAGCATTTTGGCTTCAACGCTGAAGCCCTGAGCTGAATTTGAAAAACATATCTCTTAATTATGTTTAAGTGTATATATATGTATATTTATAATTATATATGTAGCATATATGTTATTTATATGTATTTGTAGTATATTTTCATTATAGTATAAACTTATACATATATAATATTCGTTTTTATAATTATAATATAATTTTAAATAAGTACCTACCTACTTACTGACTGATATGTTTTCCTTCTTTTTTTTTTTTTCTTGTGTACAAAAATAATTAATTTGTCATTACGCCTGTGTTCTCTTAAATACTCTTACTAGGTTGACTGGAAGAAATCCCCTCGTGGGATAAGTCCGCCTTTGTGAACTTCCTATTACTGTAAACTTGTTATCCTCTGTATTATCATTGTACAATAAAGAATAAATACATACATACATACATGTTTAACATTAAATCAGTGCAACTTAAAATGTTGAACATTTTAAATACTAGATTATTTAAAATATCAATGGTTTTATTGTATAAGTTCACAATACAATACAATACATGGTGTATACATCTCTATGTGAGTCAGTCCTAAACTTGTCTAGCCATCTGGGGAGCGGCCTCAAAATCTTACATGATTACTATTGAGAGAGGTCAAAGAGCGATTTTGCAAACTGCACACAATAAACCATACCGCTATCCTACCAACCTTCTGTTCAGCAAATGTGAAGTGCTAACGGTTCTCCAGCTTTTTATTCAGGCAGTAGTACTGAAATTTCATAAAACAGCGTTATCAACAACAGTACCCGCCAAGAGACCGCTTCGTACCCTTAGGTGGAAAGTGCCTTTTCAAACAGGTCATATGAGTTCACATGACCATACGTGTATAAGAAAATACACAAATTATGAAATGTGGCACTACTGACTCAATTCCGTTGTAAGAGTCTTATTAAAAAAATGGTTACTCACCTTAAGCTATGAAGACACTGAGAAATTGCTGAAAATACCTAAATAAAGTATACATTTAAGGAAAACATAAAACAAGTCGCACGTACACATACAAACAGACATACTCGCACTTACATACACACACACACACACATACACACACACAATTAAAATAAAGCATATAAAAATTTAAATAAAGCATATAAAAATGAAAACATGTTCCTATTTTTTCATTTTTATATGCTTTATTTTAATTTTTATTGTTAAGTAAATTTAAGTAAATTATGTGTCCCTAGGGAAAGAGGCTGGTAACCCACAACACAGGGAATCCTAATGTGGGTACCAGCACACACTGTTTTTTGTAAAACCCTGTTTATGAAAATAAACTTTTTGATTATAATTTTTTTATGATGGCCTTTATTCCCATTACCTACAACCCCCCCTGTACCTAACATATGAACGTTATTTAATGTGTACAATATATGTATATTTTAAGTTTATGTTTTTAAAACTTAGACTTGTTAAAGTATGACGAATTGATTGCTATACATTTTTGTTTTAGACATTTTGAACTTTTGGCTTTCTAATCATTAGATTTTTATATTTTAGACTTTCCAAATTTTAACATTATAATGTTAGACGTTTTTATTTTTGACATTCTAATACGTACCCGTTTTTACTACATAATTTGTATTTTGAAAAACAAATTCTTTTTGTTCATGTTCTGAGAAAGTTACACAAAGCTTTTTGTTGTTTCTATTATTTTTATTACCCCTTTTAAAATTCATTTTATACATTGCCTGAATCAACCAAGAATTGTATACAATGCCTAGGCTTTCGAATAACTTTCGATATACGATCCCTGGATTTCACACATTGTGGGTAGCACTAATACTAATCTATATTATACATATTATAAAGAGGAAAGATTTGGTTGTTTGTTTGTTTGCATTAAATAGACTCCGAAACTACTGAACCGATTTGAAAATTCTTTCATCATTAGAATGCTACATTATTCCTTAGGAACACAGGCTACATAACTTTCCCGAATTCCCAAGGGAACGAAGTACCGGGCGGAATTCTAATATAATATACAACGGATACTACTATATTATTTTGACATATTAATATACTTTTTGATATTTATCTTTTGATTTGATTCATTTCAAAATTATTTTTATTTTGAATTTATATATTTTTTGTGATGATTATAATATGGGCTACAATGACTAAATTATTTGATTTGACATAGATATAATTAATTCTTCTCTTCAAAAAAGGAGATAAATATAACATTAAAACTACCTACATACCCTAAGGCTAATATCCCATAATGTACAAGCTTTCTACAAATGATGGTGCGATAGCTCCTGGGAGGTTGCGGCTAAAAACAAAACCAATTAGCAAGATGAAGGGGAGGCCTTTGCCCAACAATGGGACACAATAGCGGCTACAAAACAAAACTTTAATATGAAAAAAATATGTCTTACTGGCTTTCCGCCCGGGTTTTTCGTTCCCGTGAGAATTTGGGAAAATTATGTAGCCTATGTGTTAAACTAGTGTGTCAGCTACCTCCATTCCATACCAAATTTTATCAAAATTGGTCCAGCTGGTTAAGCGTGAAAGAGTAGCAAACATCCATACTTACAAACCTTCGCGTTTCTAATATTAGTAAGGACTCCATAATCTAATCAAGTGTCTAATTCGCGCGGTTGACTAGCTAGATCTCGGAAAAAACAGTAATGATTGCAACGCTCTGGAGGTGTGCAGCGGCTAAGAAAGCCGCTTCCGCACCGGCAACACTTTCACTCGCTCGCCCTCGGCTGCTTTCGGCCACTTTCGCCGCGTCATTGCTTTATCTTCACATGTCAAATAAAATACTACGCCAACCCCGCTTCATGGGTGCTTAATTCCCGGATCAAAGCGCTAATTAAGAATGTTGTATCTGACAGATAGTTAGAGAAAACAGGTTCAAAAATATTTGTGAGCTCACTACTGTTTATACGCAAGCTACGGAACACGGCAATGCGGCGGTCAAAGCAACGTAAAATTAATCTTAAAAGCTACGTAGAAAGCAATTTTTTGCCTACAATAGAAGCGCGAAGAGACATCCGTCGGCTGAAGAAGGAGCGGTGGTCCAAAATAACCTCTGCTTCGTAGTTATTTGATTGCCTGCCCCACGTACGTCGCTTAACACAATGTTAAGTTCAAATTAGCGAGTGTACAATACACATCAAACATTAACGTTAACGGGAATCGAATCCAATCTAGAAAGCAAACAACCACGCGAATTTCGTAAACATAACAATAATAATCTTGAAATATCTCAATAGCATCTCAAGTGATAATCAGATAGACTTCAAACTAAAGTGCCTTACGTCAGAGCTGCCCTACCTTCACACATTGCATATAGTGAATAACGTTTGATAACAACTTTTGGCCTCTTCACTTAAACAGGGCTTGAGGTCGAATGTATTAAAGTTTAGTGGGTTACATGATTACTTGCATAATTTATGTCATGTCATGCCTTTATTGGCATAATCGTGATTCAGGGGACTAAGAGCTCCATATAGCACCTTCATATACACATCAACACTGGCTAGGAATATTGTACGATTTCTCATACAAAAGAGGTATGTTTGAGAAGCTAGAAAAACAAACCCGAGACACACAGAGGGATAAAATTGTCAGTAAGAGCAAGTGCTGAACCTGAATTTTTTATGTCTTTCTCGGGATAGCAAAGCGTTAAGTTTTCGTACATTCCACAAATATTCTAAGGGTTATTAGATGAAACATTAATATATAACGGTGATAACGATAAGATATCAGCATACCACAAACGAGCAAGTCAGTGATTACGTTTTTTTAACAAACAAAATAAACAAGTACTTTAGTCATCATCTGTTAACGTCAGCTCCAGACCCCATACAAAAACCCACATAAATTAGACAACCCATAGATTCAACAATGATTATTTCCCTACAGCGTTATTTGTTAATTTATTTAAATAATTATAATTCAAGGTCCCGATCCTACCATTTTCTTTTTTATAAACTGGTAACACTTTCTAGCTAACTATTTGAAGAAGGGGTTGATTTGTATAAAAGGCGGGGTTGCTTAAAGAGCGAGTTCATTCGTTTGTAATCGATATCAAGAATAAAGTACTACGAGTTATCTCCATCATCGGCACTTTTATTCTACTCGACTCTATCCCGAGGTTCCTTACACATCATAAAATATATCGTATCAATTAGTATCTGATATTATCTACCACATGACGCAACTATCGGTGTCGTTATCAAGTTATCTTTATCGTTTATCAATAAAGGAACAGCTGGAAACATCTCGAATGTTCGTCATCAGAATCAATCAAATTCAGTCATCAAATCACAATCTATACAAATATTCTGTTTCGCTATAAACTGACGATCGAACCGATGATGTTTTAATTACATTGTTTATGTCTTCTCTTCGTGCCATGTTGTTTCCTACATAGGCGTCAGAGTTTTCAAACCCCCAAATGGCCTCTGACTTAGTTAATCAACAATAATAGCCGAGACCGACGGCTTAATGTGCCCGCCGAAGCACGGAACAGCTCGTGATAAGTTACCATTTTGGTCACCCATAGTACCTACTCTGCCATTGATTATGGTATGACTTATTTCAAAAACATTGCTCTTGAACTTAGGTGCCCTCCAAAGAATCAGGAAACACCATGCCTTTTAGTTTTAATACTAGTAGCATGTAAATTATTGATTAACAATTAGATATCTAATTGAGTTGAAATTTTTCGTTCTAGCAAACTCGTATGAAATTTATCTTTTTGTCTATCGATCAATACAAACACTATTAATTTAATTCTCTTTGCTCTATAAATAAAAACAACCCACCTGTTTGTAGGTTATTGTAACGCAAGAAACAATTTAATTCCGTATCGACACATATCGGTCAACCTTGTACAGACAGCAGCACACCAGGTTACCCATTTGCACTACAAAAGGACGCTATAAATAGCGAGTTAAGGATGACGTCAAGGTAAATGCAAAAAAGGACTTTAATTCGTTTAGTTAAGTTCGGTTTTTCAAGCACACTGTATAGTCTGTAATACGGTCGAACTAGTAAGTTCGCTGTAAATCTGTGGTTAGTGATGGACAGTGACTACTCGATGTGGGTAAAGCGGGTTTATGGGGTAGATGACCTCATGGAGAGGTTTTATTTAGTAGTATGGATCGCTGAATAGCTAGATAGCGGAGCAAATAATTTAGAGTAATGCTCTTAGAAGTAGAATTGTTAAGTTCGTAAGTGAATATTTCAATTGTAATTTTTTTTGAATTTTCCTTTACTCGTTGTTCTTTTATTGCTAATGTTTAATTAACTTATTATGCAAGTACCTATTCGACACAAGTATTTTGTTATGAATAAAGATTGTTTTGACTATTTGAAATGGTGCCTACTGCAATTTCTACACTACACATATTGTTATGTTTTTGTAGTAATTGTCCACGTTAAAAATATAAAAATAAACCGACTTCAATCCTAACAATGCTTATCAGCAGATGTGGCAGATAACTACAAATCGAAACGTCATCCAAATAAAGAGTTTTTTTTTTAAAAAGCTTTGAATCAATTTCGATATAATTTATATTGGAACTACATCAAGAGTATACTCTTACGAACAAAAAAAGAGTTTTGAAAATCGACCTTCAGGTGGCGGAGTTATCAATTATCACATAACAAACATACACATACAGAGTCATGCAAAACATACAGATGAATTGAGAACCTCCAGTTATACAAGTAATAGTAAAGTAACAAAAAATATATATAAAAAACAAAATGTCAAGTCTTGGACGAAAATGTAACTGATATATACTTACAGATAATAACTGATATAGGTACCTACTTATCAATCTTTTCATATGTCTTGGTTTAATGACCATCCCATCGACAACAAAAGTTTTACGACCCCTCCGAAGCACCGAAATGGATGAAATAAATTGATTAAAAAAATTTCTATGGTCATCCCCTCAAGTTTTCTGCACCTGTGAATGTTACTTAACCTGGCCGATTCCGAACAGTGAGCGCTATTTGGTTACAAGCGCTTCAAATCGTATCATGGTTATAGATAAAATTAATAAATATTCTTAGACAGCTCACATAGCGCTATCTAGAAACCCCAAACTCAGCATGACTTGTATTATTGGTGCTAGAAAAACAAAACTGATCTTCTTTTTGTTGTTGTAAATACATACATATTCATAAACACCCAGACTCCTCACAAATACTTGAAAATTTGATTTTAAAATATTTTTGTTGGTCGCAACTCTCAGATCATTACCGATTACACTATCAGGGTAATCATAGATGTTAACCTTTTTAAAGGACTGAAGAAAATAACCTCTCCTTTTTCTTCTTTCACAGGGCGTTGCAGCCAAGACCCTAAGGTTTTCTTCATAATGGTAAGTAACTATAAACATAGCTTGTGTTCTACATTAGTATGTTAACATACAAGTTAGGAGTTGTAAGTCCAGCTTGTGTTTTGACATACGAAGGCATTCATAACTCAATTTATGATTTTTTTGTTGGTTTGACGCACTAATGCAGAAAACCATCCATAATTAATTATATGCTTTCACAAAGTCTGTTTTTTACATGGAGAAAAACCCTGTGATTCAGGTACCCAGCCCCCGGGGGAAAATCTGGGTTATGTGGGACGGCTACCTACTATTAAACTCCTTTGTTCCCACTAGTTCAGACTGGACAAAAAACTCCACGTTGACTACCCTCAATGATCTACGTTTGGTTCCGGGATCTCCGAAGAACGCACCGGTGCCCGCCTAGCATCTCGCCTGAGGCAGGAGGACAATTAAATCAAAAATAATTTAATTCTGTCTCACATATTTTTAATCTAATTAGGCAGAAGCCTCCTTTTAGGCATGAGAAGGCCTGTGCCAGGAGGCCCCTCTCTTCTCATAGATACAATTCTGATTTATATGTAAGAAGAATGTAGGCATTGCAATGTGTATGTTATCGTCTGCGTGTGTCTGTGTAGGTTAGGTAAATATCGCCTTGCCCCGCACCACCGTGGTGTGCAGTGACATGGTGGTCACGCCATGTCACCACCCATCTTGGGGTCGAATTTGCTGGCGCCCGCGAGACCATATCCCCCTTTAGTCACACTTTATGTCCGGCGGGGGAGACCAAGTCTAACCTAACCTTTCTTTAAGTAGGATTAAATGACGTAGGACGCCGTGAGCTGTATATAATGAAATTGTACGCGCTAAAAGGCAGAGGTCACGGTATTTTAGCTTTTCATTACTTCGTTATACAAATAGAGTTATACTCTGAAAGGTGAACTAAGGGATTTCCCATTTCATCTCAAAATACGTCAGATTAGGTACGATAACAGAAATAAATATTATGTGTCTCAGTGATTTGTGATATGATTTTAGTTTGATGTAATAGCTGAATTTTTTGTTGTTTATAAAAAAAACTAGATCAATTTTTCATTTAGTCGCCGAAAAGAATATAAGTAATTAAACATACTATAAGTAAGAGCAATATTATTTATAAATTATGTTATGCCTGACCCAGCCAAGAGCCTTACACCACTTGTGGTACAAAAAACTAAGCAAATCGCTGTTTCTAACCTTTATTTTTTTAAGGAATCTTAATCATTCCATGTTATCGGAATGGGGCGGAAAACTTAGTAGGGAGTAAGCCTTTAGAAAACATTCCTTAATATGACGAAGCTGTCAAATACCCGAGTCTAATCCAGACAAGGGTTCAACACCCTCAATCTCAAAGGCTGTGGCTGGAATATTTCCAAATTAGTTTCCAACTTAGGATATGTTGTAGCTTATTAATCTTCTTCAACTTGAAATGATTAGTGCTTTATTAGTTTTGACACTTATATGAAATTTGTACAGGGCGAGATTCAAACGCTCTGGCCTAATTTTACATACACGTCAAGTTTATTATTTTAACAGGACCCGTATTTTTTTTGTTTTTTTATCGTTTCACACAAAAAATCAATAAAGTATTTATTTTCACACAAGTTTAAACAATACGAGACATAGAACATAGTGTAGGCGGCCTTATTGCTTAAAAGTAATTTCTTCCAGGCTAGATCATCCGAAGCATGAAATGTATAGTTTATACATAGGGAAAAATCGTCCAATTTACTTGAAACTGTAATAGGTAAGTAGTGTTCTAGACCCGTATTCCGTTTATAAAAATGTTTCCCCTAGCATGTTAAAAAGGGGGAACAAAATATTGAAAATTTCCAAAAAATATATTAAGTTAACTATCTATGATATGATAATGTACTAAGTTAATAAAAGCCAAGTCAAAATGACTTGAAAAAGACGTCACGGTCAGTCATCTTGACGAAAGTTAAGTATAAACTAAATTCCAAAAGTCTGTAACACGCAAGATATTATATTATCTTATCTAGCTAAGATAAATCTTATCTCCGCGTGTTAAAAAAACATGCAACAAGTAATGTAACCACATTTCAAGAAAAATTGAAAGTGAGCATCTTATCTCGTGTTCGGATCGGACATTTACGTTATAAAACGTGTTTATTTTTACGAACTTTTTTGCTAGTTACAAAGGCATTGCTTAACAATACACATCTCTCTTGTTAGAAAGTTGTATTACGGAATATTTTTAAATTTATGCGTGTTAGAAGAGTCATAATTATTACTTAAGTTTCCGGTTAAAACTAAATTTAAAAAAACTAGAATATTAAATTGATATTGTTTTACCATAGAAAGTCTTTGTTTTGATACCTATATAAAAATTATTTGTGAAAATCCCTCACGCGGGTAAGCATTTTAAAAAATACTAAAATATAATCGTTAACAGGTTTCGCCCTTGTCATAATCTACTTTGCAACAAGTAATATGAGTCTGTAGTTCTCCGTATGAGACACAGATGGCGCTAACCTATAAGCACAACGTATGTGCTTAGTAAGGAAATGAGAAGTTTCGCCGCTTGACTTGAAGGCACGATAGCTCAGTTGGTTAGAGCACCAGGAGATCTGATCCTGGGGTCGTGGGTTCAAGTCCCATTCGCGCCGAATATTTTTCTTTCCCTAAAAATTATTTGTGAAAATCCCTCACGCGGGTAAGCGTTTTAAAAAATACTAAAATATAATCGTTAACAGGTTTCGCCCTTGTCATAATCTACTTTGCAACAAGTAATATGAGTCTGTAGTTCTCCGTATGAGACACACATGGCGCTAACCTATAAGCACAACGTATGTGCTTAGTAAGGGAATGAGAAATTTCGCCGCTTGACTTGAAGGCACGATAGCTCAGTTGGTTAGAGCACCAGGAGATCTGATCCTGGGGTCGTGGGTTCAAGTCCCATTCGCGCCGAATATTTTTCTTTCCCTAAAAATTATTTGTGAAAATCCCTCACGCGGGTAAGCGTTTTAAAAAATACAAAAATATAATCGTTAACAGGTTTCGCCCTTGTCATAATCTACTTTGCAACAAGTAATATGAGTCTGTAGTTCTCCGTATGAGACACAGATGGCGCTAACCTATAAGCACAACGTATGTGCTTAGTAAGGGAATGAGAAATTTCGCCGCTTGACTTGAAGGCACGATAGCTCAGTTGGTTAGAGCACCAGGAGATCTGATCCTGGGGTCGTGGGTTCAAGTCCCATTCGCGCCGAATATTTTTCTTTCCCTAAAAATTACCTATAATGTTTTTTTAGGGTTATTACTAAGGCCCCGCGTTCGTCCGTCCGTCTGTCACCAGGCTGTATCTCATGAACCGTGATAGTTAAACAGTTGAAATTTTCTCAGATGATTTATTTCTATTGGTCCTATAACAACAAATACTAAAAGCCAGAATAAAATAAATATTTAAGGGAGCTCCCATATAAAAAATGTGATTTTTTTTGCCCGTTTTTATAGATAAGTCTGTCCGAGGCTGTATCTCATAAACCGTGATAGTTAGACGGTTAAAATTTTCACAGATTGCTTTTCTGGTTGCTGCTATAACAACAAATACTAAAATGTAGAAAAAATTAAATACTTAAGGGGGCTCCCATACAACAAACGTGATTATTTTGCCGTTTTTATAGAGACAATGGTTTTTATATCCGACTCGCACTTAGCCGGTTTTATAGGTAATGGTACGGAACCCTTTGTGCGTGAGTCCGACTCGCACTTGCCCGTTTTATTTTTCTAAGTTGTGTAGCCTATGTTACTCAGGGATAATGTAGCATTCCCCTTAAAATTTCGCTGAGTATTCTAGGTGCTCTTGTCTTGTGTGCTCTTGTATTGCAAGTTTCCTCTTACTAGAATGAAATAAGAAAAACGTAACTCCTCGAGTGATTTTCCATCGATTAAGAGACGAGTATTGGAAAAAAAACATAGTGATATAACATAACAAAAGCTTCTTACGCAATACACTTTGTTTCAATGTAATATTATTATGTGAGTTTTCTTTCTTCTGGAAGTTCTTTGACTGGAATTTAAAACAAAATGAAGAATAAATAAGATGGAAATGCGTCTGAAACTGAAAAGATGTAGATACTCATCTACTCTTTATCTCTTACATATTTTTTTTACATATTTTTGTACATATTTTGGTACATATTTTTGTACGACAAGATTCGTTCTCAACCCGTAGATGAGGTGGACGATGGGTGATAATTTTTTTACATTGGTTCACCTCAATCAAATGTGTATTTTTTTACCGACTTAAAAAAAGGAGTTTCAATTCGATCCGATTTTATTAACTCGGTATTAGGGATCTTTGTTACAATAGCCCTACTTACAAATGATTAATTATTTATTTATAAACTAGCATTCCGCCTGGGACTTCGTTCCCGTGGGAATTCGGGAAAACTATGTAGACCATGTTCATCAGGGATAATGTAGCATTCTAATGGTGAAGTAATTTTTCTAATCGGTCTAGTAGTTTCGGAGCCTATTCAATGCAAACAAACAATCAAACCTTTCCTCTTTATTAGTATAGACAAATAATTTTTGGAAAATGTGTTAATTTAATAAAAATTTATCTACCTAGCTTTCCTCTTGACACTAATCTCCATCATGCAGTGCGAGCGAGACACTGAATGTTTCTTAACAACAATCAAAACAAATCAAAAGTCAAAGACTCGATTCGTCGGTTCGCAATTTTCACTTTCTATGACGCAATCGTGACGTCATGAAAGGTAATGCGTTGATTTCCCTTTCTTACAATTTAGTCATAATCATAAAAAGAGAACAAAAAAAGGGATTAGCCAATAAAATCGCGTGATTTGGCGGATTTTGAGACTTAACTTTTTTGTCTTACATGATCGCATTATGGACTGTTGGTTTCGTAATTTGACCGCAAATGGCGAGCGTAGATGGTTTTATCTTAAAAAATAAAGTGCTCTTCAATTGGCAAAAGTACTTACGTTTGTGAAAAAAATAAAACAAAAATACTGCGACGGACTTCAAACTAAGTTCCCATAATCCCCTCGCGCTTCACACGTCAATTAGTTTTTAATTATCTATATCTATACATATTATAAAGAGGAAAGATTTGATTGTTTGTTTGTATTTAATAGGTTTCGAAACTATACTGGACCGATTTGAAAAATTCTTTCACCATTAGAATCCTACATTATCCGGGATGGACATAGGGTACATGATTTTCCGGAATTCCCACGGGAACGAAGTTCCGAGCAGAATGCTAGTATTATTATAAAGAGGAAAGATTTGTATTTATGTAGTAACGAATAGGCTCCGAAACTATTGGACCGATTTCAAAAATTATTTTACCATTAGGATGCTAAATTATCCCTGAGTAACATAGGCTACATAATTTTCCCGAATTCCCACGGGAACGAAGTCCCGAGCGGGATGCTAGTTGTAATATACACATTTCAAAACAAAACGGATTAGGTTCTCTACAAAATTCTCGCGAGTAGGTACGCTTACCGGGACTTCGTCATCGGCTCTCTTTTCCTTCCCCTGAGCCATTAATCTTTTCAATTCCACTCTAGATTTGTTATTCCTTAGTTCTTTATTTTCGTTGTCTGTATTGTCCCTTCTTTTACATTATCCTTACTAATATTATAAATGCGAAAGTAACTCTGTCTGTCTGTCCGTCTTTCACGCCTAAATTACTGAAACAATTTTGATTAAATTTGGTACAGAGATAGATTAAGAGCCTGGGAAAGGAGGCTACATTTTATCCCACAGTTGGGAACGATATAACCTGAAGCCCACGCGGGCGGAGCCGCGGGCAGAAAGCTAGTAAAAACATATGTGTGAAATTGGTTTTGAGTTTAGTTCTTTGTTAATGTTAACTCAATCACGCAAAAACTTCTGCACGGATTCTGATTAAACTTTGCACTAATTAGATAAGACATCATAATAACATTGGCTATATAAATAAATAAAATAAAGAAATTATATATATAAATTATTTATAAATAAAAAATATATTAATTATATATTATATTGTTATATACCTAGTGTGTTCATAAGTTTTGAGACGAAATAAAACTTTAATAAAAAAATAAACAATGAAGATATATTTATAGAATTTGTAGAAAATTATAAGCGGATTATGACTAAAAATTAGAAGTAATAACTATTCGAAATGGCCACCTCTATTCTTACTGCAAGCCCTTAGACGTTCGGGCCACTCATCAATCGCGGCACGAATCTTTTCTAGAGGGATTCGCTTCGCTTCCCTGACAAGGGCTCGCTTCAGGGATTCCAGGTTTGGGTGGGACTTTCGGCAGGCCCTGAGCTCTAACTCAGTCCACAAAGAATAGTCAAGCGGGTTGAGATCAGGACTGGAAGGGGGCCATTCTTCCACCGAGATGAACCCCGGTACATTTTCCCTTAACCAGGCTTGAGTCGTTTTTGCTTTATGGGACGGCGCTGAGTCTTGCTGGAAAATCCATTCCTTGCCCTTGAATAGGGTCTCAGACAGGGGCTTCACGACAGTCTCCAAAATATCACTTTGATAATTTTTTGCTTTGCTCTTGACCCCTTGTTGGCAAAAATGGAGCGGAGTGACACCTTCATATGAGACCCCCCACCATACCATCACACTAGCTGGGTGATGGGCACGCGAGACATTCCGTGCTGAAGCTGGAACATCCTTGCTACTTTTGGCATAAACTTTATTGTTTTGACGGTTAAACTTTTCTTCCACCGTAAAGATTTTTTCATCTGTGAAGAGTATCTTTTTCGGATCGTGCCTCTTAAGCAACATTGGACAACGTTCGCGTCGTAATTTGCGAAGGCGTTCGTTTAGGAAATGAACTTTTCTACGACTGTACGCCTTTACCTTGAGATCATATTTCAGTATCCTGTTGATTGAAATACGCGATATGTTAGTCTGTAGAGCAAGTTTCTTCTGGGTGCGGCATGGATTTCGGCGAAGTCGCTCTCTTACCATTTTGATATTCGCAGCCGTCCTTACAGACCGCGGTCGACCACTTCTTTGCCGATCTTGTAAAGATTTTGTATCCTTGTAACGTTTTATAGTGTAATACACAAAGTTACGACTGATTCCAAAACTTTTAATTTCACGAAAAATCTCCATTGGTTTTTTTCCCGCCAAATGAAGCGAAATACAAGTCGCACGTAATTCTTTTGTTCCCTCCATATTGAAAAAAATAATATCAATGAATAATAAAAACCAAGCGGACAGACGTAAAACATTCCAAATTCAAATTTGGAAAAATAAATTCTCAGCTGCCAGGTACAATTTTCCATTTTTTTTTATTAAAAAGTTTGTCTCAAAACTTATGAACACACTAGGTATATAATATATTATTATATATATAAATAAATAAATAAATAATATGTATTTCCAAAGTCCGACGGAAAGCTAGTCTACTATGATAATATAGGAAAGATTTGTGTGTTTGTAAAGAATAAACTCAAAAGTGCCAGGCGAAAAGCTAGGTGGTACAGTATAATTCTACGTTCGATTTCGTTCAAAGAAAAAAAAATATGTAAAAAGAATAGAGTAGAAAAAGTTTATTAAACTAACATTAAAATACAGACAACAAATTAAAACACAGTGTCAGTCAAAAAGGCGCTGACTCAGCGTGTTGCTGCTATGCTTGCACACAGCAGCCCATATTCTGTCAGAACCCCGATTACGAAGAATGAGCGACTGCATCTGTGCGGTATCTAATTTTGTGTATGAAAAGTTGCTGAAGAGTAGTGTGTGCATGTGTTTGTATTATACCGTTTATCATTAAAAAAACTAGCAAAAAAATCACGTTTTTTGTATGGGACCCTTGAATATTTATTTTATTCTGATTTTTTGTATTTGTTAGGCCAATAGAAATACATCATCTGCGAAAATTTCAACTGTCTAACTATCACAGTTCATAAATACATCCTGGTGAACGACGGACGAACAGTGGAGCCTTAGTAATAGGGTTCCGATTTTTCCCTTTGGGTATGGAACCCTAAAAACATATGAAAAGCAGACCTGGGTCTGTATCTTTGCGTTTCAGTAAAACCTTAGTAAGTGAAGTGTAATTATTTGTTTTGATAGTTGATATCAAATCACTCCCATCTTATCCCAGACCGCAAACCAACCTTCAAAGCCGCAACCACAAGTTACGTAACTTATAATTCCAGATTAGTTGTCAAGCTATAAAAACATAAGTATAGGCTTAATAAACTTGTCAATACAAATTATAATAACTGACAATAGATGCCTTAGATTCACGATACACAGATCGAAGTTATTAGCATAATCTTGTATTAACTGCACGCTAAACGTACTTGTTAAGTTTTATTTTTACTATGCCCTTTTCCAGTACTTCGTTTTTACTAATGAAAACTATTGACATTGCATAGTCTTTTGGTACTTTCATCATCATTATATTCAGCCCACATCAACTTATCCGTAAGGATTGAGGAACCAAATCAGAATTTTAAAAGCTGATCTCACCATTATTTCGCAGCAAAATAGCTGATTTTGCAGCACGAATTCTGGATTTAGCAGCCAAATATATCACTAGTTATATTAATTCAAAAGTGGTACCTCAATCTAAACATCTGGATTGAGGAGCCACCTGGAACTCGTTGAGTAATACGTGAATGAATGTTTTTGAAAATTTGGCATCAATTTGGCAGCAATTATGTATAATATCTTCTAAAAATTTGGCTTCTGTAGCGCGGAAATTACATAAAATATAATACTTCTAGTATGGCACCTCAATCTATACTCAAGAGATGAATTTCCATTGAATTTGAGCGATCAATTAATAATATATTCGACATAATGATCTAAGTGGTGTGTTTTATTTTGCAGTATAGGAATAAAATAGTAAAACGGAGTAAATTTTGTAGGTGAACGAATTTTCTTTGGCTTCTCAATCCTGACGTTCTACACATCAACCCACTGTTGGGTATAGGCCTCTTCTCTGTAGCGCCAATCGTCACAGGACGTGCTAACCTCATCCATAGAGATCTGGTACTTCACATACTCAAATATTGGAAAACAATGCGAGATGCTTGCATGCGTCTGTATTTTCGAGCTCATGTAAGTAACCCGAATCTCTTTAAAGATAGGCTTTCTACATCCTCGACCAGATCTTTGACCCTAAGCCAGATTGTGGTCAAAAGCGAACCCATTCGTTATGACAAAAAATAATCGACTGACTTGTTTTGTTATAGTCGTCATATACTTATTATTATTTATTATTTTATTTATTAAAAATGGTTTCTCTTGGTCAAACGGTCCAAGCCTATCAAAACGAAAAAGACGGACTTTTTTTATTAACCCCCGAAAAAAAAGAGAGTTGTTATAAGTTTGACGTATATGTGTCTGTCTGTGGCATCGTAGCTCCTAAACGAATGAACCGATTTCAATGAGGTTTTTTTTTAAAGCCGACGTTATCTTTTCTATATCAAAATTGATTCAGCCGTTTCAAAGTTATAAGCGATCGAATGTCGGGGTTGATACAATAGTTATCATTTTTGTGGTCGTTACAAATGGAAAATTCGACGTAAATTTACCAAAAGGAAAATAAAACTAATCGTATGTAGCTTTCGGTCATTTCATGTAATTTCCTGCCGTCAATTTGTGCTATTGGTTGGAATAGACAACCAGCACAAAATAAAATAGCACAAAAATTAAATAAGCCAGCCGTGACACCGACACGCACGAAAACATAATTCTCTGACATTCTTGACATCTATTGTAATTATGAAATTGATAATGTTGGAATAAGTGATCTTATCTAATCTTTTTTTATATAATTTAATAAAAATTAAATTATGTAAAAAAAGAAGAAACTGACTGGTGACTGACTGACATATCAACGCACAGCCCAAACCGCTGGGTCTAGAGATTTCAAATTTGACACGTAGGTTTCTTATGAGGTCTAGGGGAGCACTAAGAAAGGATTTTTCGAAACTCACCCTCTAAGGGGGTAAAAAAGGGGTTCGAAGTTTGTAGGGAAAAAACTTTTTTTTGACATTTTGACTCGAAACTTCGTCATACCTTGAAGCAAATAATCGGACACGTGTTTCGCGATTTTTCGAAAATAAATATTTAGAGAATGAAATGGGTGTCAAAATAGTTCTAGCGAAGCCGCGGGAAAAGGCTAGTCTATAATATTTAAAATAGCTGCCCTTGTATTCTATTAAATAAAAATCCTGTTTAATTTCATTTCTGGTGTTTATATTATTAATTCCGATATCGGACTTAGCGAAGGCATTGAGCGTTTATGTGAATGTATTTTCGCGTCACTACCTCTTCGATATTGAAGGCCGTACACTTCTCTCAAGTTTTTGTACGCCCCTTATCTTCCGTCTTCCGTATTGACTGTAGATTAGTCATCTAACCAGTACATTTATTTATTAGCTTCCGCGGATATGTTAAGGCAAACTTTTTGATTGATCTTATTGCTTCCTTTGGTAATTTTTATGGTTACGCACCTCTAAAGAAAAAAAAACGAAACCCTTGTAGGATCACACGTATGTCTGTCCGGTTGTCATAGGAAATTTACTCCGAAGAAACTATTGGACCGTTTTAGTTGGAACTTTTTGCACATACATTATGTAAGTTGTGATAGTGATAGCCCAGTTGGTAATGAGCCAGACTTGTAATCCGAGGGTCTCGGGTTCAAATCCTGGTGCGGGCCTGTACCACTAAATTCGTATTTTCGGATTAAGGTACGGATTTCTAATTATCACTTGCTCAACGGTGAAGGAAAACATCGTGATGCATGCAACCCACCCGTCTAAGAAAATTCATTTTCGAAAGATGAGCGGTCCACCAATCCGCATTGGGCCAGCGTGGTGGACTATGGCCTAAATCCCCTTCGTGTTTCGAAGGGAAGCCCGTGCCCGTCGGTGGGGACGTGTATGGGCTGGTAAGATATGTAAGTTGATGATCCAAAGGCGGACGTGTGACGTAAATATAAGAATTTTAAAGATAGGGCCCACTTTTAGGGGGTAAATTTATATAAAAAAAACAGTTATGAGAATTTTATCGTGTGTTATATCTAATGAAAGGCCTTGTTGTAAGAATCTCAAATGTATATTTCTTGTTTTTAGAGTCTTGTTTTTCTTTTTGACTGGATCCATTTTTTTATAGCTACGGTATCTTTATTTTTTACTCATAAAAACCCACGCTTTTATACAGAATTTGCAAACATATGTATTTAGTATTCTTTTTTTTAATATGTTACCAATGGCTATGAGCTATATAAGCTCTCTTTACAATGTTTCAAGCCATCAAATGATTTAAAGCTAATTTGGTCCTAAGTTTTGTTACAAATTTTTTTAACTTAGACGTTTCCTTTCTGCCTTATTAGACGCTGGAAAAAATGTCTGACAAAGATTTGGATGATTCTTATTTATTTATTTACTGTTTATTGTACACAATAGACATATAAAAAAGAAACATACAAAAAGAAATACGACACAACAGGCACTGCTTATTTCTAGGAAGAAATTTCTTACAGCAGACCTAACAAGAGAGACAAGGATTAACTATGGAAATCCCGCTAAAATGCTATAATATTCGAGTCTAGAATTTGCAAATATTAGTGAGATTCAAGACTAAGGGCGACTTGCGTATTCTACATTTTTTAAATCTGAATTTAGTGAGATTTGAACTCGTGTTTTACCATAATCCCGATTTAAGATCTTGCACGCAATCGATTTAGCTTAAAACTATATTAAAATTTAACTTTAAACATCAAGAAACTTCAAAGTAAAGTCGAGTTAGAGATAAATCTAGGTTTAATAAGATCTAATTTTTTCCAGATTTGCTTCAAGTCCTAGTATAGTCTAGTCTACAAAACAAAACTAAAACAAAGTCAATAAAACCAAACGAAGAGCTGCTTAAGCTAGGTGTTTATCTAATAAAATCTAAATAAAGGCTGGCCAACCAAAAGGCACCGAGCCGGTTTTTCAAGGTTTTTCTACTCACGATGCACACGGTAGATAATGCAAGGCGAAATTCAACTACATACCACTCATTTAGAAATATTATAACCACGATTTTTGTTTAAAATAAGTATCCGATATTCAGTTCATCCGTGATCATGGTGCTTGCAACAACGCCGAAATATCAGATACTCTTTTAAACAAATGGCGTTGTAAGAACCGGTTATAAAATGTTTAAAAATTGTGAAAATAACCGCGAAAATCTAAAACAATATATTACACACCACTCAATAAACGAGCACAATGTAAAAAAAATATTATTAGATGTGTAAGAAACTTATTGAATTGCGAAATAGATATTATAAGGGTGTAGTCATAATCATAACACCGCTTTGCTTTCCTAAACAAAGGTTGCCGACGTCATATATTTAAATAGCATTATAATTTATACTGCCCTTCAATAGGACTGAGTAAGCCAATGTCGGAAAGCTCTTCTGGGTGATAAGCTGGTCTGATGACCTGGTCTCTTTAATTGACCGCTTTGTTCCATCCCTACCTTGTTGACGGCCTGCGAATTGGTACACCTACTAAGCGCTTCTCCTCATTTCATACTAGCTTTCCGCCCAGGACTTCGTTCATGTAGGAATTCGGGAAAATTATGTAGTCTGTGTGTTAATCCAGGGTGTCAGCTACCTACAAATTCTATCTAAATATATATATATATATAACTCCATTATTTTGCTACATTATTTTGCAAAGCGCGTTTCTTCCTTCTTTGTCTTCTTTGATCATATATATATATATATATATGATCCTATACTATATATATATATATATATATAGTATAGGATCATACTTGATTGATTATACCGACACGACAAAGAAGGAAGAAACGCGCTTTGCAAAATAATGGAGTTATATGCCTGCGTCAATATTAGCGAGTTTAACAAATAGAATAAACCTGAATCTAGATTTCATGTGAATAGACTTCTTGTGGAAAAGAGCTTGCCACATCTTCGACCACATCTTTTTTGCCTCGACCGGCGCTAGATAGGTTGTTATCAATAGCGAACATATTTTTCATAAACAAAAAAAGAAGACAAAGGTCATCTTATATTATAAAAAGAAAAGATTTGATTGTTTTTTTTTTGTTTGCATTAAATAGGGCTCCGCATTTGAAAAATTCTTTCACCATTAGAATCCTACATTATCCTTGATGGACATAGGGTACATGATTTTCCCGAATTCCCTCGGGAACGAAGTCCCGGGCGGAATATAATAAATAAACGCCACACACTCAAAGGCCCACACTAAGGTTTTCCCTTGTGTCGTACCCTTGGAACACACAACGGCTTCACCAATGTTGAACAAATACGGCTTACATCAGCTTGCATAACTACATCGGAATCGTTCCATTCGTTAAGGAGCTACGATGCCACAGACAGAGATACAGATACACAGACATAAAGAGACATAGGTCACACAAATCAAACTTTTAACTTCTTTTTGGTTTTGGTCGGGTGTTATTAAATTGAAGCAAAGCGCCGCAGCCGACTACCAAGATTATCAGTCGAGCCGGCTTACGAGTATTATTACTTGGAGCATCGATTGGCATAACACGGTCGCCAGAAAGCCGCCCAAACTTCCGCAGACTATGGCTACTTGTTTGGCTTCTAGGCCTAGCCATTTATGACAAAGTAGGAATGGAATAAGATTGTTGGGGTAGAAAAATTGCCTATCATCGTCGTTTAAAATGTTGATTGTAAAAAGCAAAATTTTGGGTTTTTGTTTCAATTTTTGTGTTCACTATTACAATCATATTTGGATTTTGTATCCGAACTTCTTATGCCAATAGGGGTATTGGCTAATTACCTTCTTCACGTAATATCTTAAAATACGTTTTGTTTATTGAGTCGTTGTCGTATTTATTCAATTTTTGTGTTCACTATTACAATCATATTTGGATTTTGTATCCGAACTTCTTATGCCAATAGGGGTATTGGCAAATTACCTTTTTCACGTAATATCTTAAAATACGTTTTGTTTATTGAGTCGTTATCGTATTTAATCTGCCTATGTTTAGCCTTGTTAAAAATCTTTAAAAAATTCATATTGTATACACCTACTGTAGGATATTTTAGTTATAAAAGTTGGTTGAAGAGCTAATTATCACCCTTTAAAAAAGTATTTCATTGTCTGTTTGACGATGAACTATTTAGCTTTATATCCACTTTTTCTTATTTTAAATCTTGAGTTCTTTTTTTTTAACAATTTCCTAAAAATTTGTTCAGGTCAAGATTATCTCACCCTCCTTTTCATTAGACTTTGGACACAAAATAACTAGATATACTTACTTAACATTCTATTCATGGGAATTAGGTTTTTGTTTAGAAATAGGTGTTAATGCGGCTCCTCAATGGTTCGCAATATTCTCAGTCTCATCATTACAAAGGAATTGTTATGAATATCTCGATATCTATTTTAAAAGCTGTGAGAGGATTCGCAGAGGATGTCATGAAATTAAGACATTCTTATCTATCTTATTGTAGGTGTATTAGTTTCCCAGTAAAAAAAACGTTTGAGTGAAAATAAGTTTGCCAAGACTTAAAAATGTATCAAATATCTTGACGAGGCTAGTCTAACTATAAAAACCTAAACAGTCTTGGTAAAAATGTGTAGCTTGTCCGTTTTGTGGCTCTTGCACGGAAGTTAGCAGTTTTGCTCAAAAATCTTTAGTGTCGTGGCAGCATATATATATTTTTTAATATTTTTATGTAATTGTTATATTTTCTTAGACCAGGCTAGCGACGTAGCGACATGACTAGGCGCTGCAGAATATTGGTATCAGTGTGCCTGCACTTCTAGTGCTAGTATCATGCGAAGTCGCAACTATTTTCTTCCTGTGCTGTAGTAATTGCTATAAATTAAGTTCTACAGTGTAAGCTGTATACTGTGATTGAGAAAAAATATCTGTTTTCTTTCTTTCTATGCTTTGATTTGGAGCGATTAAATAGTGCGTTGGCATAGCTGTACTATCTTCTCTGTTTAACATTGTACATATTCGATTCTAATTGCGTTGCGGCGGCTGGGTAGGTAGAGTACGTTAGGTCACGTATTTCTCTTATCTTCCTACAACAACAGCTCACATTCGCGTTCGTAATCGGATCGCATCGCCAAATATTTGCGAGAATGTTTGTGTACGCAGACAGTGAGGCGCCTCTTTCGTGTCAGTGCTTTATTACGACGCTTTGCTACTATTTTAAGGCGAAATTCCTTTGCACGAGTGTCCTTCTTACGATATGAGTACAGTGAGTACGTACGCGCCTACTTGAATTTGAATCAGAGGAGTTATGGATAGTTTTTCGAATGTTTGTTTTTGGGGAGATTAAAATCTCTTTTCGACAATTTCACCACACAGCATACGATCGATAGCTTAAGGCGACTACAGCACCCAATAAAGGCAGCACACATAGGAATAGTGCCATCTCCGTCTCTCAACAGGCCTGGGCCGGCAGTGCGAACAGTGTCGATACACGAAGTTTACGGACTATGAAAGCGTGCGTGCGTAAAAACATGTTCGAAAGTTAGAAAAATGAGATTTATGGAAAGGTAACAGCTTAAATCGAAAAATGCGTTAACTACTTAGAGTGTTCAATCACGAACATTTTGATAGCAAATTCAAGTTCCTGTGTGCATTTTACTATCGTTTTTACAGCTTAAAAGATACACAATATTGGTATTTAGAGGTGACTTTGTGAGCGTTTTCTATCGAACCAAAAGTGCTGAATCATGTTTTCAGCAAACTACTTATCTAGTTTATGTCCTGAATATTACCGTAGTATTTTTTTTCTTCGATTTAATGCAGTGCGTCATGCTAATCTACGCATCATAAAATCGTAATTTAGGTACTGTAGTCGCTTTATACCTCCACGCAGCTTCGAAGCGAGGCCCGTGCCCCTTGGTGGAGTCCCCATCCCATATACAGGCATGTATCACATACTGGGTGATACATGGGTATGGGTATATAAGATATACAAATACATAGAGTCATCAGCCCATATACGTCCCCAATTTCCCCATGTACATGCGCTGACGCCAATACGATTTAAAACTTTAAAATAGTGATTTTCGAAAATAGAGATGTTACGCTGATTGTCTCAAGAATACAAAAAAACAACAATTAATTTTAGTTTTTCGTTATAACCAAGTCAGAGGCCACTGTGCGGTTTGATAACTCTGACACCAGGGTTAGCCAAGTTCGCTACACATTTGACTGTACCTACACGATAAGAAGAATTTTACAACATAATTTTCCACGTTAAAAAAACGTATGAGTCACCGAATTCAATCCCAACAACAGTTCGCACAAAGTAGATAACTTATACTTTTTGCAGACTATAATTCTTATCAGCAGATAACCACGAATGAAAATGTCACTCATTTATTTAGATGATGTTCTGTTTCTGGTTTGTAGTATTTTTTTTGTTTTTGTTGATTTTATTTAAAGCGCTGAATCATTTTCGATAAAATTTATATATGGTACCACCTTCGAAGTATACTCTTTCAAACAAAAAAAAGAATTTTGAAAATCGGTTCATAATTGGCGGAGAAATCGGTGAACATACATAAAAAATAAAAATAAATACATACAGTCGAACGTAAAACCTCCTCCTTTTTTGAAGTCGGTTAAAAATAGGGCTTCATAGACGAAAATTGTAAGTTTCCTGTTTGAAGCTCTACCTGTTACGTAACATTGGAAATGCCGTATCCCGCCTCACAATATCTGAAACCACCTGGCTGACGTCATCACTGTGACGTCAATGCGAGGGAACGAACGAACGGTTTGTTTATTTTGTCCGGAATTAGTTCGGTTAGCGTTGGTATACGTACCTACGTGCTTAGTACGTCTCGAACAGGAGAATATAGGTACCTAACCTAACTGTTGCAAGAAAGAAAAAGATCTTTGACTACATTGTATGTATCTTTTTTTTTCTTATTAAATAGAATAGAATAGAAATGAAAATACAAACTGAAAGCATTCAACCAAAACTAGGATAAATATAAATAAGTAAATAAATAATTAAAAAAATAGATACTGTATGTACATACACACAACAGACAGTACAACAAAAAATTCAATAAAAACAAAAGACAAAAAGTAGAAAGAAGAAAAATGGTTATATTTTTTATTTTGTTATTGTTGTGGCTGTTGTATGTATTGTATGTGTATATTGGTATGGTATACATATGTATGTGTCAGGTGGTTGACAAGTGTATTTGTGTGTCTGCTTTATCTGACGCCTGTTTAGGTATTCGCGCCGCGCCGTGGTGGGTCTTGGCGCTTCCGCATCAATACATACATACATACGCTCACGCTTAAAATCCCTATCGGGGTAGGCAGAGCATCATTGGTTTTAAAACCACTTGATGCCACGTTTGACATAAATTCAATAGTTAAGTAATAACTGAAGTGCGCCGCGATAGCCGCATTTGAACGGAACATAACTCTAAAATAAAAAATCTTGTATGACTCCCGACATTTATCGCGTGTCACTCTTAAACGACTGAATCAATTTTGAACAAATATAACTAAGAACTATCCTGATTATGTCAGCTTTCAAACGAAAAAAAAACAACGGGTTGCATTCTGGGGAGTGCCGGCAGAAGTAAAAACTTGAACATAACGTTGTGCATTAATATTTTAATTTAATTTTTTCTATGCTGACACCGGATGACATCTTGACTTTAGCAGTTTTAATTTCCTATATTTATCGAACACCCCTCCGCCTTACGGATTTTCGATCAGGGTCATGTGACAGACACGTGACCCTGACGCGAGTTTAACATTTTTTACCCATACTTCAAAGTGCACAACGCCGCTAAAGAAGTTTTCACTTCAAAAAACCGCATCGAAATCGATCCATTCGTTTAGTTTTAGGAGCTACGATGCCACAGTCAGATACATATAATATAACATACCTGCGTCAAACTTGTAACACCCGTCTTTTTGCGTCGGGGTTTAAAAATGGTATTGCTTGACTTATAAATAATAAATAACCTCAATCCACTCGAGACTATTTTTTCAAGCTATTTTTTAAATAAATAACCCTGTACAAAAAACCCCAAAATAGCAAAAACTGAGTGAAGAAATCTGTTTTCGCAAAAACTGTGTGTCGTACACACAATAGCTATATTACATTACCTTTCTAGCATTTAAAATTGTTGACACACATAACAACAATGGGACATTAAGACACGTCTATGAAATCATTTCCTATGACTTATTTTTCTTAGTAGCTGTTTCCACAGTTTTCTATTGTTATTCTATTTGATTTATTTACTTTTTTCAATCTATAGCAAGACAGGACTGTTATTTAATTGCATGATAATGATAATACATTTCTAGCTTTCCGCCCGGGTCTTCATGTTTTTGAGTTTATTCGTTACAAAAATACAAATCTTTCCTCTTTATAATATTAGGTTATTTTGTTCATAATTTATTTGATTGAATAGGTATCAATCAAATTGTTTTTTATTTAAAAACTTGGCCATATAAAAGAGATTTTCAGTAAAATTTATTTATTCTTGCTCTGGATTTATTTACTAAAAATGAATCTCAAACGTAACTCGTTTCATCTGTAGCCCGTTTTATTGCTCATTTTTGCTCAGCTCCATAAAACTTGAACTGCCAAACTTCGATCAGCTGATTGATTGCCTTAGTATGAGACTATGAGAAATCAAAAGTATGAGAGTATGAGACTATGAGAATTTTTTCCAACTTCAAAGGGTAACGATAGGTACCGGTTTTTACTAAGCTCAATAGTACCGGTTCTCAGAAATGCCGGTATTTCAAGCGGTATTTCTCTCTCTCTCTCTTTCTTCTTCAACCTATGGCCACCCAATGCTGAGTGTAGGTCTCTTCCATTGTACTCCACTCTCTTCGATCTTGAGTCTTTCGCATCCAGTTCTTCCCTGCAACCCTGGCAAGATCGTCAGCCCATCTCATTGGTTGTCTGCCCACGCTTCTACGCCCAGTTCGAGGTCTCCATTTTAGCACTTTTTTACCCCATCTCTGGTCATATCTGCGGCATATATGACCTGCCCACTGCCCACTTCCATTTTCTTTGAGCTACCACTACTGGTATGTCAGGAAGTTTAGTTCTTCTACGAATTTCCGCATTCCAGATACGGTCTCGGAGTGAAAGCCCTTCACCCTTCATCTAACTATTTTGTGAGGAAAATAAAATTTTGGACGAATCTCTTACTGTATTGTAAGGTTACATTGTATTAAATAAGAGCTGTGAGTCACACGCAGGTACAGAGTGCATAACACGGAAAGCAAGGCCGCCAATTTGAAGAACAATGCTGTATTGTGCCGATAAATAGAGTGATGTCAGGTATGCACGTGTTATTTGCTTGAACATCTTATGGACTAAACATTTCTTACAAGTCTTAAAGCAATTTTTTTATTATCACGTCCCTTCAAAACACGAAGGAGATGTAGGCCATAGTCCGCACCACAGACTGGCACCAGTTAATGTTACAGGCCGGCACCAAGGGTTGGAACCCGCAACGGTTAGAACCGTTAATACCTACTAGTTTCTCCGTAAAACAGCGCCATTTACTACTCTATTCTAGCGTTTCACAATCTTTTTCAACTGCAGACCCGTTTTTTTTTATTATAAGATGGGTTAACTCTTGACCTCAATCTTGACCAAGGTCATAAATGAGGTCGACGATGGAGCGAGTTAACCCAGAAAACGCCTATAAGGCACCGGTACTCCCACGCACCGACGGAACACAGCAAGCTGTTTGGCGTCGGACTTCGGTAGGAGGGTGGTCGCGAACCAGACGGCCCTTTACAGAGCCTACCACACCGCATGAGACCATAGGACAACACCTCAGATTCATAAAAAATGAGGTGTTGTTGCCTGAGATGGATTAATAGGAGGCAGGTCTCATTTGTGTTTCCTAAGTCGCCTCTTACGACACCCACGGAAAGAAATGGGGTGGTGTTATTCTAAGCCGATCACCACACGGCACCGGCCCGTGCCGCCATTGCCACACTTAACTCTGTTACTATGTTCCGCGGACCTCCAACTTTTTTAAAATAAATTCTTGTTTTTTTTTTTTTTATAATACTGATTGCACGTTATCAAGTGAGAAGAGCGCTCATAGCCCAGTGACGCTCGCTGAGGTTAAGGAAATTACACATCCGATCAGTGACCAATTTATAACGAGCATTTCAGTGCTTTGGTTAATCTCGATCCGTTAAGAGGATCGTCTCAGTGTTTTTTTCCCATACAAACGGCGTCAATGGATTCCGTCCCCTAACCGTCAACGGATCTCTGTGAAATTTTGGTATAGTATCAAAAACACCAGAAACTAGGTCCGTACGTTTTGATTTTTGTGATATTTTTAGTAGACGAAAAGATATTGGAGACTAAAAGTCAGCATTTTTCGCCAAAGAAATTCTCAACATTTAAAAGGTAACATTGAAAAACTAAGCACAATTTTGGGAAAAACAAAACGTACAAACCTTGTTTATACGCTAACGAATCGATAGAGACCAAAAACGTACAATTTCATTAAGTTTTTGGGGTAGGAATTCATTGACGCCTAAACTCATAATTTTGGAAATAAAACTCGGCATTTCGCCGGAAGCTGCAATTGTCCCTTTCGCACAAGTCTGAGGCGGGTAGTCGACATCAAGACAACATGAAAAAAAACTGAGACGCTAGTCCAAACTGAGACGCTCCTCTTAACTATAAAACTTTTTGAAGACTGATATAAGGGTTATTCAAGTTCGCCAAATACCTACTGGACTACACCTACACGATAAGGAAGGTAGGGTTATCAGGTTATCAGCAGGCGAGCGCATAAGGTCACCTCATTGTTATTGCAAACTCGTTCTAATCGTAAAGGCACAGAGTGCATGCATGTGGTAACCTGCTGGCCTCTGTAATAGGGGCCTGGTAACTTACAAATTAATGAAGCTTACAAGAATAACGTGTTTACTGCAAAAAACATCTGTGTCTACTTACCTAGGGCGCTGTTTACACACAAAAGACGGGGCGCTACGACGCGGCGATTAATGCAATGTAAAATTAATCTTAACAGTTACGCTGCAAAGGTGTTTTTCGACCGTCCGTCGCGTCGCTCCGTCCGTAGGCGACGGATGTCTATTTGCGCTTCTATTTTTGGCAAAAACACCTATGCTTCGTAGCTATTAAGATTTATTTTACCTTGCTATGATCACCGTGTCGCCGTGTCCCTTCGCTTGTGTATGTCACCGAGAATTGACAGACATGTGAAATTGTAATTTTACTTAGGTAGTAAGATTCTAATCTCTCCGTACTGTTTGAACTGCCAAAATGTTTTTCATATTTACGTACTTTTTAATAATATTGAGGCAACCTAACGTGACCTAACCGAACCTTATAAAATCTAACGTAACTATCTTAATTTCTTAAAGTTTCGTAGAATTGTAATTCTGGGCAAATTGTAAGGTAGCGGGAGATTTTAATTTAACTTGTGGAAATTTTAGAATTTTCCGGTGGTATGTATGTACATATAAACATCGCCTAGCACAGGCGTGCGTTGGTAACGTAATGACGGCTAGTGTAAACAGAAGATAACGTATCCGCATAATCGCGCCAACATGTTTTATTAAAGGTCTAGGTTATCATTCCTGGACTTAGTGTACCTAAGATATCTGTACCTAAATAATAAACACGACAGTGATTTGCTAGTTTGTGATATTTATCTTTTTATCAGCCCATATTCGTCCCCAAACTTGGGGGCTTAGGCCATAATCCAAAAGGCGTCCGTTATACATTGCACATTTCAAAGTTTTTAATTTAAATAGTTTAGTTAATAGTTTATAATAGTTTTTTGTTTTGCATATTTCAAGTTTTTTAGTTTTAGTTTTAGCGCTCGTAGCCCAGTGGCTCTCGCTGATCTCAACCGATCAGTGAGGTTAAGCAACGTACACAGAGGCAGGGAACCTGATGGGTGACCAAACTGGCAATTTATCACGAGCGTTTCCGTGCTTCGGAGGGCACGTTAAGCTGTCGGTCCCGGCTGTTGTCGATTGACTACAGTCGTTAAAACCAAGTCAGAGGTCATTGTGCGGTTTGAAAACTCTGACACCAGGGTAGCCAAGTTCGCCACACACTTGACTATACCTAACCTACACGATAAGAAGAAGAAGAATTTAACGGGTGATTGTTTACGAGCTAGCCTGAGTACCTGTGTGTCTGTATGTGACATCGTAGCTCCTAAACGTGAAAAACGAGAATATCTTACTTCTTTCCGAACTTCGAGCGCACATAGTGTGATAGTTAAAAACTATATAGTAATGATTTTTATATCATTAAGTAATTTTGACATTTTGAGCCTAACTCATATAGTTTTTAATCCCCGATAAAAAAGGGATGTTATAAGTTTGACGTGTGTATCTGTGAGTCTGTTTGTGGAATCGATTAAAAATAATTGAATTGCACCTGTTAAGTGGCACAATAAAGCCCGATCTCATCACGTGCTTAGATAAAATGCACGTGACTGTACCGCCAAGAATAGTTCCTACAATAGTAACACCTTTGCACTGTACGGTTGTAAAAGTGACGAGTAAACAATTTTATTGACAACTTCACAATAAATTAAATCCTAAACTGTAAGGTTTACGATCGACGAACGATGTTGATTTGACTTTTTTACGATGGAATGTAAATTGTTTTAATATGTGCTTACTATGTAACTTTCTTCGTAAATGTTACGTAATTGAATTGGTTTTCGATGAATCGTTTTGTCAACAGAACGTCATGTCGATGTCGATGCAGCGTTTATCGGTGAAGGGTTACTGTCAAAATATTTATGTTTCATTTAGATCATCGATGAAACAACTGTTATGATAGGATTTCAGGATCTTCTCAGAACTATCTAAGACTTAGATTCTAAGTAAATATAAGACAACACCTAACTACTCAATGCTTTTACGACTAACGAGTAAAAGAAAACCTCGTGAATTTTTGACATTGGAATGTCTTTTCGTTCGCTCCATAACAGCCTCCGATTTCACGAAAAAGTGCGAGCCACTTATATCTCAGAGAAGATATGATATTCAAAAAATGTTCAAAAGACGCGTATTCACAAGAGCTGTAAGGTGCAAAAAGAATTATTCGAGAAAATCAAAAACTAAAAAAATTATGGCCGAAATAGTGAAAAAAAAAATATTTTTTTCCGAATTTTTGATTTTGGCGCTCGATGTTTTGGAAACGAAGAATGATATCAAAAATTTGAGCAACACCCATCTGCACAATTAAGTCGGCTACAATTTGAGCCTAAAACAAAGATCATCGGGTTAAGGGTTTTCACTGTAGAGTAATCTTTTTGAAAAACGTCAAAAAGTCATAACGACATTTTTTCGATTTCTGTGAATTTTTTCATTGAGACTAGTTCAGTCGATTGAATGTCAGAAGGCAGTAGGTACACAGTGGTAACCAGCTGCCGCTAGCATACGCAATGAGACCTCTCTCATGAGAGTATAGACGTCCGAATCAACACAAGAAAAATATACCGTTTTTTGGATTTAGGACATACGTCCTTTTTGCAATTCAAAATCTTGTCAACGTCGTTCGAATGCAAAAGAAATGCAACCTTCTGTGTAAAATTTTAAGGTTATGTTTTCCTTGGCAATCAACTGTTATGAGAGTGAAGTCTTCTTGCTTATAGGATAGCAGCTGATCTGTCAAATTTTGTATCACGTTTAGACGTTTTTCGACTTAATAAGGCGCAAAGCTATCGGAAAAAGATTCTGATTTCAATGAAAATATCATTAAAAAATACGAGGAAAAATTCTTCGCTATCAATGGCCAATGTTACATTTCAATAAAGCATACATTACATAGGTGCACATGTTATAATAATAATGTTGCTATTACAGATGTGTTACGTATGTAACACATAAGAATAACCTCGGTTTAATGGTTTTCCTTATTACTTTTCAACAGGTTAGTCGTTGGTTAACCGAGTAACTCTATAGCGGTGATTGATTCTTTTAACCATTGCAGATTTTTTGTTGCTACCTGTAGATATTGATCCCATCAAAAACAATACTTGTCAAAAAAACCAAGTCTCGCAACTCATTTGTTCTGCGGTAAAAAGTTGTGAGATCCATGTAATACCAAGTCGGTTATTAATTTATTCAGTCTCAACTTAAGCGACTTTCTGTCTTAATACGTCCAGTCTCTAAGACCACGATCGTGGTCCATAACAATTGAAAATCAATTGTGTCTGGAATCTCCGTACTCGAAGCATTAAGTTGTTACGTAATAATTAACAGCATCTTATAGTGATGCATATCGATATTAAAATTCTTTAATGTTTTATATAAATATATCGAGACTTGGCCATCGCACTAAATAATTGAATTTACATGTGTTTTCAGGCGATTGAATTTACACGTGTTTTCAGGCGATGGCCAAGTCTCAATATATTTACATAAAATATTAAAGAATTTTAATATTGATATGCGTCACTATAAGATGCTGTTAATTATTACGTAACAACTTAATGCTTCGAGTACGGAGATTCCAGACACAATTGATTTTCAATTGTTATGGACCACGATCGTGGTCTTAGAGACTGGACGTATTAAGACAGAAAGTCGCTTAAGTTGAGACTGAATAAATTAATAACCGACTTGGTATTACATGGATCTCACAACTTTTTACCGCAGAACAAATGAGTTGCGAGACTTGGTTTTTTTGACAAGTATTGTTTTTGATGGGATCTCATTTCTTTTTGTATTTGTATTTTTTTTGTATTTGTATCTTTTTTTGTATGTATTTTTTTTTGTATTTGTATCTCATTTCTTTTTGTATTTTGTTTTTGTATCCGAACAGCATTGGGTCGCTCGCGCGTATGAGCGCGGCTGCTGCTCGCTCGGCGACATTCACCTTTCCGCGCGCCCCGCCACTGTCCCCGCCCCGCGCCCTCGCGCTAACGGCCCGCGCTCATTCGCTAGCATCGCAGCGCGTGGAATAATAATTAATTTACAACCTTACGCACTCGTAATAAGTACGAATACGCACGTAGGTACGATTTTTGCATTAAATAATTAAATTTTTACACGTGTTTTCATGACGGGAATACCCATTTTTTGCTCGATTTGGCAGGGGCACTACCATGCGCCTATATTTATATGGGACTAGCTTAAACCCGCGGCTTCGCACGCAATAATAATAACTGCCGTAAGACATCGTTACGAATAAAGCCAATATTGAAAAATTTAACTGAAGACTTGGCTGTATGGGCTTAATTTTCTTTGCGGTCTTTTCTAGATTTTTTAGTTTTTCCTTAATTCATACACCAAACACTACTTATATTCCAAATTTGAAGGTTCTAGGTCTGCTAGAAGTGCCTTAGAATTTTGATGATCGGTGAGTCAGTGAGTGACAAAATTAAGAAATTTGACCAGTTATAATTCTTAAAATACTGGTTCAAATTGTATGAAATTTAAAATATACAGTATCTTTACAATGCCTGCATGGTTACTGAAAATTTCAGTCTTCTAGTTTTATCCACAACGAAGTTACAGGGGGTCGAAAATGGTCTGAATTGCTTCGAGAAAAGGATGTTACGGCCGTGACGCTTTTTTGCTCGACTTGGTGGGGGCACTGCCGTGCCCCCAGATATATTTATCGTACATTGTAGTATTACACCCAGGATTTAGGGTCCTAAGTGAATACCACAAGTATAAAGTGTAGAATATTGAGGTAGACTAGGTTTAACACCTAGGCTTTAGGAGTTTAGGTCACTAAATCCTAGGTGCAAGTTTAGAGAATCTAGGCGTTACGTCGAGGATTCTAGGTCCTTAGGCAACAGCCTAGGTGAAAGAGAAAAGATGAACTGAGGTAAAGCACTGAGAGATTTGAAGAGGAATACAAGCGAGTACAGTATCTACACTACGGCTCGTGGTATACAAAATACAGAATTAATAATAAAAATGTAACACCACGGAGCGAAGCGTAGATCCAAGTTCCGATAGTCAAAAGGGGTCCTGACGGAATCTAAAATCTCGTAGCTATAGTTAGAACGTCACTAGCCAGGCGTAAAAGGCGTAGAAGAGTCGCCGCTGACTCTGAGGTATTTATTTATAGACTTTTAGGTCGTCTAGTAGTATTTTTTAGGCTAATATTTTAAGCACTGAAGCTAGGTAAAAGTTCAAAGTTTTTTAAAGAGTACTTCCAGTCCCTGGGCCAAGCTGTGACCCAGGGAAGGTCAAGGACGTCCTGGTGGTAAGTAATTTTTGGAAGTACCTTCAGAACCTGGTAGCTGTAAATTGGCCGTCGGTCCAGGCTAGCTGGTATTCATATGTTGATAGTACATATTAGCACTACTCTTTCTCACACTTTTGGTAACTGAGAAAATAGGTAAGGTCGTACATAATACTCGTACATAGACAGAACGATGACATGACAGCTGCGACAATGCAAGATGTAAACAAAGAGATAAAATTAAATTATATTTAATTAAGGGTTTCAAGCAAACCCTAAAACTTTCAATTATATTGTCACACGCACACACAAGCGCGCACACACACACACACACAAACACAGACACACACACATACATATATTCACACACACACACACACACACATGCACACAAATACGATTTTTTAACTATATTATTTTAATGTATAGTGGTGAAAGGTTGTCAAATCGCTCTCAGTCCAGCCACCATGGCAGAAACTCTTGAATAAAGCAGAGTTTTTGCATTTAGCCTCTGAATTGAATTGTCTCTAACTGAACATTCTCTTGGCAAAGGTCCAAGGAGTAAGTGAAGTCCGGGTGTTTTGTCTCAAATGTTTTGTTAACGCTTGAAGAGTTTATGTCCGATGCCATTGTCTTGAGAGGTGAAACGTTGCGAATTGTCCATTTTCCACATGGCGGTTCGTGTTTTGTGAAGTCTAAAATAATGTTTATAAGAACAAACTAAAGGTCATTGCGAACAGCTTATCCCGTAGCTATACTTAGTTCGAGTTGTAAGAAACGATACTTATACACACACATTAGGCTCAGGCCTGTAAGGGGGCGTCCATTAATTACGTGAGGCGTTTTAGGGTGGGAGGGGGTCGGGCCGGATCTCACTCAATCTCACGTGGGGGAGAGGGGGATCTCTACAAATATCACGTAATATTTTCCCCCAAAAGAAATAGTGTTAAATTTCGGGAAAGCTAAGTTAAACCAACTAAACCATGTTGTTGCTGTAGCCACTTTTAAGACTACTCATGAGTTCCCGTGGGCTGAATTAGAACAATCTTTTTTTTAAATTTAAGTTGGTAAATCATAGCTGTTTTTTATTTTTTGATTATTAAAAGTTTAAAAATAATTAGGCAAATCATGTAAGTTTTCTAAATAAATTACCAATTAACGTATTTACACTAAAACTAAGCATTTTCATAAAAGTCACGTGAGATAAAGGGATGAGGGGGGTGTCGAGCCAAATCTCACGACATCTCACCAGAGAGGGTGAAAGGGTCGAAAAATCGCCAAAAACGCCTCACGTTATTAATGGACGCCCCCTAATGTGCAAAGAGCACCAGTACTTATATTGGTTGATTTTAAATTAGATAAAATTAAGAATGTTAATCAGCTCTTTTTTATTATTATTATTATAAGATGGGTTAACTCTTGACCTCAATCTTGACCATAAAGGTCAAAGATGAGGTCGACGATAGAGCGAGTTAACCCAGAAAATGCCTATAAAGGCTTTGGTACTCCCACGCACTGACGGAACACAGCAAGCTGTTTGGCGTTGGACTTCGGTAGGAGGGTCCGCATGAGAACATAGGACGACACCTCAGATTCAGAAAAAAATGAAGTGTCGTTGCCTGGGATGGATTACTAGGAGGCAAGTCTCATTTGTGTTTCCTTATTCACCTCTTACGACACCCACGGAAAGAGATGGGGTGGTGTTATTTTCAATTGATCACCACACGGCTCACTAAATTAGTGATTCAAACCTTCTCCGAGTAACATAGGTCGAGATGTGAACAAAATTTCCATACAACTTGAAAGATCAGCTGATAGCTTTTGTATGAGAAATCGATAAGATTTAAAAAAAACATTTAGGTTCCTTCATGAAGCTGAACTGTCATGGGTCATTTTCCCAATGAAAGTTCAGCTTCATGGGGAAAATGACGTCCTAAAGTTTGAGTAGCTATTTTAAAGTCTTCTCATGTAAAGTTTATATTTGTTTATTCGTTCTAGTCTAGATTGATCTAGTCTATTTCTTAAAGTCTAGCTAATTTAAAGTCTTCTCATACAGAGCTTATATTTGTTTATTCGTTCTAGATTGATGATATTGGCCTATATCTACCAAAACATCAAAACCGCATTGTAATTTCATCTTTAACATAAACTTAGCAATTTCTAAAAAGACCGCTGTTGGAGCTGAAAAAATAATAAATCTGTATTAGTTCACATCTTATCTACAGCCAGTCGGAGGCTTCCAGGCTGTTTCACACTGATAACCCAGTTGGCTGGCGGCCAAATATTTCATACTACTGGTGCAAACGCGCCTCAGAATACCCAAGCATTATTTCTTCATTCTAACAAAAGAACTGTGTCTTTCGAAAACTAACCAACTTTGTTTATTACGGTTCGGGCGATTTATTTACATTTGTAATACTAGTTGTTAACTTTCCCCGATGAAACACGATTTTTAATGAGACCGATTGATTTTTTATTAATCCTGTTTCCTATTTTTGTTTCTTTAAATCCTCAGTTTGAAGTGGTCACATGAACCAAGTACAGAGGCCAGCGCATCAGGTTACTCCGTTTTCATTGCGAAACCGCTTTTATGACAACAGCACAGAGTGCACGCGTGTAGTAATCTGATGTGCAGCCCTCCTTACATAACTGTTGTCCCGTGATTGATTATTGAGGCACTTTTTTTTTTACCAGCCCATATACGTCCCCATCGAGGGGCACGGGCCTCCCTTTGACACACGAAGGGGATTTAGGCCATAGTCCACCACGCTGGCCCAATGCGGGTTGGTGGACCGCTCGTCTTTCGAAAATGAATTTTCTTGGACGGGCGGGTTTCATCAAGCACTTAATTTGTTTTAATAACGTGTTCTTTCGATTGTTGCAGGGGATTCCCAACCAGCGGCATCATTTCATCGCCGCCCAGGATGTTGCGCCCGGAGTCTCCCCTTGCTGACCACCGCAGCCTGCTGCCCCGCCGCCTGCTCCCCGTCAAGGCCCAGATCGCCCCGGTGGACAAGCGCAAAAACCGGCGGTCCCTTGAACTAAACGACAATGCCCCATACGATTACCCGAAACTCCTCATCTCCAAAACCACAGACTCCCTAAACACAGAATGCCCTCGCAAGATTATTCACAAACAAGACTCAACTGATAGCCTCAAACGCGCTCTTCTCACTAAAGATGAGAAAAAAGTATCTAATAAGGCTGTAGTGATCCAAGATTCGAGTGAAGCCTTAAAAAAGGCATTCCTATGTCGACAAGAGTCAAACGACAGCGCCAAGAAAAAAGATTCGGACCTGAAATGGGTTAAAGAGGAGACGAAAAGAGGGAGTGACAAAAAGGGGTTGTTGGAGACAGATATAGATGAGCCATGTAAGAGGATATACGAGAGACGGACGGGGTGTGCCCGGCCTACTTTGCCTCCCGTGGCTGAAAAGACTTTGGGGTCGCCAAAATCTCCACACAGGACTTCGGTTATTCCAGGAGTGGCGGATGTGAGTGACGGGGTGGTGCGATGGGGCAGCGGTATTCTGCCAGCCAGACTAGCCCATACCGAGCCCAGATTAAGGCCAGCCAGGAGCTGGTACGGCTACGGGACCCTCCCATCAGACAATGAAAAGGTAAGTGAGATTTTAAAACTGTACTTGTTTCGTCCCGGACTTGGTTCCCGTGGTAATTTTGGAAAATTATGTTGCCTATGTTTTAATCTAGGGTGTCAGCTACCTCCACACCAAATTTTATCAAAACTGGTCCAGCCGTTTGAGCGTAAAGAGGAACAAACATCCATACATCCAAACTTTCGCGTTTATTATTAGTATAATTATTAGTATGGATAAGGATAATATTAGTAAGGAAGTAAAGATATTAGTAAGGATGGGCGTGTTATACTTATTTTGACGTGTTGTGTAATTGTGTATATGTGTGTGGCATCGTAGCTCCTAAACTAATGGACCGATTTCGATGCGGTTTTGTTGGTTTAAAAGCTTACGTAATCAAGATGGTTCTTAGCTTTATTTGATCAAAATTGGTTTAGCTATTTAAGAGTTATGAGTTTATGAGCCATTACTATTGGGATTGATTTAAAATTTAGATTTATTTTAATGTTGCCAACGATACGCCAAAACTTAAAAAAGTTCATATAAATTGTCTACCATACGTTATAGTGTGTAGCGTTTATTTATATCTATTATAATAAAATAGATACTTTGCATGACTATTACGTACTGGTATTTTCATTTCTTACCAAATTAAAATACAGGATATTCCTAAGGATGCAAATAGAAACTGCCATATAAAAATAACGGAGTTACGTAGCTTAATTAACATTATTATATCCTCAAGGAAAATTGTATGACTCCATAGTCCTTTCGGTATTCACGGAGGTACTTATTCAATTTAGACGTATTTTCCCTGTAATAGCCGTTATAATTGATGATCAGTGATTCACAAGTTTTTTAAATTAAATTCTACTTTGGATCTTTTCTTCTAATAACCTTCATCAAAATTGCAATTTTTTTCTTATATTTTTTTAATGTTAAAGCGATCTACCTATCTATCTATGGAGGGGTGCCCGTCAGGCACAGGCGGGTGATTAGTCCACTTATTTGGGACCATTTCACCCAATTCCCCATAACAGCGCATGAGTTTTACCTCTTTGAACCTCCCAGAAGCTTTAGCGAACCCAATTACGAGTATCTCCTATATGCTAATATCTTGTATTTGTTCTTCTTTTAACTCATCCATGCCTATTGTCTCCCATCTTATTAGCGCCTACATTGGATACTCAACTCAGTCAGGAAGTGTAGACTTGTTTCGTCCTTGTCGCATTCTGGGCAGGTGGGACCACTTTTTAAGCCTATTATTGTTAAAGTGATAATAATTATGTTATGCCAGGTTCTTTGATTTAGCTATTTAGTTTCTTGCGGTTATTGGTATGCTTCGGCCGCGCGAGTTAGGTCCCTCTCAATAAATAACTCGTAAGTGATTCTGTTACTTTTCTTGGACACCATCAGATGGATCCCTGGTTCCTCCCTTTGAACTACGTCATAGTACGTACTTCGAAATATTTTGTGCTAGCTTTCCGCCCGGGACTTCTTTCCCGTGGGAATTATGTAGCCTATGTGTTAAACCAGGGTGTTAGCTACCACCATACCATATTTTATCAAAATTGGTCCAGCTGTTTAAACGTAAAAGAGTAACAAATATCCATACATCCTCATACACTTTCGCATTTATAATTTTAAGTAAGTTGGAATTAGTAGAATTATACTATAATATAATTATTCTGTGTCTGTTCTGTGTTTGTATAGCAATATTAGTTTTACTTATTGCGTCATCTACATAAATAACCTCCTTTTTGAAAACACTTGATATTCTCAGAGCAGTACTAATCTATTTGGCATTCAAATAGTACCATGTCGTATGGTTCGGGTTATGAATATCATTGTGTGGATGTGTAGCATCGAAGGATCCTCTTGTTTTTAGATTAGAGTTGACATTGTCTGTCTCGGTCTATAACGGTTTTTCCTGATATGCGGGTTTTTCGTAAAACTGTATTTGTTTTACGGCTTTTGACATTGGAAATGTCTCTACGCTTGCTCCATATAGGCTCCGATTTCACGAAAAATTGTTTTCCCCTTATATCTAAGAGATTTCTGATGATATGATATTCAAAAAAGGCTCAAAAGACGCGTGTTCACGACAGCTGTAAGATGCAAAAAGAAATAGTAAAAAAAAATTTCCTAATTTTTTATTTTGGCGTTCAATATTTTAGAAACAAAGAATGATATCAAAAAAGAGTAAAATTCCTCTGGACAATTTAGTCAATTACTAACATGTTAAAATATATATATATTAACAAAAGCAGACTAACTACATAAATATCTTACTTGCCTAACCTAAATATACATATAAATACTTACTTAAATAACTTTATATAAAAAATACATAAATCAAATATATAAATAATATATTTATATACAAAAAATATATATATATATATATTAATACATATAAACATAAATACATACACTACACTTGCAGGATACCTAAATAAGTTTATGTTGACAGATAATGCTCTTTCAGCTGTTTCTTAAACACGTCAAACGATCGACTTGCCTGGATCGAAAGCGGACTTGCCCAAGGATCCTATATTAAACTCTCCAAAAAAATGGTTGACCTCCCACACAAAAGCAAATCAGCTGATCGCTTAAGTTGTATGGCGAAGCGAAATATTTTTCCATCTTTCGACCTATGTTTCTTAGGAAAAGTTGTTCAGTTTCGTGGGTTGATTCATATTGTTGACGGCCGGTTTGGTCTAGTGGAAGTGGCCCTGCCTCTCGATCGATGGGTCCTGGGTTCGAATCTCAGTCGGGGCAAATATTTGTGTAAAAAGCAGATGTTTGTTCTCGGGTCATGGGTGTTTGTGTCTGTCTTTATGTGTGTTCCGAGGGACCCACGACACAAGGGAAAACCTTAATGTGGGCCTTTGAGTGTATGGCGTTTTATTTATTTGTTTATTTATTATTTTTATTCCTGATTTTCGCTTTAAAGTCATCCGATATTAGATAGATAGTTAAACATTTATTCACGTAATCACGAACAATCAACATAAAGAATAACTAACAACAAAAAAAAAGAAATCACAACAACAACATACGCTCACGTCTGAAATCCCTATCGGGGAAGGCAGAGCATGTTTTTATCAATATGTATTCCGTATCAAATATTCGTTTGATACAGTTTCTGAACGCATTATCAGTAGGTTTGCTATCTCAATGTCAAAAGCCACTTGTAGTAAGTTTGTAGCGAAGGTTCTATATATTTGTTCACACTTGTCATTGAGTCGAGTGTTTGTTATTATATATATCATATTATTATTACTGATAGTCAGAAAAAGCTCATCGGGCCAATTCCACTATAAACTGCAGTAGAACTGCAAACTGCACTGCTGCGCGACATTTTATCTAATTGGAAATTCGACGACATTGATATTAGGTCTTTACCTATGAAATTGCCGTTTTTCATACAATATTTTTGGAAACCTGAATTTTCCATACTAACGTTTTTGGATTTTTCTCGGAAATGCGAAATCCAAATTTAGCAAAATTTTGTGGGAAGGTTTGGACAACATTAAGTTAATTTTCAGCATACTTACTTTATTGAAAGTCGTAACTGTAACAACGGTACAGCAAAAATAAGCAATGAAATGGGCAACGGATGAAACGAGCTACATTTGAGCTTCTTTGTCAGCAAATAAATTTAAAGTAAATATGTATTAATTTAACTCAATATCTCCGTTATATGGCCAAGGTTATAAAGAAAAAACAATTTTAGTAATAGCTGTTCAATCAAATAAATTATGAATAAAATAAAGCTTGAGAAAAAATCGGCAATTTCATAGGTAAAGACCTATTATTTTGTAATTAACATGAGTTAGCCATATTTATTCCGAGCCTTCTAATTAATACATTTTAATTTAATTAAAATTAAATATAAGTTCGACGTGCGCATCTGTATGTCTGTAACATCGTAGTTCCTAAGCGAATAGACCGGTTTCGATGCGGTTTTTTAGTTTGAAAGCTGACGTAATCAAGATAGTTTTTAGTTATATTTCATCAACATTGGTTCAGCCGTTTAAAAGTTATAAGCAATCGAATGTCGTGGTCGTGGGTGATAAAAAACTTTAATTTTAGAGCGATGGTATGTTTGTTTCTTTTGTCACCACCATGTCAGTGGCCGTTTTTTTTTTAAAGATACCACCTGTTAAACTTAGTCTTTTAAAATGTTTTCACAAAAAAGTCGAATGTTTAAAATAATGCCAATATAAATTAACTACAAACACGTGCAATTATGCAATGGCGTATAAATAATTAAGAAATATATTCTTATGCCAGTACTGGTCATATGATTCTGTGATAAGAAACAGTAAACATCACACTTAATCATGCAGTAAGTAGGCAAGAGTCAGTTTTTATAGTATTTCTAAGCATTGGACCGTAAAGTCTATTAGAGAAAAAAGTGAATACTAGTCTCTTGACACACTCCAGCGCTCGCATCTCACGGAATCAGGAACTCGATCCTACCCGGAATAAGGACGCTTTGTTCCAATTTCAAACTAATTAGTTAAATTTTTTTTATTTCCACGCTCAGGCTATCAGGAAACGTAGGGAATGGACGACATTTCGCGACGAATTCTCGCCGCGCACGGTTGTGCGCAGGTGCATCGAGCTCGTTTAGTTGTTATGTGTTTTGAATCAATAAACAGTGTTTTATTTTGTGTTTTTACAAATAGTGGAAACTAAAAAGCTGTGAATAAACTAAACAAAATAGATATGTTTCGAAATGTTTACGTTCTGTGACGATTGTGATCAAATCGATATCTGGCTTCTAAAATTAGAAGCACAGATACCTAGTGTTCCAATTTTAAACGGATCTCTGTTGATTTTCCCCCGGAAAATCCATAATCAGTGAGAAAACTATGTAGAAACCAGTGCGTTTGATTCTTAATTCAAACTTTCGACGTTCCACATGAGTGAGCGTAACCTGTGAATGACTTCGCCGATTTCTTTGCGTGTTCGCTTCGAGTTTTTCGAGTTATCAAACCGCATGTCTTTGTTATCAACTTATCAGTTATCAGTGGATGTGTTGGTCGTGACCTAGGATTACCTATCTGGCATTGATTGGGTATTAATTAAGCATCGTTATCAATGCCGAACGAGGTCCGTGCAAGGGTAAGGTTATATAACATGTTTCTCTAAGTACCTTCACATTAAGATTAACATTTTATTGCAATTTTGTTTAGGCTTCCTTCTTCTATGCGGATGTTTTGAATAGTCATGAGATGTCTATGACCTAATGATGTATTCAAGTCGTGTATGCTTTTAAAGGGTAGACAGAAACGATTCTATTATAAGTTTTACTAAGTTTAAATCCACTCAATCCAATGCTGGCTGGTTTTAGATCCGGGTTTGACTCCTGGAGTAATTATTGACGTGTGACTTTAAATTAGTTAGCGAAGCGCTTGTAGCCTAGTGGAGCTCGCTGATCTCAACCGATCAGTGAGGTTAAGCAACGTACAGAGAGGCAGGGAACCTGATGGGTGACCAAAGTGGAAATTTGTCACGAGCGTTTCCGTGCTTCGGAGGGCAAGTTAAGCTGTCGGTCCCGGCTGTTGTCGATTGACTACAGTCGTTAAAACCAAGTCAGAGGCCATTGTGCGGTTTGAAAACTCTGACACCAGGGTTAGCCAAGTTCGCTACACACACGACTATACCTACACGATAAGAAGTTAGTGAAAATTAAGGATGTGAATCAGCCTACAAAACTGAACTTTCCCCAGAGAACATAGGTCGAGTTATGAAAACAAAAATTTCATTTTCATACAATGTGCCTGTGCCTATTGTGTCGTCTCTCTCTCTCTTTTTATGTTTCTTTTTATTATGTCTATTGTGTACAGTCAAGAGCACGTCACGCTTGACAATACCAGTTTAAGCTGAGCTCTGATTTATACTGCGCGCCATACAATGCAGGGCCGGTCAAAAGTCCAAAGTGTCAAGCTTGACTGTACAATAAACAGTAAACAAATGTAGCACACATACGATTAGCTGATTTATTTTTGTATGGGAAGTTAAATAAATCATTTTTTAAGAAATTCTTGTTAGATTACTTAGGGAAAGTAGTTTTTTTTTATTATAATAATAATAACAATAAAATCATTTATTATCAGAAATCTAAGCCCCACAGACAAATTTCTTACAGACTAACATACTTACATATGAATTATAATGAAACAAAATAAAATATAACTAACTAACACTATTTCCCGGGTGTTTTTCCGGGGGTGTGTGTAGCCGGGAATCTCCCTCAGAAACGGCAAAACACCACGCCCTCCGGCCAAAAGCTCTCCTTCATGACTGTCTCCAGCATGAACCGAGGGAACCGAACCACAAATGCTTTGAAACTAGCATGGTGATGCGATAAGATGGGTTAACTCTTGACCTCAATCTTGACCATAAAGGTCAAAGATGAGGTCGACGATGGAGCGAGTTAATCCAGAAAATGCCTATAAAGCCACTGCCACTCCCACGCACTGACGGAACACAGCAAGCTGTTTGGCGTCGGACTTCGGTAGGAGGGTGGTCGTGAACCAGACGGTCCTTTACAGAGCCTACCACACCGCCTGAGACCATAGGACGATACCTCAGATTCAGAAAAAAAAATTGCCTGGTATGGATTAGTAGGAGGCAGGTCTCATTTGTGTTTCCTTAGTCGCCTCTTACGACACCCACGGAAAGAGATGGGGTGGTGTTATTCTCAACCGATCACCACACGGTTATTCTCAACCGATCACCACAGTTGTTCCGTTTCATGGGTAGAATTACCACAAAGTTTCGCCAGCAAAAAAGTCATCCCATATTATAATGTGTGAATAGATATTCTTTCTCGGGCTTAGATGTGTTAAGTTTCATAAAACTTATAATGATCCAGGAACTTTAGAAAAACAATTGGCAAAACTACGGAAAAAATTGTGTACACGTACTTATCTTTTAAGCTTCCCAAATAACCTCTAGAAAGTCCCAAAAGTTACCTTTTTTCGGTTTTTTGTCTATATCTTGTCGATCTTACCGCTGTGAGGTTTACAAATGAAATAAAGAATGGAAAATTATCTACAAAAACGGTGATACAAAGTTTATTGATAACAGTAATAGTTTTTACGTAATCGAGGCTTGAAACTTCTGTAAACATTTACATGGATGTTTTAGTGCATTTTCATGATCATACTAAAATAAAAAAATAAAAAATAAGAATTGTAAGCGATGAATTTCTCCGATAATTAATCGCTTATAATTCTTAAACGACTGAACCAATTTAGATTAAATACCTATAGCTAAGAACCGTCCCGATTATGTCAGATTTCAAACGAATAAAAACAAAATCTAAATCAAAATGTGGCATCGTATCTTTCGATGCCACAGACAGACACAGACAAAGACATACAGAGACACACGACAAACTTATAATACCCCTATTTTTTGACGGGCTTATCATTTCGCGTAATTTCAACAGGGTCTTCTGTTTAATGTCCGGATTAATATAATAATAATAAATAATAATAAAAATAATAAAAAATCTTTATTTCCTCTACAATGGGTTCTTAAAAACTAGTAACAGGTGCCACCCATTAAGCTCATCGCCTGTGTCGGGTAACACCGCTCTTCTTATAATTAAATTACATACATTTTGATCATTTTGATCATTTTTTTTCACCATCATACGTAATAATAACTACCTACCAGTCAATCCTTTATACAAGTATTATCGAAAGCTGCATTGACCGGGTCAGCGTGATTCACAAAGTTATAAATAAAATGCACATGCCCTGGTTGCGTAAATCCATATCACGGTTTTTTATTATTTATTTATTTACTAATTGTAAATGACTGTTTAATAAAACAAACTGTTTAACCCGACATTCGATTGCTTATAACTTTTAAACGGCTGAACCGATTTTGATCAAACAAAGCTAATAACTATCTCGATCACGTCAGCTTCCAAACAAAAATCGAAATACACAGATACACAGTCATACAGATTCAAACGTCAAACTTATAAAAACCCTCTTTTTTGTCGGGGCTAAAGAAGTGTCGAAATTACAACGGCAGAGGGCGAGCAACCCTTTCCCGGTGCCCACGCGCAATCAAAGTGAAGTTTCATTGTCATCGCAGTGGCGTGACGCGCGAGTTTCTCACAGGACGTGCTAGCTATGCTAGAAAATGCCATGAATCTTTTATGCTGTGTTTATACAGGGCTTTAGGTATCTCTCTTTCAACCTCTCGGGTGGTTAATCAGTCCATGAAACTGAACAACTTTCCCAAGGAACATAGGTCAAAATACGAAAAAAAAATTGGAGTTCCCATATAAACTTAATCAGCATATAGCGCATTTTGTATGGGAGACAAAATTTTTTCTTCGTATTGTGACATATGTTCTTTGGGGAAGTTATTAAGTTTCATGGACTGATTAACCACCCGAGTGGTTGAAAGAGAGATACCTAAAGCCCTGTATATGAATGATCCATATTGTGTGTGTCTTGTAGAAGAAGCAGAAATGTATATGGCTGAATAATACAATCCGGTGTCTTTTTGCTCCCTGCGTACCCCAGTAAGACAGAAGCGTGAGCTAATGTGTATATTTTAAAACTGGACTCCTGTATTCGTAAATCAGTTGCGTATTCATTTTTCGTCGCGTACATTAATATCTCTTTTCACGGTCAATTTTTGCAGATGTTTTTCAGAAAAACCTTGAAGCAGTCAGCTGTCTATGTCATGTTACATTTTTACAAATAGCTTGAATGCTAAGGCTGTCTAAAGCTGTCTCAATACACACATCAACGCGGTCTAGGGATATTGCACGATTTTTCATACAAAAGAGGTCTGTTTGAGAAGCTATAATAGCATACTCGAGATACATGGAAGGCTATAATTTTCAGACGAGCAAGTGCTAAACCTGAATTTTCAATTTTAATCAATAAATTTTGTTTTACTTGAAATTTGTGAAAACGTGACGGAAACGAAAACGAAAATGCACTTTTTGCCTGCTTTTTGTATGAAAATAGTGGAATTTACGCTAAAATTTTTTTCATTTTCGTCACGTTTTCACAAATTTCAAGTAAAACAAAATTCATTGATTAGAATTTAAAATTCAGGCTTAGCACTTGATCTTCTTAAAATTATAGCACTTCATCTATCTGGAGTATGCTTTTGTAGCTTCTCAAACAGACCTCGTTTGTATGAAAAATCGTGCAATATCCCTAGACCGCGTTGATGTGTATATATTAAAGTCGGGTTTGTTCGAACACTTATAACTCGAGAACGGCTGCACCGATTTCCATGGTTTTTGATTTGTTGTATTTGTCTCCGTCCCGAATAGAAGAATAACTATTAAAACATTGGAAAATTTAAGAGAAAATTCCCACGGGAACGAAGTCCCGAGTGAAAAGCTAGTTAGAATTAAAATAGCCGTTTAACTAACAAGGTCGGTAGTGTACTGGTCATAGTCATAGGGTAGGAATGGTATCCGATAGGAACACATTACCTTTTTTATGCATTTCTGCATATTCCATTGTAAGTGAGCTTTTCTACTCCTAAAGTTGAAATTTATCATCATCATTGGCCTTGGAAGTATTTAACAGACTATTTAAGCAGTTGCTTGAAGACACCATTTTTTTTATTGAGTAAAAAGTCCAATGCGGAAACGACAAAGTCTCCCGCAATGCTTACAAGGAAAGTTACCGGTTATGACTTCCGCAATCGAGTTAAAATTAAAATCCACAAAACTGTCTAAAATCATATTCTTACGCTAAATAAAAAGTTATAAAACCAACTTTTCTTGCGATCCGTTTAGGTCCTTTGATTTCCATGCCTTCCAACATAGGTTTTATCCATTTTAGGCTGTAAACTGGATGACAAAAAAGTTATTTTTACGAAATTGCATATAATAGTGTTACAATAGTAATAAAATCCGTTCAGACCTGCAGATATCCGTTATAAGTTTCAAGTTGTGTCGAGCTTTTTCTGTCGCAATAAATACACTTTTAATTTAATATCAGTTCGGCCTTGCGTCCATTAGCGGGATCCTCTTTATCGAGAGGTTACAGTAACCAGGCCGGTCGATGACCTCTGCACTTGAGACCGAGGTGCGTGGTCGAAATGACCCATATATTATCCGTGCCAAGATTGCACATCCTAAGCTAATTGTGTCTTTAAGTGTACTGGATTGATGAAGAAGAAACGGTAAGGTAATTTAGTAGGTGAGAATCTGCTGGAGGAAAATATTTATATTGGTCACCCAGGGAACTCCAGTAGAGATGCCCTAGGGCGATAGATTTTCAGAGCACATCAGTGATTTTTGACTGATATTTCTAAGAGGGCACGCGGCTGTCACTAGTTCCATATATCTCTTTCTCTCTCTCTCTTGCAAGCATAGTTAGCAAAGAAAGAGGCAAATACCAGTATGATGCGACGCGGATCTGCGCTTAAGCAGACTACAGGTTAATGCACCTCTACTGGTTACGTGCTCAATGTGGCTACAGCCTAATAAAATTGTTATCCGTGGTGGGCGGCTGATCTGTCAACCTATTAACCACTGTACACATCTTCATTTAGTTTTTTTTGCTGACATAACCACATTATTATGTCCTACTACCGAGTCGAAGTGTTGACCACGTGTCCTGGCTATTTGTGCCTTGTTATTCGAAACTAATTACCCTTGAAATATTTATAAACTATGTTTCTATTGGGGCGACTTTAAATAAGTAAGCAACAATCAAGGATGATAAATCAGCTCATGAAACTAAACAACTTTCCCTAAGGAACGTAGGTCAAAATGATTTTAAAAATTTGCCTCTCCATACAACATAAGTGATCAGCTGCTTGCCTTACTATGAGAAATCGAACAACTTTTTTGGGAATTTTATATGGGTTTCTTGGGGATAGTTGTTTGTTTTGATGGGTAGAACCTCCGCTAATTTAAATTCACCCTATACACAGTTTGATAGTTTATCTTCTCGGCCCTTTGTCTCGTTCCTAATTCGGGGTAAGCTTAACCGTTACCAGCAGGGCAATCGCGCTAAAAAAAGTGGACTGAATCGCAATTGAACCGCAGCTGGGGGGCTACCACCAAAGCGAAGCTGATGCTGATTCAACGAATGGAATGATGTACATTGCTGTGTTTGGTTCATATCGTTAATCAAGGTCTCCTTATAAAGAAGCAATCGACTACGTTCCATTCGTTTACCCAGCATCAGCTTTGCTTAGGTGGTAGCCCCCCAGCTACATTTCAATTGCGATTCAATCCACTTTTTTTAGCGCGATTGCCCTGCTGGAATGTGGCTCGGATTTATTCAAATTCAACGCTTTAACTTCTCCAATAACTAAGTCTTTAGAAGCCAAATTTATAACCATTTAATATTACAGAAGTCGGAGGTTGTAACAGTGCCCTGGCTAATCCATGCTTGGACGATGCCAAAACATTGTACAAGCTTGTAAAAATAGGCTTAAGGAATAGAAAACAAGCTCTGTTAGAAATTACGAAGACGACATGGTCGCTTTTCTATGTACCAGTTATCTATAAAACAAAGATTTAAAAAAAAATCTTCTCCAAAAAAAATCAAAGGCAGGAAAGTAATTATCTAACCTGTCGAAAAAAGGAATAGAATCAAAAGATACGTACGCCACAGTCTACTAACGAGTAGGCCACCGCGCCATGAAATACGCCTGTAAACGGCACTCCTTAACAGTGTGTACGGTAAACGAAGCCGACCTTGCTAATAATAAGACACTGTGTCACTAGGCAGTAGGCAACCCTCTAACCCAACAACCTTAGATCATATCAATCTTAATCAAGCCTTAATGCGGTGTGTCATACTAATTGTCGCATATCTCTCAATCTTCTAACACAAGCTAGTCTACTACAATAAGCTGAAATGAGTCACTTCGTCACACTCTGTCATTGAGTTGCTAAGTCATAATATTAAAATTGGTTTTTAATTCATTTCAACTGTACGATTGTACGAAATGTACGAAGTATTTACTTATTGTTATGTAATTTATATGTCGATTATATGTCGAAAGAATTTTTGAAATCGGTCCAGTAGTTTTTAAGTTTATTCGTTACATACAAAAATACAAATCTTTCCTCTTTATCATATTAGTGTAGATGTAGATTGAATATGTGTTTGTAATGTGAGCACAATGTCATGTAACACTCCTTATCGTGTTGGTATAGTCAAGTATGTGGGGAACTTGGCTAACCCTGATGTCAGAGTTTAACAGTGTAACAGAGTGTAACAGTTAATAAGCTGTGAAGTTCACTATAAAATGAATTGAATTTTGACTATACCCAAGGTCCAGCAGAGACAAATTATGTAAAGTTGATGATTGGTCGAACTGTTAAATCAGTTTTTCTCTTGCCTCACATATTTTCACTTCCCGATCAAAATAAATAGTTTATTTTAGAAGCCAAGTTATAAAACTATTTTTGGGTTTTTAGCAGCGATAACAACGAAATTCGCAAAAAAACCTGTACAAGTGAAACCAGTTTTGTTTATTTATTTATGATTATTAATCTAGTCCAGAAAAACTGGTTTGTCGATGTGTATCACTTGATTAAGTTTTGAAAATGTTTTGGGTATTTTCGTCAAAATTTACGCGGACTTAGGCACGTATTACAGAAGGAAATTCAAGTCTTGATCTATACTTAAGTGTTGATTGTTTCTCTCACTATCAAAATGATAAAGACGACTGCTATGCAAGTATCGATCAGAGTCTGAGTCGCGTTCTGTAATACCGGCTTTTAGAGCCTCATGCGTGTTCTCGTCGACTTTAGCTAAAGATTACGAACTTTTTTAGAATAGAATAGAAAAATCTTTATTTTATAGGACATTCAGGATGTCACTTAAAACAAGTCCAGATTACAATGAAATACATACAAACATACATTAAACGATTTAAATACATACATACGCATTCGTACCTCTGATCCTACTGACTCTACGCCTATTCGCAAAGGTTTTGTCTAGACCTTTCGATTCCTCTGATTGGGAAGGCTTCAATTGCTTTACCAGTTATTTTTTACCAGTTTTAGCAAAAGGTCTCTCCTGTTTGACCAAGTCCGACCAGTTCTTATTATTGTTTTCTTCTTTGCCAGGTCTCATTATTTGGGGTTGGCACCCCACCAGTTCTTATCACTAACTAGCTTTCTTCCTACTTAGTTACCAGAATAACACATAGGCTACATAATTTTCCCAACTTCCGCACGGGACTAACTTCTAGTCACGAATTAAAGCGACCCATCTTCCACATACTTAAGAGCCGGAACAGTCGCGGCTAAGACAAAGAACTCGTTTTCACAATATTCTTCGATTTCGTAGAATATCGTTTCTCGATATTCTAATGGCGCTGCCTCTTAATCGACGGGTCCTGAGTTCGATCCCCAGTCGGGGCAAACATTTGTGTAAAAAGCAGATGTTTGTTCTCGGGTCATGGGCGTTTGGGTCTGAAGGGCCACGACACAAGGGAAAACCTTAGTGTGGGCCTTTGAGTGTGTAGCGTCTATTGTTGTATTCTAGTTTTTACTTAAGCTTTTTACTGTATCCTCTAAGTAACGATTTTGAACTAAATTGTAGTTAAGGAGTAAATTGCACGAAAAAACGCGTCTATCAGCAGAATCTCATACAAAATATACCGAAACCGGTAATAATTAACTGTTATGGACACAATAAAGACGAACGTGGTTGTTGATTGTTATTGTCTTACAGGGAAGTTAGTTGTTTTGTGTAAAAAAAGTGACATTGAGTACCGGTTCAGTCAATGAAAAATGAAACTGACGGGTGGTGGTCATTTAGACGAAAAAAAAACATGTAACTAAATAAACAAGTACAAAGATTAGCTTGAAGTTTAACATTTATTCCACATATGAGCAACAGGCAAATGAATTATTTATTTAACTTGTCGCCTTCATAAATTGTTTTATAAACTGTCTGAAACTAGTAGCACTGTTTCGAACTTGCCGAGCTGAAGAGTATTTGAGTACCTAGCTAGAGTATTTGCCCTGTGCACCTGTGGACGTCGATTCTAAACACTGAATTGCACTTTTCTGTGTCAATAGCAATACGAAACATGTGTATCCCCCTGCCACAATCACAGCATTGTCATCAGATCCCTTCTTCTTATCTTGTAGGTGTAGTCAAGTGCGTGGCGAACTTACTAACCGTGATGTCAGAGTTTTCAAATCGCCAATTGGCCTCCGACTCGGTTTTAACGACTGCAGTCAATAGAAAACAACCGGGACCGACAGCATAATGTGCCTTCCGAAGCACGAAAACGCTTGTGATAAATTGCCACTTTGGTGACCCATCAGGTTCTCTGCATATGTGTGCGTTGCTTGACTTTACTGATTGGCTGAGATCAGCGAGTGCCACTGGGCTAAGAGCGCTTCTCTTCCCTTGTGCAAGTGTTAGGGCACGCGGAGCATGAGATCAAGTGGGCCATGGACTGCACTGGTTCGCCACACTCATACCGGAGGTTGGAGTCGTTTGTAAAACTCCATCTGAACCGATTATCTTCGCTTCGCCCAATTATTTGGGTTCGAAATTGGTTTAAGGACTCCCAAATCGGCCATATGAGAACTTGTCCACGTGGGAAACGCTGCGGTGGGAGAGTTTCGCTCATACTCCACAACAGTACTATTATTAATTCTGTTGCCTTTTGCACATGGGTTATTGTGCAAAAGGCAACACGAGTTGCACATTTGGTGTAAATCGCACTCACAAATACCTAGACTCAAACGATATAATACCGTATCTACGCGTCAAAATAACAATGCTATTGTTTCTACTTTTAATAAGTCATGATTTGAACTCTGCTGTATGGATTTCCCATAGTTAAAAAAAGTTCCAGTTTCGATTTCTTTGGAGTCGCAAAAACTTCTCATATAATAACAACAGTAATTTATTTTATCAGTTACTTTGTATTTCTTAGTTTGATGCATAAACACAAAGATGACCTTATAAATGAAATTTCGGATTTTGTTGATCCTTTCGGTTTCATAGTAAGAAAAAGGTTTCCTTTAATATTTTCGTTTTAACCTTTTTAGAGAGTAAAAATATACTTTCATAAAAATCTTGGTGCCAATTCAAATAGATTTCTGCGTCATCAAACGTCCCTTAACAAGAAAACTTAATATAGACTAAACTTGCGGTGTGGTAGGCTCTGCAAAGGGCCGTCTGGTTCGCGACCCCCTCCTACCGAAGTCCGACACCAAACAGCTTGCTGTGTTCCGTCGGTGCGTGGGAGTACCAGTGCCTTAATTAGCATTTTCTGGGTTAACTCGCTCCATCGTCGACCTCATCTAAGACCTTGGTCAAGATTGGGGTCAGAAGTTAATCCATTTTATAATAAAAAAAATAAAAAAAGGGCACGGCACCGAAGTTGTGGATGCTGATAATAACACAATAAAAAATTCCCTAAATGATCTGGACAAAAAAGAAAGGTACTAGTAGATTTCCAAATTACTAAGGATTTCTGCTAATTACAAATAGAAAGAACCATGAATTTTGATATGAGAAATTCGCAAAAGTTGGCAAGGTCTTAGCGACAAGGCCTTGATTCACAAGGACGCGCATACGAAGTAAGTAATCAATGTGAATTGTTGCCACGAATCTAAGCCTTTGCTAATATCTAGGTCAAAGGAAATAATAGAGTTAGGCTTTGAGCTGCCTGGTACCATTTTGAGGGTGTGAATTTATTGTGCGTTATTTAATTATTTATTATTGCAATTCCTGGTTGGATTTGACTATGAAGGAACAAACGAACCTTTTATTGTTGTCAGATTACATACACTTGTGAAAGAAAACATCTTAATGTAACCCGCTCGTCTGAGAAAATTAAGTTTTGAAAAGGCGCGCGGTCCACCAACCCCTATTAGGACAGCGTGGTGGACTATGACCTCAACGCCCTTCACTGCTTCGAAGGAAGGCGCTTGCCCCTCTGTGGGGACGTATATAAACGTATATGGTCAATAAAGTCAAAAGTGTTTATTTCATTCAACATATAAAATGATACTTGAACACGTCAATATTATGAATTACATTAGCACTTTTGACTTTGCGCCTATTCGCAAAGGTGCAGTCTTCCTCAGGAGAAGAATAGGCAAGAAACTCCGAGGGTCGCTCTTTTTAAGTCAATCATATAAATTTTCTTACTTTTAATTTGAATTGACTTAATATCTGAATAACTCTGGAGCTGAGCAATTTATTCCCATGGTTGCTTGTCTAACAGATAATCCGAAATTCTATAATAGCCCTTTTTACAAAGTTTTTGTTTAATAATCGTCTTAAATTTTTGGTGACGAAGACTACATAAACAAGATGCTAAAAACAGAATTAACTATATTAAACAAACAGCAGATAGCTTTGAGTGAATGATTTTTTAAATGTCAGGAATTCGGGAACGTCGATATAAATTACAATATTTTTATATGTTCGTGAAAAAAATGTTAAAAGAAAAATTTATATGGACCTAGAAGGCTAAAATTCTGTGCAGAAGTTGGTTACCTTTCTGAAGTAGACAAGTAAGGGTGAATTTTACAAAATCCCCATGGGAACGAAGACCCGGACGCCCTCTAGTTATTTCCATTTAACCGTCACCAATAACAATCTATTTACCTACACGTGGTTTCATTTTTTATTTCATAAAATGTTATGACAGTAATAAGTTACTCACTTTTTATCTCGTAATCATAACTCATAAGTTTCCCATGGTACACAATAGATAATAGCAATTGGTATGGCCAACTAGAAAGGGGTATTCTATAATGACCTTCCACGACGTTGGTTAGCTGGTTCAGAACACTGGCATTACAATCGTGATGAAATATTAGATAACAAACCACGAAATAATAGGAAACTCACATATCTCGATGGTTTTTGTTGGTGCAGTAGCAGCGGCCGCTGAGTAGACAGGCTTGCACGAGAATCAGAGTTCAGTCACTGGTAAATCAATATTTCTTGAAAACAGTTCACAAATTCGGTAGCTCACATCCATACACTTAAATTATGCAGCTCACAAATAAGAAAGTATCTCGATAAATCCCAATTTTATAGAATTTCACATAGGGGTGCAAATATTGCGACGCACGCGGCGGCGGTCAAACGTCAACTGAAGGCGGTAAATGATGACGTTTCTTAAGACGTTCAAAAGTTCAGCCGCGGATTAATTTCCTTTTAGGGATCCGTGACTTAAAAGCTAAAATCGCATCAGATTGCCATCTGGCCCAAACACAGCCCCCGCCTTGAAAGGTCATCTTTCAAACCTAACAAGCAGAAATACTAACTATAACTAAAGCTTGAAATTAAAATTAAGATAAAAGAGTATTCTACAAACTAAAGGAAGTAAGTAATGCGAGAATGAAATATATAACTAACAAAAAACTAATTACTCATTAACCCTAATATATATCTAAGAAGAAAAGTTTGGCAGTGGGCAAAGTCGAATAACGGGACGTTTTAATGTGCCAGATTTCATTCTAACTATTGCTACCCGTGTGCGGTGATCTTTGCCTTGATAAGTCCTTTCTATTATTCCCAATGGCCAATGTAACGGAGGTGAATTATTTTCCATTACCAGAACAATAGTGCCTTCCTTTACAGGATTGCTTTCTGTATTCCATTTTTGACGTGTTTGAAGAGTATGCAAATATTCGTTTCGCCATCTTATCCAATAGGACTGTACTAATTTGTCTAGTAAAAGGTACCGTGAAAGGAGATGTGCACGTTCCTCTGTAACGTCGGAGGCTGGCAAAAAATTTAGAGGTTTCGAATTTAAGAAATGAGCAGGCGTAAGTGGCAAAGGCTCAGAAGGATCCTCGCTCAAAATGCCTAGAGGCCGTGAGTTCAAGACAGCTTCAACCTGGCATAAAACAGTCAAGATTTCCTCATATGACAAAAGCTGATTGCCAATAACGCGGTATAAATGCGTTTTAATGCACTTCATCGCCGATTCCCAACTACCACCAAAATGGGGTGCGTTCGGTGGGATCATATGCCACACTATTCTATTCTCATTAAAGAAAGAACGGTGATTTTTAGCGAATGTGCTAGAGAATATAAATTCCTGAACCTCATTTAAATATGAACGCGCGCCAACAAAATTTGTTGCATTATCAGAGTAAACAGCCTGCACTGGCCCTCGGCGCGAAAGGAAACGTTTGAATGCGTTAAGGAAACAATCTGTACTTAGGTCCAAAGCAGTTTCTATATGTATAGCTCTCGTTACTAGACATATAAAAACGCAAATATACATCTTCTGACTCTTAGTACCGCGTTTGCGAACTGGAGTAACAAGAAGTGGACCGCCATAATCTACACCCACGTGGGTGAAAGGCTTAGAAACGTTTAATCTACATTGAGGTAAATCAGCCATAATTGGGGGTTCAGTGGGTTTAGGTCGCAACTTGAAACATGGGATACATCTATATACTCGAGAACGCACGATCCGTCTAGCGGATAGGATCCAGTATTTCTGTCTAAGTAATGACAGAAGATGTTGAGGTCCGGCGTGACATGTATTACGATGCATGTAGTCAATAATAATATTGACTACATGATCCTTAGCGGGTAAAAGCACAGGATACTTATGATCGAAGTCTAAATTTGTATTTGACAGGCGACCACCAACGCGTAGCGTTCCGTTCAAGATAAATGGACGCAATTTTCGCAAAGAGTTTTGACAAGTCTTTCCAGCTGTCACGGCACGTAGATCTTTGTGGAAATGTTTCCGCTGTACAGCCTGAAGAATAATCGATTCAGTGAAATCAAGATCAGCTGGAGATATTTCCCCACGAGACTTCAACTTTCCAGTGAAACGTAGGACGTAGGTACAAACACGAATACAGCGAGACCAACTAGAGAACCTGTCGACAATCGATAAGATGCCAGAGTTTTCTGAAGCCGAGGTTGTTGGTAATGCAATAATTTTTATTTCTGGCAGTTTTGAAGTCTCGTTCAACGTAAAAGGCTCTATCGGCCAGTGAGTTTTAGGTAAACTGACCCAAGAGGGTCCCTTCATCCACAACGGGTGAGCCATAAACTGAGCTGGAGTTAGACCTCGCGACAAACAGTCCGCAGGATTGTCCTTTCCAGAGATGTGGTAGAAATGTTTTGGTGATAAAGTGTTTTGAATTTTTGTCACTCTGTTTGCGACAAAAGTCTTTAGTTTATGAGGACTTGAATGTATCCAGCTTAAGGCGACAGTGGAGTCAGAAAAGGCGTACACGTGATTTAACGGAAACCGTAGTTCATAAGTGCGAAGAACCGCAGCAATCAGTTTTGTCATTATGTGTGCTGCACAAAGCTCCAAACGAGCAACTGAAATGACTTTGATTGGTGATACTTTAGATTTCGCATACAAGAGACGGACTATATTGCCTTCTGGTTGTTCAATGCACAAGTAAAGAACCGCGCCATAAGCCCTTTCGCTCGCGTCAGCAAAGGCAAGTAAAGTTGCTGAACAGCCCTCCGTGGCTCCCAGATAACGCGGAATGCACAGGTCTGATAAAAGAGGAAGTTCGTCATAGAACTTTTTCCAAGCTTTTAGCACGTGTGTGGGTGGGATATCATCCCAATCCGATTTAAGAAGCCAAAGCTCCTTTATAAGAAGCTTGGCGTATAAAATGAGCGGTGCGGCGAATCCGAGTACATCCCATAACCTTGCAATCACTGAAAGCATATTACGCTTTGTTGGTGTGAAATTCTTCGCGGGAATAACACAAAATCGAAATTCATCCGAACAAGAGTCCCATTGTATTCCTAAAACCTTTTGTTCTACGTTTTTACCCTCGAACTCAATGACTTTGGGATGTAAGTGATCTAGAGGTATAGTGGAAAGCAACTCCTTCGAATTGCTAGTCCATTTCAGGAGGTCAAATCCACCAGCTGCAAACATACCGATGAGCTGAGAGGTTACCGCTTGGGCTTCTGCAAGAGACGAGGAGCTGAAGCACACATCGTCCATGTAACAGTCTCCATGTTCGATAACATCGGCGGCCAAAGGGAATCTAGACCGTTCATCCTCAGCGAGTTGCCTCAAGGTACGTAGGGCGAGATATGGGCTTGAAGAGAATCCGAAACATACGCGTTTAAATTCAAATAATTGAAGCGGATCACTTGGGTCAAAACGATATAATATTCTTTGGAACTTATGGAATTCAGGAAAGGTCCTTATTTGCAGATACATCTGCTTTACGTCGGCGCAACAAGCAATCGGAAACAGACGAAAGCGCAGCAGAACAGCGTACAGGTCCGATTGCAGGTTAGGTCCTACATGAAGAATATCGTTTATCGACACGCCGGTATCAGTCACCGCGCTGCCATCAAGCACAAGCCTCACTTTAGTGGACACGGAGGAATCACGGAAAACGCCATGATGCGGTATAACGTATCCAGTAGTGTCCCTTTGATTGTTGTCCACAGGTGAGATATAATCTTTCTCTAAATACTCCTCTACAATATCGTCATAAGCAAATCGATAAGATTGAGAAGACTGAAGCTTACGCTCCAAAGACATAAACCTCTTCTGAGCAGTAGAGACCGAAGATCCTAAAGTGTTAGGATTCACTTTAAAAGGTAGCGCTACTATGTAGTGTCCCGAAGAGTCTCGAGTGGTCGAGTCTTTATAAATCTTCTCGCATTCCTCCTCTTCGCTGCTCCAATCAGCAGAAGGTCCGGAAGGCGAGTCCTCAATCTCCCAAAACCGTCTCATCACGGTATCCAGTGGGGCTCCGGAAAGACAACATAATGCGTATGATGGCGATCTTACCTGAGTCATTATAGGGGCGTCTCCTAAAAGAATAAATCCCAAAGAGGTTTTAATGGCATCAGGTGTACCAGGTGCACCCTGAATACGACCCTGTTGAAGTAACCGCGGAAACAATTGAGCACCGATGAGCATGTCTACTCCTCCGGGCACGTGAAAATTATTATCAGCTAATGGTATGTTAGCTAAGTACTTCAATTTAGATATGTCTATATTTGAAGTAGGTAAATGGTTAGTAATACTGTGTACTACCAAAGTTTTAATCGGATAAGTTATTTTCTTATCAAAGCGAGAGGAGATGACAACGTTTGTTTCACCTTTGATCTCATTAGAAGAACCCCCGAACCCATTTACGATGAGAGGTTCCATAAATTTCTGATAATCAATAGACAAACGTTCACAGCATTCAGTTGTGATGAAATGATTCTGTGAACCGTTATCTATTAGACAACGAATTAAATGCGGTTTGCCACATGTGTCATAAATACACACACGCGCGGTAGCGAGTAAAACCGTAGAAGGCTGCGGTGCGGAATAGTTCTGCATAGAACATAAAGAAACCGGTGTGTCGTCGGGTGAATCACACTCGAGCGCAGCAGCGGCGGCGGCGGCGGGTTGAGTGCCGGGCGCGACGGGCGGGGAGGCACCACTAGAGACGTCGGGATTCGACTGCTCCGGCGGCGGCGGCGAGTAAACAGTGTACATCGATCCATCGATCGTGGGTTCCACTGACGTCGGCGGCACTACATTAGGTACGGTCAACATAACCGAATTGTTTTGTCCATTATTTGAACGCGGGAAGTGTAATAAAGTATGATGAGTTTTCGATTGACATAAGCTGCAAGTCTTGTTTGAATTGCACCTTGAAGCTTGGTGTTGCATGCTAAGACATTGAACGCAACAATTAAATTTTTTAACTGTATTAAAGCGCTCTTTAGGGGTGAGTTTCATGAAATCAGGACAGCGATAAAACTGATCGTGCCCTACATTTTGACACAATACACAAGAAGGCGTATCATTTGATGTTACAAAGGACTTAACATTTTTTGTTGTTTGAGGTTTTTTTGGTACTGGAGATGTGACTGGGTTAGTTCGCTCTAATATTTTGCTCTGTTCCCGTAAGAACTTAACGAGCTGAGAGTACGTAGGTATTTTTTCCGCGCGGACATTATTTTCAAAAAGACGAATAGTTTCGTTATCTAACTTTTTTAATGCCAAGAATAAAAACACAAAATCTAGTTTATTGGGAATATTGAGTTTCTCAAATGCTGACACTGAAGTGGCGAAGTGATCGATAAAACTGCTAAGACCGTCTGCGGAAGCGGAAGACAACGTTTTAAGATTAAACAGTTGATTTAAATAAGAAGTACCCAATAAACGTACGTCTTGATATTTTTCAACTAAAACTGAATAAATGAACTTATAATTCTCCCCAGTGGGTTCGATGCCGGCTACGGCCGCTAACGCTTTGCCGGTCAGCTGACCGCACAAGTAAAATACGCGTTCCGAGTCTTGTAATGAACAATTATTATGTATAAGACGATTATAACACTCAAAAAATGTAGTCCATGCGTTGCGATCTCCATCAAACTGAGGCAGCTTAATTGGTGGCAGCTTTACTTTTTGTAAAGTTAACGAACTTTTAGTAGAATCAGTACCCTGTTTGCTTTCTCGTATAACGCCTTGAATCTGTGAATAAATATCTTCAAAGGCCTCCCAAGTACTATATTTAGGTACATAATTCTCGTTGTACCTCATTTGCTCCAGATTTAACTCTTCAACTATATTAAGAAATTCAGTTCGAAGTGTTTCGATATTAGAAGTTCTGGATAAGAAGATATTTAGTTTTTCTACAGTTCCAATATCCCTCGATAATTCCAAGTATGTCTGAAACTTCGCAAAATATGCCCTTTCCTTAGCTTCCAACAAAATAATTGAATGCGGAACTGGATCGGGTTTTTCATATTTCTCGTTCCTTTTGTGAGCCATTTTAAATCGATTCCCAAAACTTAACTAAAGAGAATTACAATGAGCGAAACGAATAAAAAATAAACCAGTACAAAAATGCAATACAACCAAGCTAAATAGAACCTTATCACTAGGGCAAAAGGTTCAAATTCAAATACGCGGTCTCGACACAGGCGAGCCTGCATACGATACGACTAACTCACGGAATCTCGTTCGATAATACAAAAGATAGTTTACGATACACCCTCAACTCAATAAATTGCAAAGATGACGCAACATTTAACTAAATGCGAATTTCCCAAGATACAGATTATAATATTCAGAACTAATACAGGCACACAAAACGCTCCGCTAAATTATACCTACGTGTTCACCCAAGTAGGTATGTACGAGTATCTGGAATATTATGCAAGTAAAGTCTATCGACTTATAGTATTTGCATGCGGTTTTAATAGGACATTAAACTATCGTTTTTCGCCTAATTTTAAATAATTCCAGTTAGAAACAATCCTACTTTGTTTGTATGTCAGAAAACACATAAGCATAATAAACGAATGAATGACTAACATGTCGTATTTATAACCTATAAGTAATACGTCTGTGTGAAACCTAGAACAGCACTTTTAATTTTACTGGTAAATCCAAATTGTACCTATCTAGCACTTTACATTAGGAGCGGAAAAAAAGGCTTTAAGCCCAAAATAAGGGAAGATAGGGTTCGAAGGACCATTTTTTGGTATGGCCAACTAGAAAGGGGTATTCTATAATGACCTTCCACGACGTTGGTTAGCTGGTTCAGAACACTGGCATTACAATCGTGATGAAATATTAGATAACAAACCACGAAATAATAGGAAACTCACATATCTCGATGGTTTTTGTTGGTGCAGTAGCAGCGGCCGCTGAGTAGACAGGCTTGCACGAGAATCAGAGTTCAGTCACTGGTAAATCAATATTTCTTGAAAACAGTTCACAAATTCGGTAGCTCACATCCATACACTTAAATTATGCAGCTCACAAATAAGAAAGTATCTCGATAAATCCCAATTTTATAGAATTTCACATAGGGGTGCAAATATTGCGACGCACGCGGCGGCGGTCAAACGTCAACTGAAGGCGGTAAATGATGACGTTTCTTAAGACGTTCAAAAGTTCAGCCGCGGATTAATTTCCTTTTAGGGATCCGTGACTTAAAAGCTAAAATCGCATCAGATTGCCATCTGGCCCAAACAGCAATAATACTATTATTTATCTATTAAACAGAAGATAAAATACCGGTTAATTAATATCTTGTAAACCGATAATGTTTATAATAGTTTTCTAGAGAACCGCTCGCTCCCACGATTGAATTTGGATTCAAACTTTTTTAACAATTAAAAAAGTGACTTACCTACTGTGTGAAGTATAATTACTAGTGTTACATGGATACAAATGTCAAGTAGGTATCGTTTTCTTTATCAAGAGAGATTTTTAGACCTGCACCTAGTGAAGAGCGCACTAAATTTGTTCGTTATTATGTATTTTATTAGTGAAATCTAAATTGAATATTGTGATGGCCCGTATTATTACAGAAAGACACTCAAGTCTTCATCTATACTTAAGTATTGATTATCTCTCTCTCACTATCAAAATGAGAAAGACGACTGCTACTTAAGTATACATCAGAGTCTGAGTCGCGTTCTGTAATACGGACTTTAGACAAAATGTAACGTAATCCTTCCATCACTTGGTGACATTTAACCCCTATCAAAGCACTTTTGTGACGCCTAAGTAATATGATTAATTACATAATCTTATTTATTAGTTACTAGGCTATTAGTGGCTACGTAACTCGACAGCAAATAGGGATTATTTACGTAAGTACCTGTATATTGTTGCGGACCTTGGGTTCGGGAAAACAGATTACGTAAGGGTTGGGTTGAACCTTATGTAGATTTCGGAGCTAGGTTCGTGATAGGCTTTGTTTTGGCTAGCCTTGGTCGTATAGTTATTAGGCAAAGTATTTTTTTCCCAATTTCACGAAAGTTTTTTTATTAATTAAAAAAAGTTAATATTGGTGATGGGATCGGTAGTTACAAAAATACATTTTATATCTTGATCGACTATTACTCGTTAACTTGAAAGCTAACCGAGTCGTGCTACTTTTTCTTTTAATTTCATAATAAATGTTCCATCACTGAATTTTTTTAGATTTTTAGAAGCTGCGGTTTACTTGGTAGAGGGTTAGACACTGGAGTTGAACAAAGATGTACACTTTAAAGCTAAATATTTCGCAAAAGGATCCCTTAATTGAAAAACGATCTGAACACACCTTTATTATCTATAAAAAAGCTATCCAATATCACAAAATCATCCCCCTTTTACATTTAGGATTTTATTTTTTTAAATCTTGATTTACCGTTTTGTCGGAGTATAATATGTCACCGTAACATTGTCAAACATGTAATATTGTAATTTTACTTAGTATTATTATAATCTCTCGATACTTTGTGAACTGTCTCGATTTTTTTCACATTTTCGGACTTTTTATAATATTAAATGCAACCTAACTTAGTTAGTCTTATTTTGTGAAGGCGGCCCTAAAAATTTCGTAAATTGTAATTTCGGGGGAGATTATAATTTCACTAATGAAATTGTAATATAACGGTTTTACAATTTGACGGTGATATAGATCTTAAGTAACAAGGTGCTATTGATTCCGTCATATGGTCATTGGTACTACTCTAATAGGAAACCAGCAAGTGATGTCTACTTCCTCAAGTTGTACCAATTACATAAATACTATTAAATGGTCAATTAATGTGGTAACCCTATATTTACAAATTGCAACACCTGTTTATCAAGCTTAGTTACTTTTTTAATTTGTAATAAACTGTTTCACGTGTTTTTTAATCTGTGGGCAATGTTCTGTGTTTATACGGAAAATTATTTATTCCGCTTGTTGCCATCTTGACGGTATCTATGCATCCGCCATTCAGTGGCAAGGGTACATGGCAGTTTTTGTTCATTTGATGTTTAAAACTCTAAAATTAAAAATATTGTGTCACCCCCGACATTAATTTGCTTATAACTTTTTAACGACTGAACTAATTTTGTTGAAAAACACCTAAGAACTATCTTGATTAAGTCAGCTTTCAAACAACATAAACCGCATATAAATCGATCCATTCGTTTAGGAGCTGCGATGCCACAGACAGACACACAGATACACACGTCGAACTTAAAATACCCCTCTTTTTTGCTGGGGGTTTTTACACCTATCCGTAACGAATTCCAACAGACCAAAACATGGCTCTGACGTCACAAGACCATTACCAACCTAATACCTATAACAAACATTCGTGTTATATGGACGGAGAACGTCAGCAGACGCATATATTACCGAGGGAACGCTCGCTGAATACTGATTTGTAGGGCCATTCTGTAAACATGCTCGCAGAATGCTTGATATTCGATCAATTCGCGTCGAACTTGTTATTAAGGCGACTACAGCACCCGATAAAGGCAGCACACATAGAAATAGTGCCATCTCCGTCTCTCAACAGGCCTGGGCCGGCAGTGCGAACAGTGTCGATACACGAAGTTTACGGACTATGAAAGCGTGCATGCGTAAAAACATGTTCGAAAGTTAGAAAAATGAGATTTATGGAAAGGCAACAGCTTAAATCGAAAAATGCGTTAACTACTTATCGAGAGTGTTCAATCACGAACATTTTGATAGCAAATTCAAGTTCCTGTGTGCATTTTACTATCGTTTTTACAGCTTAAAAGATACACAATATTGGTATTTAGAGGTGACTTTGTGAGCTTTTTCTATCGAACCTAAAGTGCTGAATCATGTTTTCAGCAAACTACTTATCTAGTTTATGTCCTGAATATTACCGTAGTATTTTCGATTTAATGCAGTGCGTCATGCTTATCTACGCATCATAAAATCGCAATTTAGGTGCTGTAGTCGCCTTAACCCCCGACAAAAAAATGGGTGTTATAAGTTTGACGTGTGTAGCTTTGTATCTGTATATCTGTGGCATCGTAACTCCTAAAAGAATGGACCGATTTCGATGCGTTTTTTTTTGTTTGAAAGCTGAAGTAATCGAATTGGTTCTTAACTATGTTTGAAAATTGGTTTAACTGTTTAAAAGTCTTATAAATTGTTGATTCCATTGCTCGGTTCCACCAGTGGGTCTAGTAGGATGTCTAAATTCTAATTTCTACACTACTTCCGTATCAGCAGAATTACACAATTCGATTGAACTAATGAGACTGAAAAGTCTAAAGCAGTGTCTAAAGCAGTGAATTCAAAAATCCTTTTGAATTCGCTACCCCCTTTTTTTTTTAAACACATAATTAAAGAGTTTGCCGCGGGGTAGATGCGGACTACCAAGTAGGCATCATATAGGCACAGCTTTTTCACTGAAATTGCCTTAGTTTAGTGTAAGATTTACAAATTGTTGTCTTTTTCTTTTACCTGCGACCCCCCGAGTAAGGCTTCACGAACCCCCCTGGGGGTCGCGACCCACAGTTTGAAAAACACTGGTCTAAAGAGTACAATCGATTGAACTGTTAATTGAACGGCTGAGAAAGGACGTAGTTAACACATTTCACATACAATATACAATACATATATATATTTATTATAAGATGGGTTAACTCTTGACCTCAATCTTGACCATGAAAGTCAAAGATGAGGTCGACGATGGAGCGAGTTAACCCAAAAATGCCTATAAAGGCACTGGTACTCCCACGCACTGACAGAACACAGCAAGCTGTTTGGCGTCGGACTTCGGTAGGAGTGTGGTCGCGAACCAGACGGCCCTGTACAGAGCCTACCACACCGCATGAGACCATAGGATGACACCTCAGATTCAGAAAAAAATTAAGTGTCGTTGCCTGGGATGGATTACTAGGAGGCAGGCTTCGATCAACTATAAAGAACTAGATACACAATCCACAACAAAAAAGTTCCCTCACTAAATGATCACCCACTTGACGTTTTGGGTTGTCTTTTCGTTTAGTAGCATTCGTTCGTTCCGAAAGTAAGCATGCCTCAGTGCGCAGTGAAAAATTGTAAAAATCACACCTCCAGAACATTAAAAGAATATGGAATGACATTTTTTAAATAAGTAGTTTTGTAATTATTATATGTGAATTGAAATTATCTTGGTATTTGGCCAAGAAAAGGTTATAAAACATTTTTTTAGTTTAATTTAATAACATTCGGCGAGAGTATAACCCTTTAAATTGAATAGATACTAGCGGAACTTACAAATCCATACCGTTGTATTTCAACATCATTTGTTCGGGTTATGCAGTGACTCTGTTCTAAAACAAATAGAGACGCTGTTTTTTTTCTATTGTTTTTTTTTTTTCATTTTCATCTATGTTATAAAATTTAAGTGTAAAGAGTATATATATTAATTCTGTTTTCTATACTTACATTAAAGGTATTATGGCAAAACCATTAATCATATAAAATTGAATTAATAAAAAATTTAACGTGCGTGACGTTTACAAACATAAAGTTTTATTGGATTTTTAGTTTTCCTAGAGATCCTGTGCGATGTGGACAGTGGACATCCGTGATCGCACGTCAAAGATGTGAAGATTTTTTTAGCCGTCGCAAAGTAGTGTCGTTTGCTCCAAGCATTTTTTAGAAAGTGACTCGTATGTCACTACAAAAGGAGTCAAAAGGTTACACAAAACAGCTGCACCTCAAATAGTATGTACCTTTTTATCACTTTTGATTTGGAGTTTCTTGTATTGAATAAAATAAAAAAAATATGTTTCATCTTCAGGACAAAGATGATGACAGCGAAGAAGACAAATGTTTTTTTTTTGAGTTGGTTGCTTTTTTTTTAATATATTATTTCTTGTTCTTAAATATCTATTTAGTTTCATAGCTAATTTCCACTCTTAAATCTCAATAGGTCATTTCTGTTCAAAAAATTATACTAAGTTTTAAATAAGCAAAACATAAATATGTGTAATCGGGAAAGACACAGTTCTTTTCTTTTTGTATAAGTTATTTCATATTTCATAAAAAAATAAGCATAGAATATTATGTTTATAAGCAATAATTAAGAAGAATGGCGGCGGCTGTGATTATCAATTGTAATGTATATTAATCGTCGGTTAATTTGAAATGAATGTGATTTTTTAAATAATAAAAAACCATAAAAACTAACATAAAAGTAAACGGCTGAACCAATTTTGATAAATCATATCTGAAATCCAGCGCAAGAAGAAGCTTTCGAAATAAACTGCACCATTAACATCATCAGTTTAAGAGCTATGATGCTCCTATACATACACAACACAATCAGGGGTTAAAAAGAAAACCACACCATTTCGTAGCATTTTGAATTTGTTAAAAAGTTTGTACGAAGATTTTTTTATGTGAAGTCGACCCAACTAATATATTTTTAAAATTAACAAAGGCAACTCCACTCCTCCCATGTTCTACGTGACAGCCAGTGTCATCAAATTGTCTTACGTTATCCTTTGTTCAAAACCAAAAGTGGTATTTTACAAATTAAACAGATTTTATTTTCGACCTTATAATATTACGTTAAGGTTTAAATTAGATTAAAATGTTTGACACTTTAGAACTTTTTCATAATACATGAAGTGGTATACAACTATCTAAGTACGTATTGTAGTTAGGACACTTTTAAATTTCATTTTGTATGGGACTGTGTATCTAGTTTTCTATAGTTGATCGAAGGAGGCAGGTCTCATTTGACAAGGAGGGGGAGGGGGTCAAAAATCATGAAATTCGTGTGACCTAATTTATGGATGGCCCCTATGTCTGGGAAGAGTTGTGCAATTGGCACATTCTACGTTTTTCTTTCACTCCCAGTCCACCTTACTTACTTCTTTTTACAATAAGTCAATAATTCAGTGATATTGATTATTCGCAATTCGCAACTACGGCATTGTATTCATAGAATTTAGAAAGCTAGTTATTTACTAAAAAGAAAACAAAACGTCCATTTTCTCCACGGAATTGCGCTTTTTGCCATCGTACTAAATTCAAGTCACAACAGTTTGAACTGTCTCAAGTGATGAACTCCGATATTCTTTTGCTACTTACATAACTATCATAACTCGAACGTAACTCGATCCAATATGGCGACGAAGGTTGATTTATTTACTTGCTTGTTTACAATTTACATAATCCGTAGTTAATAATAGAATGTAAAAATAAAACCATTTACACTAATAGAAGTATAGTGGTTATTATTACATTAACGATCAGTATAGGTATTACATAAACCATTAGGTAGGTACAGGGCTGAACCTGAAGCGGCGCTGTACCCGTGTATCTTGTTCTGGTAGACGGGAATCACTGGAAGACCGTATGGTTATTGGTTGAGAATAACACCACCCCATTTCTTTCCGTGGGTGTCGTAAGAGGCGACTGAGGAAACACAAATGAGACCAGCGTCCTACTAATCCATACCAGGCAATTTTTTTTTTCTGAATCTGAGGTGTCGTCCTATGGTCTCAGGCGGTGTGGTAGGCTCTGTAAAGGACCGTCTGGTTCGCGACCACCCTCCTACCGAAGTCCGACGCCAAACAGCTTGCTGTGTTCCGTCGGTGCGTAAGAGTACCAGTGCCTTTATAGGCATTTCCTGGGTTACCTCGCTCCATCGTCGACCTCATCTATGACCTTGGTCAAGATTGAGGTCAAGAGTTAACCCATCTTATAATAAAAAAAACCCTTCCTTCTGATATAAAAATCAAGTCTTCAGTGACTGACAGTACACTTATTGTTTGGCAACATTATGGCATCTAACGATGTCGAAATTCGCAAATGTACTTGATTCAATGTCATTTAAGTAATTCTTTTTAGAAAGCTATTCAATTAGGTCGTTGCTATGTCAGTGTCGTAACTGCATTGTTTTTGGATGGATTATGGGTGATCAGGCTTGGTTGATGTTAAGAAAGAAATAAAGAAAGACAAATTTATTATATCGGACATCACAACATTCGACTACAGTACTCCAGAAGCAATTTCCCATACATGAGGATGAATGTCCACTTCGGCGTTCGTCCTGATGTATGGGAAATCACTCCGAGAGTTCTGTAGTCGATGTATAAGAGGCAAGATTAAACAATAAAACACGATACACTACATAAAGACAATAACAAACTAGCTTTAGATCGTAGGGTCCGAGAGAAAGGGTCCTCAGCTCAGCTATATGTTGCGACTCGGGAATCAGGATATGAGACCGCGAGCCACAACGCTGGTTTTCAGTGAGTCCCATAACCAAGTGACGATGTTAGGATGTATGATGCATGGACACCAGCTGTGAATGTGGGGAACTAACGTCTTTTCTGGATAATAAGCGTAAACCAAATGTGCAACAAGACAAATCGCTATGAGAAAAAGTTTTTAAAGATTGAACAACTATTATTAAACTTACACTCAGTCGCAGAAACGTCCATTAAAGTTAATGCTACTTTAAATATCGCTTGCCATCTTATTAACGTAAACAATTGCGTCATTAAATTTAAATGAGTTTCAACTTTAATTAATGTTTTTGCAACCTAGCGTTAGTATAAATGATTTGCTGTATTCATTGATAATAGTAGAGCCATTAAGCAGATTCACATTTTTCTACTGGATTAAAGCAACTTGGTATGATTGTTCCTTAGGTTAAATTAATGGTAATGAACGATTGTTATGAAGTGACTTGCTTTAATCCAATTTCCGAAACCCAACTCATTTTTTCCCGCTTACTGACTCTACTATAAATAATATAAATAACGAAGTTGTTAGCGCCTCACGCCATGAAAGACGTGAAAAACCCATGAAAATCACTTTTTGGCTTTAAGTACAAAGAAAAGGTTTTAATAAAACAACCAAACTAATATATTATAATATCTTTATTGACTTGACATTCATATAGTCTCAAACTTCGCACTTCGTTTCACTTCTTTGTTAAATTGTGTTATCATTATCATATGAATTACCACTAAGTCATTATTTCAAAAGATTAATTGTTCTATCTTTTAGCACGTATACGAATTTATAGAATTTTTAAATTCATAAATTTACGTTTTTGCTTATTTAACACGGCTCTGTTAAAGTTTGTAGCACTTTTTTACTTATCGGTGTTTTCTTTCCTAACTTCTCTGGTATTAGAATTTATTTTCACACTCTAAATAGTAAAAATAACATTTCATTAATACAATTGTTGTTTTGCCTCGCAATTATTTTTAATTAACCCCCGACAAAAAAAGAGGGGTGTTTTAAGCTTGACTAGTGTAGTGTATCTGTGTGTCTATGTATCTGTCTGTGACATCGTAGCTCCCAAACCCACAAATGAACCGAAATATATGCGTTTTTTTTGTTTGAAACTGACGTAAGCGAGATGGTTCTCAACTGTATTTGACCACAGAATAAATATGATTTGATCAAAACACTACTTAGACAATGTCTTAAACTGACTTATGTCATTTTGTTGTCGTTTAATTTATCCCTTTCGGTACAGGCAAAGGAATTTATGTCCATACAGCCATTTTTAAATATTGTCTTTTAAGTTTTATTTTTAGAAGTATGGCTCTAAATGTCGGGTTTTTTTATTTATTTTAGAGTTACAATCTTAATTGATTTAGTCTCTGCATTGATAAGTCGCGTTGCTATACAACTCTCTTACATTTTTTCTTTGTCTACAGATGGGCGGAGGGGCCACTGGGCCTGGCGGCAGGAGAACTCTGGAACTGATCCTCAGCGGAGGCCTCAAATCCTTGACGCGGCCCGCAAAGCCTGTCCGTAGGGCTGCGTCGCGGGACTCTGTGCTCTCGCAACCCCAACCTCTACTGGAAGGTATATTGTCGAAATTTTAATATAAAATAAACGCTACATACCCAAAGGCCCACACTTTAGGCTTTCCCCTGGGTCGTCCGTTGGAACATATACAAAGACATACAAGAACACTTATGACCCGAGAACAAACATCTGCTTTTTACACAAACATTTGCCCCGACTGGGAATCGAACCCAGGAACCGTCGATCAAAAGGTAGCGCTACTTTAGTATTAGTTTTTTTTCAAAGGAAAAGTGCTGTGTTCAACAGCAAACCCATTCGTATATAAAAAAGTGCCTTATGTCGACCCGTTTTTCCGTTACGACGTGAAGGATAGACAAACGAACACTCTTTAATATGTATGAAATTAGCCAAGATAAGGGTTAGTTAAGATACCGTTTATTCCAACCCTGTTCTAATTCATTATTTAGGTAAAATCTTAATCTTGGGTCGTCCTTATCAGTACGTACTGGATTTGCCTATTATAGCTTTTATTTGGTGTGACTATTTGTTTTTTTTTCTGGCATTACTAAACCAGTTAATGTACTAAAAGAAAACTTGAAGACTTTTTTGTGTGATGTATCAGTGAATAAAGTATGTCTATGTTTTCTAGTTCGCTTCTTTAATATTCTCCAGGCAACTTATTCTGAAAGTTACCCGAACATCTGGCAAAATACAGCAGGAATATAACAACTTGACACAGATAACAGCATATTCACAAGATCATTTCATTTCCATTACTGCTTTCACAAACCCTTCATCTGTTTGATTAATGCCTCGATAAATCCCAGGCGTTTGTCGTTTGCAATTTAATAAATGAAATGACGACATTTTCATTACAAAAATAAGATATGGGAGAAAGGCTTCAGTTATTTTGAAAGTTCTGATCCATTTGTCACGTCTTTTTTTTTTGGTGTGGCAAATAGAAGATTAAGTTTATAGCAAATCAACAAAGTGGGGCCCATATTGTTACCCTGAGGGACCCCGAAACTAAATAACACTTTGAACGCCGAGAGTTTTCGTCAAAAACGCCCACCACACGCCACAAAAAAAAAAATATTAATGTCGTAGCGTATGGCAAAAGCTTGGTGAACGATATTATTTGGCGGTGAAAAGGTTAAAAAGTAACAAGACCCTCGTCACTGATAATTATTATTTATTATAATAAACATAATATATTATTACTAGCTGATGCCCGCAACTTCGTTTGCGTGTTAATTTAGATTTTTACATACAAAAGTTTTTTCCTGCTAACTCCCGTTCCCGTGGGAATTTTGCAATATCCTGTTGCAACTAAGCTTTAAGTTTACTAAAGTACCTGCATGCCAAATTTCAAGCGTCTAACTTAAGCGGTTTAGATTTTTCATACAAAAGGATGTTCCCGCTAATTCCCGTTCCCGTGGGAATTTCTGGAATTCCTTTCTTAGTGCACCTCTACGGTACCTAAGCTACATCCCTTCCAAATTTCAAGTGCCTACGTTTAGCCGTTTAGGCTGTGCGTTGATATGTCAGTCAGTCAGTTTCTCCTTTTATATATTTAGATTACTGTTTTTAACTCCGAAAAAAAAGAGGGTAGTTATAAGTTTGACGTGTGTATCTGCGTGTCTGTGTATCTGTATGTCTATGGATCTCCTTTTATATATTTAGATGGTAAAGAATAAGAAGCATCTTCTGATAAAGATTATTGCAATAGAGTATCTGAATGTTTCTCTCATATTTTTCGAAATAAACAAATGTAAGGTAATGTCTAAAAGCAATAATATTAAAGGCCTCTTTAGGAAAATATTAAAATATTTTCTTTTTCAAGCTCAACTGTTTTGACGTCTAGTCACGCACAATTCAGCATTATCAAATTGAAATTGTTAAATATAAACCAACTTGGATTGACCCTGAAGAGGATCGTTTGTTATTTTGTTTGTTCGCAGCTGAGCTCAAACTCAAAACAGTTGTTACTGACAGAAGTATAACTTGTTTTCATGACCTCATTGTTTACTCTCAAAATATTTACTTATTCTTGTCTGTTCGTCGAGAACGCACTATAACTACAATAACGATACAGCAACTGTTTTTATAGTCATTTACCTGCTCTGTTTTTAAAATAGGAAAATAGGAAAAATTATCCACTATACATAGACGGAAAACAAGTACCATGAATTGTTCTTAAAGAACTGAGAAATAGAAAGAATTTACATAGAAATCTTTCTGCATACCATTTTATACACTTACGGCCTTACTAATAATAAACTATACATTGTGTATAACATGCTTAAACACTGTTTTTTAATGATTTTTGGTCGTTATAGACTTGTACTACGAAATATCTGTATTGTTATTAAGGCCGTTAGTTACTGTACTAAATTCTCCGTCAGGTCACAGCGAAATCTTTAATAGTGGGTCTTGATTGTTTTTCAACTCATAGTTTAAAGGTAGCGTTAAAATCTTAATCTAAAAACTACCTATTTTATAAACCCTCTCGACATCGTATGATATAATAATATATCCGTTTTACAGCTTTAATAGGTAAAAATATATGTGTAACTGTTACTGGTACGGTTCACGACGTAAACTTGAACGGTACTTATATTGTTTTTAATTTTGCAAAGTGCGCTGTGGAATTATCTTTTAACTGTCTTTGATTATTGTAATTAAAAGTAAAAGCATGGCATTCTTGCCCGTAGTAGTTAGGGTAAATTAATTAAATTCTAAATTGGCCTGCCTTTTTACAGGAGTGCCTTAAAGTTTAATAGATCGAAGACTGACTGCCGTACTCAGAGACGTCAATTAAAGTTAAGTACTGTTAAACTCTGATGTTGTCTCTTTCACTCTTGTTGATATAAAAAAGGATAGCATGACATTTAATTACTTCTTAACTTTAATTGACGTCTCTGAGTACGGCAGTAAATGTGACTTTATGTATTAAATGTAACTGCACCTTATTTGTGTGAGTGCAATAAAGTATATTGTATTGTGTTAAATATTATTTTTGCTATTTCTATTATTATGTCCTAGGCAAGCTACAGACCTATGTACTGTTCTGATAGCTTGAACTTCAGTCGCAATATTTTCCAAAAACCGTTTCCAAAAAGACACCTTTTCTGGTATTGCGAGGTCTATAACAAAGACCTACCCGACCGGAAGGAAAATGCAAACTAAAATTATAAACGCGAAATTTTGCATGGATGTGTGGATGTTTGTTACTATTTCACGATCAAACGGCTGGACCAATTTTGATAAAATTTGGTATGGAGGTAGCTGACACCCTGGATTAACACATAGGCTAGATGTATACATAATATTGCAACAAAGTGTCTTTCGGTCTGTTAAGAGTTTTCCTAACACACGTTTCTGGTAAGATACAAGCACCACACATAAAGTTGGTGCTTAGGCTACAATGCTACATCTATATGTTGTAGCCAAGCTGACCTTGTAAGCTCTGAGCTGATCTTGTAACTTTGTCTCCAGGTTTGCGGAAATGCTCAACGGTCCTCGCACTAACGGACCGGGAGAAGGTTTCCGAGCCGATCAGAGCCCACAACAGACTTCGGGCGCCCTCAGTATGCTCACGATGTTCGTCCCTGCTATCCCTTGCTGGTGCTGGGGGATCCAGGTTTGTAAATACCGTTTATATCAGTCCGTAAGGCCACATTGCTGGGAGAACATTGGCGTATTTTAATTAAATGTACTCTAGAGAAAATGAAATGTACACTAGCTTAATACGCTGTGTACTCAAAAGTAAGTTAATGGAATGTACTGTGTTATAGTGTAAGTAGGTATTTTTTAGGGAAAAAATATTCGGCGCGAATGGGACTTGAACCCACGACCCCAGGATTAGATCTCTTGGTGCTTTCTAACCAACTGAGCTATCGTGCCTTCAAGTTAAGCGGCGAAATGTATCATTCCCTTACTAAGCACATGTTTATTAGATTACAGGCACCGCTGACTTTTGCCGCTTGACTTGAAGGCTCGATAGCTCAGTTGGTTAAAGCACCAGGAGATCTAATCATGGGGTCGCGGGTTCAAGTTCCATTCGTGCCGAACATTTATTTTTCCTAAAAAGATTATTTGTGAATATCCTTTTCGCGGGTAAGCGTTTAAAAAAGTACTATATTAAGACAGCTTAAGGTAGAAGAAAACTTTTTGTGCCACAAGACCAGGGTTAATATCACGTAACGTAATGAAATGCTGAGTAAAGGTCCTCTTCCAGATATTCGCTGGACAACGCGGGTGGTGGGTTCGTGCCGGCTGCCCCCATCAACTGCAAGCTGTGTCTGGAAGACACCCCGCCAGACAAGGTCACTGTCATCTCGGGATGCGGCTGCGTTTTCTGCACTAAGGTCAGTTGCTACTGAAGTTTTATCACATTCCGTGCTTCATATCCGTGCTTCGATGGGCAATTTAAGCTGTCGGTCGCGGCTGTTGTCGATTGACTACAGTCGTTAAAACCAAGTCAGAGGCCAGTGTGCGGTTTGAAAACTCTGGCACCAGGGTTAGCCAAGTTCGCCACACACTTGACTATACCTACACTATAAGAAGAAGAAGACCGATTCATGGTCCAAAAAAACTGATGTTACCTTTTCCGAGACTCGAACTGCTTACGTCAAAGATCGTTTTTCACTTCTTTTTTATTTTCAAGTTCATTGGCTCGTTAATATGCATGTAATAATAACCTAACAAAAAGTGTAGTATCCTATTTTTGATATCAGATGGCTAATGGTCCAAGGCCTTTTAAGTGAGGCTAAACACGTGACTTTTTAATTTTGTTTTCTTTAATTTTGTCGTGTCGTTGTCATTTTGACGTGTTTCGCACTGACACTAAACGATTAAACAAGAGGACGGAACGAAATATATACAACAAAATTAAATAATTGTGCTTTTGCCAGCTCAGCAGTTCAGTCTAAATTGGAGTAGTATTTAAGCAATTTTAATTTAAAAAAAATATGAAATTTATGACTATCTCGTCTATTTCGTCCGAACACAGGTGTGCCCACACCTGGAAGCGAACTTAAAACTGTCTATTTAGCAGTTAACGTAGCCCATAACGGAACCGGTCATCGATATACGGATCAATTACTTTGTCGATCTAGTATCGATTATCAATAACTACAGGGTGGGTCATAAATTTTTGCACATTTGAAGCATGAATGGAAATAAAACTACAAATGTTATCTTGTTGATAATTGGTTTAACGTAAAAAACATTAAATGCAATTTATTGTCCAAAAATTACATCGTCAAGATGTGCCCCGTCTCGTCGTTGGCACTCCTGTAATCGACTACGCAAACTTTGAAAAACTCGCTGACACATGTTGCGAGGAATCGCGGCTATCTCCTCGCGGATATTTTCTTTAATTGTGATATTGTCGTCGATTTTATGGAACACTCGACTTTTCAGGTATCCCAACAAGAAAAAATCGCAGGATGTTAAGGTCCGGGTTTCTCGGACGCCATGGAATATCACCACTGCGAAAGAGAAAACAATTTGTTAGGAAACATTTCTTTGATCACCGGTAAAGACACACTTGCCGTAGGGCATGTTGCTGCATATTGTTGCATCCAAATTCTGTTGTTGTATCCTTCAAAGTTATGTAACTGTAGCGTCAAAAATTCTCGCAATATCTTCACGTGTTCCACTGAATTTACAGTTACGTTATTTCCTTGATTATTTTCAACGAAATACAGACCAATTATGCCCTTTGCTGATATTGCAGCCCATGCTGTCGTTTTAGATGAATGAAGTGTCTTTTGGTGTTTAAGGCGAGGGTTTCTCCTGCTTCAATATCGATAACTGGTGCTTGTTTACGTGCCCATATTTTTGTTACGTTCTTATTTACGTAGGAATTGTTGTTTTTGTAAAATTGTTTTACACAAAAAGTACGGTGTTGTTCCGTAAAGTACTCCATCGTGACTAAAATTGTATGAAGCGACACACAATTCCCAACCACCCGCGCGCCCCTCCCTCCAACGTTTTTTGAAAAATCCAGTGCTGTCATTTGCAAAAAATTTTGGCCCATCCTGTATTAGCTCCAGATTACTCGTTTATCATACAACTTTGTTGCAAAATAAGCATTTGTTCGTTAATATTGTTCAATTAAAGGGCTTGTATAATTATGATTCATTGTTGTTATGACTACTGAACTTCAATTATGGTGTTGTAAATAGCAATATACACAACGCAAATAGGTTTTTTTAAATGCACACGCGGCATTATGTATTATGAAGGTAATTGGGACAAGTATTATCAATATTCGAGGGTTTTTGCTGCATTGTTTTGTTGGCAAAACACTGTCAAATAATTTCGTACCAATTTCTAAACTGTGACATCTTGAGCTCTGCCTACCTATGACTAGCCAGACAGACAGACAAATCATTTATTTGCTAATTACCTAGCCTACTGATATATTAGTAGTTATATCAGGACAAGCCTTGCTTGGTAAGGGAATGAGACATTTCGCCGTTTGACTTGAAGGCACGATAGCTCAGTTGGTTAGAGCATCAGAAGATCTAATCCTGGGGTCATGGGTTCAAGTCCCATTCGCGCCTAACATTTTTCTTTCCCTAAAAATTCTTTGTGAACATCCTTCACGCGGATATGCGGTTTTAAAATACTATGTCGTAGGTTGGGTGGGTTAGTTGGCGCTGTATGAATTATCCAAGAATATTTGTCACTACGGGCGGATATGATATTCCCCTTACAGACAAGGCAGAGCAAACGCTCTGAGTGTCTACTAATTTCATAGTGATCTTGAGCGTTTGAATTTAAAATGAGAGTGAATCATTTTGTTTACAAACAGTGCGGTGAAAGTGGCGGTCGTTTAACTCGACGAAAAGTGGTTATGACTATAAATTTATATAAAAATGTACTTACAGCGATTGTACGTGGAATTTTCCGAAGATTCGAGAAGTTTTTGAGAAAGCGGCTAATGTGAAATCAAAAATAAATATCTAACATAAATTATCGAAATTGAAAAATTGTTTATTCGAACACTTACAATCCGTTTTGTGTTAGTAATCGACTTACACTCAGTTGCAGAAACGTTCACAAAAATAAAAGCTCCCTTCAATGTAATGGCGTCCTTTAAATCTAATCACTCAAGTTTTATGGAAAGCGGACAGTTTTTTTCCACATTTCGACCTACGTTCTTTGGGGAAAGTTTCGTGGGTTAATTTAATTTCGATAACTAATTTAAAGTCGACCAATGTAGCCCGCGCGGTCAATAAGGGATTATAAAATATGAATGAACTATCTTTCCGCCCGGAACTTCGTTCCCGTGGGAATTTGGGAAAATTATGTATTTATCCAAGGTGTCAGCTACCTCCATACCAAATTTTATTTAAATTGGTCCAGCCGTTTGAACGTGAAAGAGTAACAAACATCCATACATACATCCATACATCCTCACAAACTTTCACATTTTATAATATTTGGTAGGATATACAATATTAGTAGGATTCTTTGATACTTTTACTTACCGCACGTAAGTATTCAACTCGCATTTGGCCGGTTATTTTTACAAAAAAAAACATGTTACACATTTCCAATTTTAAATAACTGCGCTGGTAATTAAAATTCCATTAAATATTTTCAACGTTAATTACTTGTTTCTCGTTAAAAGTAGTTAATGGTGCAATGTGAGATTGTTCTAGAATATTTCTCTTCTCTCCATTTCACGTCTTTGTTGAACCGGTTAATTTTCTTTTGTTTTAGAGTTTGTGGTTAACTATTTTATTGATATTAAAGCTATTGTTATTTTAGACGACAGACTTTAAAAAGAAAGCCAGTTTTGCTGTTTTATTTAGTTTTAACTTAAAATTCGGTTTAGAAGTCTAAAATATTAGAGTACCCAGCATTGGCATCAATGGTCGTACGTTTTATGCGCCATTCATGATTGCCATTTATTTAATAAGTTGAAGTTGACATTAAGTTAATTGTAGCATTATAATTACAACCAATGAACGCCTAATGAACGCCTCGGACTGGCTAGGTACTGGGAAATCGACTCGAAAGAAGGAGAACTTGTCTTGGCTGCTTTTGTAAAGTAATTAAATTTATTCTAAGAGCACATGTCTGAATTCCATTGGAAATTAAATACACCAAGAATTATTTTATTTATGTAGACTATTTATTGGTGGCACCACTGCTGTAGCATAGAATTGAACCGTGGTGAAAGAGGGTAAATTTAAATACAAAGCTGGGTGTTTGTTGTCTGGTGACCGAGTTCTAGTTGTTTCGCCAAAACTTCGACGCCTCGTAATATCTTAGCCTACATACTTGCTACCTTTGTACGCAGCATAGCGTCATTATTATTATATACCGCGCCATCTATCGACAGTTCATCGTAAGTGGCGTGGCGTGTGTCGATGTACCTTAAAGTTCATCCAAAAAGTGCTGTGAAGATTTGCCATACCTACTGGGCACGTTAAGCTATCGGTCCCGGCTGTTGTTGATTGATTATAGTCGTTAAAAACAAGTCAGACTCCATTTGGCGGTTTGAAAACTCTGACACCAGGGTAAGACAAGTTAGTTCGCCACACACTTGACTGTACCGACACGATAAGAAAAAGAAACCATACCTACTATTGGCGCCACTGTTACAACTTTGATTTTACAACTCATATCTCGAAAACATGGGACTTTAGGGATATCTTGTTTTAACAAGTTATGTTCATAATGGTTCCAGCTATCGATTCATTGATTACTTTTTTATTTGAAAAAAAAAACAGTGGATAAGCCAGCCTTCTTACATATTCTTATAGCCCCTTTGTGATTGATGACAACAAGACTAAACAAATACTTCAATCGACGATTGATATGGCTTTTTACATGTGATCACAAACTACAGAAAAAACAATAATACAAAGAACACAACAAGATGCATATACATAGCTTGAGAAGTGCAAATCACTTAGCTCTTGAAAGGTGTCATTCAAGATGTGCTAATCAGTTTGCTACTGTTTTTTGCGCCACTTTTTGTGCAGTTAGGCTTTGACAAACTTGAAGCACTTAGGATAGTTGTCTTAGCTTTATTTGTACATCATTTTTATCATCACTAGACAAGAGGTCAGTAAACGAGGACTTTGGTAGTTTTTTTCCATCTTTATGTAGATTTTAGTGAGTAGATTTTAGTTGTCCTGTCTCTCACAAAACTGCCTAAATACCAAAGATTGATTTTAACCTAAACCCAACTCACTCACTGACTCAAACAATGCTCAGCCCAAATCCTTGAACTCCGAAAGCGTAAATTTTGCATAGACGTTCTATGTATGTTGTCTAGATTGTTATTGGCTCCATTTTTCGAATTTCCTAGGGGAAAGTACCAGGTCTCCTCAAATTAAGTTCACTCATAATTAGTGTCTAGAAATGTAAAGATCAAGCCGACCTGCACATGTACTGCAATAAAACTAATACCAGCAATGCTGCCATTTATTTGAATCGTGTTACAACCGACATCAAAGCCACAAATAATTTTATTATGATTATGAAGTCTACAGCATAATCAAATATGGCTGATTGTAAACCTTTAAAAAATTGTAAAAACTGTCAAAATCATATGTTGTATTTGGAAAATTGTTGAGTACCTGCAACCTATCAAGCTGCAGTGGACGTACAGATGCAGTGGGACTGTATATAAGAATCCCGATCTGTCCTAATTTGTTCAATTTGGCACACATCGCGCAGCAGTGCAGATGTAGTTTTTTAATAAAATTGGCCTGCAGATATAAAAAGGTTTAATAACTTTGAATATTGAGAACGAACCGCTCGCTTAACAAAATATGATGTGTACTTCGCTGAAATAACTAAACTGTTTACACCCACTCGATACGGGAAAATAAAACCGTGTTGTTTACCGTTTTCCGACGCGGTGCTGTGTTTTTAAAATGCACTGTATACTATATTCTGTATTCAGTACAGTCAAACATATTTTGATAAACTTAGAACCTTTAAAACCCTACCGCCATCGAGTATTTCTTTTTAACCCACTTCTAATAGAGATGATTTGCGGTGATAGCCCAGTTGGTAATGAGCCAGAATTTTGTAACCGGAAGGTTGTCTTATGGGTTTAAATCCTGATTCGGACCTGTACCACTAAATTCTTCTTTTCTTATTTATGTACGGATTTCTAATCAATTATCACTTGCTCAGCGGTGAAGGAAAACATCGCGATGAAACCCGCACGTCTAAGAAAATTTCGTTTTCAAAAGCGAGCGATCCGCCGACCCACCAAGGGCCAGAATTGTGGACTATGGCCTAAATCCCCTTCGTGGCGAAGGAAGGCCCGTGCCCTACGGTGGGGACGTATATGGGCTGGTGAAAAAGAAAAAAAATAGTGCAGACATGACAGCATTGTCGAACAGTATTTGACAAGTGGTATTTGTGGATTTTTTTAACGAGCCTTTGGTTCAACTAGTACTTGATGTTTGTTGCGAAAGATTAATCTTCTTTTTAACATATCTTCTAAATATATAAAAGGAGAAACTGACTGACTGACTGACATATCAACGCAACGGGAACGGGAGTTAGCGGAAAAAAACTTTTGTATGTAAAAATCTAAATCACGTAAGAGATGTTTTCAATCTGTGTACTCTGTACAAAAAAAAAACACGCAAACGAAGTTGCTGGCATCAGCTAGTTGCATTATAAAATGACTAAATAAATAATTTTAATTTTAGTGCCAAGCAAATACCTAAAAATCCTAATTAAAGTCTTAGACAACCGGTTCCAAAACTCAAGGAAAACAAATAGCTTGTACAATACAGCAGCACGTCAGGTTATCCATTTGCACAACGAAAGCCGCCGCTATTGCAAGCGAGATAAGGGTGACGTCAAGGTCAACATGTATAACCTGATGTGCTGCCGTGTGTACGGTTTACATCAAAGTCCCGGGTCGTGTTTACAGTTCACATTTGTGCCTAAGTGTAAATGTGCCTAAAGGTGCCTAATGTGACTATTTCGGTCATAAAACAAATTGCTTGCGGTTGGTTAGTGGCTCGTCGCCCTACATAGCTGTCGAGTTGCTGAATGAGTATATGTGACAACAAAAGTGGTATCGGATTTGGTTTTTGTGACCCGACATCGAATTGGAAGTATTTTTTAAGGATTCTGTACCAAAATGAAAGGAAAAGGGAACCAGGGAGGGCCGTCTTAACTACTCATCCTAACGACTAAGAAAGCTATATACTTTAAAGAATTTAAGAATATATTCATTGTGAGGCAAATAGGAGATGTCACCACCAAATAGTTTCGTTCAAAATTAACTTATAAGATGTTTCCATTGTAAGTTAGAATATGTAGGGTAGCTACATAAAATCGCCATGACCAAACTATAAATACGGCCGGCGTATCAAATAAATATGCATTCATCCAACGGCACTCGGCGGCGTTTCAATACACCCCTGCTCGACCCTACCGTCGTCCAGCCGCTACATCAACCACAAACACTACAAATATATTTATAATTAAATTAACCGATTTTGGCTGGACCATACTATAGTACAGGGGTGGCCAACCGGTCGATCGCGATAGACCGGTCGATCGCGACTGTTATTCCAGTCGATCGTGGCAAGGCAAAAAAATAAAAAAACATTTCTCATTTAAGTTTTTTCTCTTAATATAATTTAAAAAAATACTACATGATTGTGAATTAAACTATGCTGTTTCATTTAAGATTTCAAGAAGTATGTAATTGGTAGATCGCACAGGGTTTCGTTAGTAAACAGGAGATCTTGGGTATAATCAAGTTGGCCACCCCTGCTATAGAAGATGTTCCTTTAAAGCCTAGCTTCGAGAATTCAGCGAATTTCTTTATCCTTTGAGTAGCATACGCAAAATTAAATTCTTTGTCTACCTTCATTAAAAAGTCATTTTTGTGAAAAGTGTCAGTTAGGATTTGTTCGCACATCCCCGTCGAAATGATCTTTGACTATTTTCTTTTATATTGATGGTTTCTCAAGTATATCACTGTTCTGAAACTGAAACGTGACACTTTTCGATTGTCATCCGAACCAATAGCACCCGATTGTTACACCTCAAGTAATTTGAACTTCATGGTTACACTTTCGCACGTGCCTGTACTTAACCCGAGTTGAAAACGTTTAGCGGACAAACAACATTGACTTACTCCTCTTATAGATATTAGACTTAATAAGTATGCAAAACAAACACAATGGACTTGGTAGAGCAAATAGTAATGACTTTCCTGTCGCGATTTGAATTTGCGCTTTTTTTAGGGTTCCGTTCCCAAGGGGAAAAAACGGGCCCTATTACTAAGGCTCCGCTGTCCATCCGTCCGTCCGTTCGCCTGTCACCAGGCTGTATCTCATGAACCGTGATAGTTAGACAGATGAAATTTTCGCAGATGAGGTATTTCTTTGTGCCCTATAACAACATATACTAAAAACCAGAAAAAAAAATATTTTAGGGGGCTCCCATACAAAAAACGTGATTTTTTTGCTCGTTTTTATAGAAAGTCTTTCCGATGCTGTATCTCATGAACCGTGATAGTTAGACAGTTAAAATTTTCACAGATGAGGTATTTCTTTGTGCCCTATAACAACATATACTAAAAACTAGAAAAAAAAATATTTTAGGGGGCTCCCATACAAAAAACGTGATTTTTTTGCTCGTTTTTATAGAAAGTCTTTCCGATGCTGTATCTCATGAACCGTGATAGTTAGACAGTTAAAATTTTCACAGATGATTTATTTCTATTGGTCCTATAACAACAAATACTAAAAACCAGAATAAAATAAATATTTAATAATGTTATTAATAAATATTATTTATAATAAAATAAATAAATATTTAAGCAAAAAAAAAAATTCAAAAATGAGATTTTTTTGCTTGTTTTTATAGATAAGTTTGTCCGAGGCTGTGTCTCATGAACCGTGATAGTAAGACAGTTGAAATTTTCACAGATGATGTATTTCGGTTGCTGCTATAACAGCAAATACTAAAAAGTAGAATAAATTAAATATTTAAGGGGGCTCCTATACAATCAACGTGATTTTTTGCCATTTTTATAGAGATAATGGGTTTTATAGAGTCCGACTCGCACTTGACCGGTTTTATTGGTAATGGTAGGGAACCCTTCGTGCGCGAGTCCGACTCGCACTTGCCCGTTTTATTTAAATATAATTTTCTTAACAATGATTTATTTCTAAAGCACTAAGGTTGTTGTATAGGTATGAGTAATATGAGTATTTAGAGTTTTTCGGATTTAATCTCATGTACTTAATCTTTATTTTTTTATATTCTTCGGTCTTTTCCGGAAAGTTCCCCAAGTGTGTTTTGCGTCTACCTGCCTACCTACCTCAATTTAAAGCTGTATATATTTTATTTCAAATAATCCAAAAATATTTTGTTTCTTTTTGTGTAATTTCATGTGATTTTTTAATTATTTTTGCGGAATCAGTATCAGTACATCTTTTTTTCTCATCGTGTAGATATAGTCAAGTATATGGCGAACTTGACTAAAAAAACCGCATCAAAATCGATCCGTTCGTCCAGAAGCTACGATGCCACAGACAGGCACACAGATCCATAGACATACAGATACACAGACATACAGATACACAGACACGCAAATACACACGTCAAACTTATAACTACCCTCTTTTTTGTCGGAGTTAAAAACAGTAATCTAAATATATAAAAGGAGAAACTGACTGACTGACTGACTGACATATCAACGCACAGCCTAAACGGCTAAACGTAGGCACTTGAAATTTGGAAGGAACGTAGCTTAGATACCGTAGAGGTGCACTAAGAAAGGAATTCTCGAAATTCCCACGGGAACGGGAATTAGCGGGAAAATTCTTTTGTATGAAAAATCTAAACCGCTTAAGTTAGACGCTTTAAATTTGGCATGCAGGTACCTTAGTAAACTTAAAGCTTAGTTGCAACAGGATATTGCAAAATTCCCACGGGAACGGGAGTTAGCGGGAAAAAACTTTTGTATGTAAAAATCTTAATCACGTAAGATAGATGTTTTCAATCTGTGTACTCTGTACAAAAAAAAATTAACACGCAAACGAAGTTGCGGGCATCAGCTAGTTATAAAAAAAAACAAAATAAGAGATCATCTCTGTTAAGTTCGAGTTTCTTCTACATCTTCACCCTTGTGCTATATTGTGGTCAGAAATGAACTCATTCTTTTCGTGATGCTTAGTTCCGTTCTCATTCGGGGTACGCTTGACCATTACCCTAGATTTTAAGAGCGAACCCATTATTAATAAATAAATAAATAAAAAACACCTTCAAGTCTTCGATCAAGTATAAAAAACTAGATACACAATCCACAAAAAAAGCGTCCTCACTAAATGACCGCCCACTTGACTGTGTTGTCTTTTTGATCAGTAGCATTCGTCCGTTCCGAGAGTACGTATTGTAGTTCGGTCACTATTTTGTTTAATTTTATATCTAGTTTTTTATAGTTGACTAGCTGATGCCCGCAACTTCGTTTGCGTGTTAATTTTTTCTTTTGAACAGATTACAAAAGTTTTTTCCCGCTAACTCCCGTTCCCGTGGGAATTTTGTAATATCCTGTTACAACTAAGCTTTAAGTTTACTAAGGGGGATTCTCTCAGGGGGGAAATGTGAACTAACCCTCCTAAAGGTACCTGCATGCCAAATTTCAAGCGTCTAACTTAAGCGGTTTAGATTTTTCATACAAAAGGATTTTTTCGCTAATTCCCGTTCCCGTGGGAATTTCGGGAATTCGTTTCTTAGTGCACCTCTACGGTACCTAAGCTACGTCCCTTCCAAATTTCAAGTGCCTACGTTTAGCCGTTTAGGCTGTGCGTTAATGACAGTCAGTCAGTTTCTCCTTTTATATATTTAGATTGAAGCTTTGAGTGCACCCAGCTAGCAGCTGGTCTATTATGACATATTCAGGGTATGCTTATCATGTGCACTTTACATTGCAATTACGCATCAGCTAAGTGGGACAAAGATAAATTCGCACTCTGTCTGACTCACAGGCGGTATAAATAACTGCCAGGTTTTTAAATAACGCTATTTGTTTTGCTGTTTCGTAAATAATGGGATAATATTTATTTTTAACTAGCTTTCCGTCTGGGACTTCGTTCTTGTGGTAATTTGGGAAAATTATGTAGACTGTGTGTTAATCCAGGTTGTACAAAATTTTATCAAAATTGGTCCAACCGTTTGAGCGTGAAAGAGGAACAGACATCCATACATACAAACTTTCGCGTTTATAATATTAGTAAGTAAGGATTTCTTTGTGTTTCAGTTGAAACTAAGGGTTGATACTTTTAGTAAGTGTTGCTGTTGTGACTTCAGAGAAATCCAGTTTATTCCCGTTGAAAGTTCTCTGTTAAGTAGTCAGATATTGAAGTACACATATTGAGTGATTTTAAATTAATTAGCGAAAAGTAACGATATGAATCCTTACTAATATTATAAATGCGCAAGTAACTCTGTCTGTCTGTCCGTCTTTCACGCCTAAACTACTGAACCGATTTTGATGTTTGGTACAGAGATAGATTAGAGCGTAAGAAAGGACATATTTTATCCCACAGTTGGGCATGATATAACCTGTAGTCCACGCGGACGGAGCCGCGGGCGGAAAGCTAGTCAGTCAATATAAACTGAATAACTTTCCCCAAGGTACGTAGAGCGAAATATAAAAAAAACAACGGGTTGCACTCCGAGAGTGCCTACAGAAGTGATAAATTGAACATTAACGTTGTGCATTAATATGGAAATAAAACAAAATACACAATAAAAGTCCGTTATCCTCTCAGGATTCGAACCCTCGACCTGTTTGTTGCTTACAATCTGGCAACTTTTCCACTCGACCAAACTGTCTATTTTCAATTCAGTAAAATAGTGTATCTGTATTTGCGCACTATGTGCAAATAATCGTTGATATCTGTCACTGAGATAATTTTACCATAGGGATGCCATCCGTCCGGGTTTCCACCCATACTTCAAAGTACACAACGCTGCTAAAGAAGTTTTCACTTCAAAAAGGTGGCAACCCTATCCTACGCATTTTCGATCAGGGTCACGTGACATCTGACGATCTGACGCGGGTTCATCGCGAGTTTATCATTTTTTCCCCATACTGAAAGTGCTCAACGCTGCTAAAGAAGTTTTCACTAAAAAACATTTCGCCTGTCCGTACAAGTGGTACTATCAGCTGACTTGCCTTTCTATGGTTATTCGAAATATTGTTTCAGAATTTCATATAGAGAATGAGACAATCAATACTTTTTCCCCATACTAAAAGTGCTCAACGCCGCTAAAGAAGTTTTTCTCTTCAAAAAACATTTCGCCTGTCCGTACAAGTGGTACTATCAGCTGATTTGCCTTTCTATGGTTAGCCGAAATATTGTTTCAGAATTTCATATAGAGAATGAGACAATCAATACTTTTTCCCCATACTAAAAGTGCTCAACGCCGCTAAAGAAGTTTTTCACTTCAAAAAACATTTCGCCTGTCCGTACAAGTGGTACTATCAGCTGATTTGCCTTTCTATGGTTAGCCGAAATATTGTTTCAGAATTTCATATAGAGAATGAGACAATCAATACTTTTTCCCCATACTAAAAGTGCTCAACGCTGCTAAAAAAGTTTTCACTTCAAAAAACATTTCGCCTGTCCGTACAAGTGGTACTATCAGCTGATTTGCCTTTCTATGGTTAGCCGAAATATTGTTTCAGAATTTCATATAGAGAATGTGACAATCAATACTTACCTAAGGTATAGATTAGGACTTGAGTCTCCTTCTGTAATACGTGCCTTAGTATGGGCCGTTGAGTGTGTGGCGTCATTTATTTAGGTATTCCAGACAGTACAGTTCCTTATTTACACAGACGTGCTGCAGTATTCAGTGATGTGATGAATTATTCAGCTGCTAGAGCTGACACACTGATAAAATTCGCTTTATGTAACGCTGCAGTACTAACCTGAAGACTTACCTACCTATGTACTGTGGAGGTATTACCTCCCACGTTAACCGTCTATAGAATGCCTTTTGCTTTCTGTAATCTAAGAGGAATGATTTGTATTTTTGTATGTAACGAATAAACTTAAAAATTACTGGAACGATTTCGAAAATTCTTTCACCACTAGGATGCTACATTATCCCTGAGTAACATAGGCTACATGATTTTCCCGAATTCCCACGGGAACGAAGTCCCGAGCGGAATTCGCTTGCTTTACCGCACAAATTGTTACGTTTGGGCTTAAGATCTCTCGTGGCTTCACTGACGTAATTGTTTCTTCTCTAAATAAAATACTTAAAAGTCAATTGCTCTTTTGCCCTCTTTCTATCTACCCTACTACCCTTCTCGATATAGTATACATAAGTTAATGTAGGAGAACCGAGAACATGTCAATTATCTACGACAAACTGTCCCTCCGTTATTTCGTCCCCGTGAGAATTTTGAAATTATAATTTAAAAAAACGAAAAAATAAAAGCTGCACACTCAAAGGCCCACACTAAGGTTTTCTCTTGTGTCGTGGGTCCCTTGGAACATACACAAAGACCCGAGTAGAAACATCTGCTGTTTACACAGGTATTTGCCCCGACCGAGAATCGAACCTAAGACCCGTCGATCGTGAGGTAGCGTCATTACAACTCGACCAAACCGATCGACGTTAATAAAATGGTCTTGTTGTTTACACAAAACATTAAACAACCCGTCTTAATAAAAAACAGTATTTTTGCATGGATTCAATTCTAGCTATTAAAATTGCAAATCCAAATTCAGTTCTACAAAATTGAACACGATATTATGTGAAATGGTCGCATGTTTTTTTGTGCCACGCTTCACGTCCATTGCTTTGGGAGTACATTACAAATGATGTCGTTCCACCGCCGAAACAGCAATGAATAGCTAAGCGCGGCCGTTCTGAGAGCTCAATTCATCAGCGTGCATAATTCATAACTTTGAATTATGTCCATGTTACATGAAGTTTGCTAGAGTTGGTATGATAAATTCGGGATATGAAATTTTGGGACGGTACGTAAATTATGAGGCCAATTTTTGCAAATATTTAACTGCCGCGTTTCTCAATTAAAGACTGATTCATTCACTTACATAAAAGCTAATTCGAGATTTGACAACTTCATTTTTTTACTTTTTTCTCGTATTTTGTACAATTAGCTACCAACTATGAGTTGAATTTTTGGTGGAAATAGCCCTAAAAAAAACGAAAAAATGTTTTTTTCTTGAACTATAATTAAACATACACCAGCCATTCTCAAAATATGCTCCGCGGAGCCCTAGAGATCCGCAGGCACTCTGTGAGACCTTCGCAAAAATACCAAGTATAGTAAATACTCTATAACTCTAACATTAAAATTTTTGTGTCACCACCGAAATTCAATTTTTAACGGCTGAATCAATTTTGACCAAATATAGCAAAGACCTATCTCGATTACGTCAGCATTTTATAAAAAAAACCGCACTAAAATCGATCCATTCGTTTAGGAGCCACGATGCCACAGACATACACAGATACACACGTCAAACTTATATAAACCCTCTTTTTATTCGGAGGTTAAAAATTCGTATCTAATGCGAGTTGTGAATATAGATATCATTACAAAACGACGAGCACCCGGAGTCTCGGCCAGTAGCTTAGCCATTTTTTTTATTTAATTTTTTTGCCCGTCTAGCTATAAAATCGGAACAATTTTTTTAAGTATCGCCTCCCTACAATTCTCTAAGGCTCTAAGGGACTTTCGAATTTTATTTACATAAGGTTACATTTCCCAAAAGTTTGGTAAATATTACGCAGAGAATTCGTTTGTAAATTGAATTTTGGCCTGACGATTTTGGAATAGGGTTGAATTGAATTGTCGGTTCGAAAGCAGCTTTCAGTTACAAGTGCAAAGCTTTTTAAAATAGTTCAGTATACTATATCTGTCTTTACTTTTTATTTTTTCTTTATCAGCTTGACTAAGTGCAGGGGTCACAAGAATAGCAATTGTATACTTTTTACTTTATTTTCGTCTTTTGTAAATATTTTTTGTTAACTTCATTTTTAGTAATAAATATTATTTTATTTATTTATTTATTCATATTATACGTCCCCACTGAGGGGCACGGGTCTCCCTTCGAAACACGAAGGGGATTTAGGCTATTCGCTGGCCCAATGCGGGTTGGTGAACCGGCGCGCGCCGGCCGAAAACAAATTTTCTTAGACTTGCGGGCTTCAAACTTTATCACGATATTTTCCTTCAACGCTGAGCAAGTGATATCTAGAGAGAAATGGTAAAGGCCCGTACCATAATTTGAAACCCCAACCTTTCGGGTTTAAGTCTGGCTCATTACCATCTGGTCGATCACTGCTCCTACTAAAGAAAATGAAAGATAATAAATTTTTGCCTTTTACTTTATAAAAACTCAAGCCTTTCCATCATAAAAGGAATAAGTTTGCCTTTTTACATTTTGTTTTATAATTTTACCCACGTGTTATATTTTTTACCTTCGTTTATGTGCAATTATGTGTCTACATAAACAAAAACTGTAGCATAAGTAAATAAACAAACCTAAGTCTCACAGGTCCCCAGGTGACCTATTCGGCGGTTAAGTCACAGTGTATGCCCTTTATCTAGGTCACTAGAGCGCAATCCTAGGTTTTCACCTAGATACCGATGCGCCTGCGTGATGTGATGACTATGACTTGATGTCACGTGACCTTTGTTTATTATTTATTTTTTCTTAGAAATTAATACCGAGGAAAATGTTCTAAAATCTCGTTATTACCTTATTACCAAGACTCCGCTGTCCGTCCGTCTGTCTCATGAACCGTGATAGGTATCTCATGAACTGTGATAGTTAGACAGTTGAAATTTTCACAGTGATGTATTTCTGTTACCGCTATAATAACAAATACTAAAAAACAGAATAAAATAAATATTTAATGGGGCTCCCATACAATAAACATGATTTTCTTGCCGTTTTTATAGAGATAATGGTACGGTACCCTACGTGCGCGAGTCCGACTCGCAGCTTATAATATTATTAAGTATAGATAAAAATTAGATATTCTGGTCGCTATCTTCCCTGATTAGAGCTTTTGTATAAGTATAACTAACATTATGAAGAGGAAAGATTTGATCTTCTTATCGTTCATAGTAAAGTGAGTGGCGAACTTGGCTAGCCCTGGTGTCAGGGTTTTCAAACCACACAACTCTGACTTGGTTTTAACGACTGTAGTCAATCGACAACAGCCGGGACCGACTGCTTAACGTGCCCTCCGAAACACGGAAACGCTTGTGATAAATTGCCACTTTGGTCACCTATCAGGTTCCCTGCCCCTATGTACGTTGCTTAATCTCACTGATCGATTGAGATCAGCGAGCGCCACGAGCGCTTCGGTTTGTATAATCACATCACACATTTATTTATTTATTTATTTGCACAACTTATACAAAACATGTCGCTGGTGTCTCCATTTAAGCTTATCGCCTGTGTTTGGAGGCACCGCTCCACCGACCTCTTCCTTGTTAATACATAGTTGCATAACTTTGACCTCACATTTCATAAACCTAGGTAAATATTAAGAATATACTTTTATGGTTGGTGTGTAGTTAAAAATCTAAAGATAAAATCATTTTTTAATTAAAAGAAACAAAAAAGTGGGGCCTTGGACTTAGGTGTTTAAGTAACACAAAAGATATACTAATATAAAATGGATAGGTATGTGTGTGTGTGTGTGAGTGGTGTAAGTGGGTGTGTGTAGTGTGTGTGTGTGTGTAAATTATGAAAGCTGTCAACATTGTCAACCAGTTCTATCTACTTAGGTCACAGTATGCCCTAACCTTAGCCTAAGTATATTATTAACAAGAGTCTGTTCTGTTTCAGGTAATTTCATCGATCTTTTTCGCTTTGTGAGTATGGAAAACTGCAAATCTAACCAACTGTGATTACCCACTATTATAAAAAAAGACCGTGACACTGGCAGGATTAAAAGGGTGGTTAACGGAGCACTTAACCAGTAGAGGTGCAGTCTAGTGCGCCCAATTTCTCACAATGCGTCTGTAATTTTGCACAGACCAAGTTTTAACCCCTTACAGAAAGAGGGATGTAATAAGTTTGATGTATGTTACAAGCCGTCAAAGTCGGGGGTGATGCTTTTCTTCTTTAGCATCGTTGTGATTTGAAAGTCGATGAAACGAAAAAGCAACAGAAAAAAGAGACACACACTTAAATTCAGTGGCAGAAAATGAGATAGTACAGTTAACGGCACATCAAGTTACCACAAACTGTCAAATTTCCCCAATGGATAGTAAACTATAATGCTTGGAGATAAAATTGAAAATCGATTGAAGAAATTTAAGAGTTTTGGATAGCATTGATGTGCCGTTGTCCCTGTACGTTTGTGAAGGTTTCACTTCTACCACATGTGAATTGCACACATCTTTTTTTTTAATTTTAGAGTTATGGCGGTTTGAAACCTCTGACACTAGGATTAGTCAAGTATTAAAGTACTTGAAACCTCTGACACTAGGATTAGTCAAGTAAGATTATACCCACTCGACGAGGAATCGAGGAAGAAACCGTAGGTAGTTATAATTAGTTCGTCTGCAAATAGGTCATCCGGGCGAAGTTGAAAGGGAAAATGCCAGCAGGGCACATTTAGGTCGGGTTTTCAGGTTACAGACTCGATTAATTAGATTGTAGGTGTATTGGATCACTTTTAATTAGCGAGCGAAAATTAAGCATGTCAAAACTAAACAACTTCCTTTTCATAGGTCGGAAGATGAAAAAAAAAAAAATTTCGCCTCGACATACAACTGGTGCGATAAAGCTGATTTACCTTCGTATGGAAAGTTAAAATTACCATACGAACCATAATTTCCATACATTTCCATTTTTCGCGCCGAATATTTGTCTTTCTTTAAAAATTATTTGGGAATATACCTCACGCGGGTAAGCGTTTAAAAATACTAAGTGGTTTTTTTTTAGAATTTAATATAGATTGTTTGGGAAAAGTTGTTCAGTTTCATGGGGAGAATATAGGCACGATGCGGTAATTATTACCATAGAAAATTGCAATGTTCTGCTTTGCGATTATTGCGCGCTCCCGAAGGAAGTCTTCAAAATCCTTACTAATATTATAAACGCGAAAGTTTTTATGTATGTTTGTTACTCTTTCACGCTCAAACGGCTGGACCAATTTTGATTTTAAAAAATATAGGCTTCATAATTTACCCAAATTCCCACGGGAACGAAGCCCCGGGCGGGAAGCTAGTTATTAGAGCTAGAAAAGGAAAATTTAGGCTAATAAAACGCTATCGTGATTTATGCATGGAAAGTTGTATTTAGCTAAAAAATATCGGATTTTAATATAGTTGTGTTGTGGTTTCCCGCCAGAAAATCAGTTATTCAGTAGGATACTTAGTAAAGCCGTATTATGTTTTCCTATTTACGCAGTAGCCAGTTATTGAACCAAAGAACAAACACATGCTAAATTTATAGGTTTACTGAAGTAACTCTATATGTGAACGGGATTTTGCAATGGCCGGGCGCATATTGCACATTTTCTCACATTAGTTCTAATGCAAAGGTATGTGCCTGTGAAACTTATTGTTATTGTATTAACAGCCCCGGATCTATGATTTTTTCGAACCGGGGCAAAAACTTTATAGTGGCGCCCCCTCCCTTCAGTGTTTGAGAAAAACAGTCAAAACTGACGAATGAATAGCATTTTTTGTGACCATTTGTGAAAATAATATGACGGGATTCACCTGGCAAAAAGATCACGCACACTACGCACGCGTTCAAAAATATTTACTTGGAACTATATTTTCAACCGACTTCAAAAAAGGAGGAGGTTCTCAATTCGACTGTATTTTTTTTTGTATATTTGTTACGGGATTACTCCGGCAATTATAAACCGATTTGAATAATTCTTTTTTGTTTGGTAGGTCATACGTCAGAGGTGGTCCCATTGTCACCAGGTCAGGATCTGATGATGGGATCCTGGGGAAATCGAGGGAAACCCTCAAATTTTGTAGGCATATACACTGTTTATCAGAAATTATCTTAATCTATGTAGATTTTTGCATCTAATGGTCACCATCTGATGTTGCTGAGCTGATGATGAATGGTTTAGGAGTATGGGATCTCTGTAACAAAATTATGTAATACCATCGAATTTGAATGTGTTTGAGTCTAATTAATAAGGACTCCGATCTTATGTGATATTCAGGGTCTGATGATGGAGACGGTGGGAACTCTGTAATAAAATAAAGCAATTCCGCCGTGTTTGTGCTCATTTGATTCGTCTCGACTAGGAGCTTCATGCTAGTCGATTTTTAACCAACATCAAAAAAGGAGGGTTTTTGGGATTGAAGTCGGTGACTCTTACGTTTTTGACGTGGAAAATTATCATTTTAGTCAAGAGCAATCTTTCTTTTTATAATAAAAAAAATCGTTGTTCAAAAGTATTTTGTGTATGAGTTTCGGCCTGACACCATACAAAAGGATTTAGATAACCTTTTTAAAGTGGTTTAAAAAGTAAAGTAGCTAATATCAAGATTTGAGCGGTTACCAGCAATTCCGAGAAACATTCACAAATATATATGCTTATATTGTAAGTGTATTTTCGCGATCCTTAAAAAATTATCTTCAACTAGTCAGAATTATCGCACATTGGTTCTTTTAAGTTTTTGTTAAACTGTTTGGAAGAGAAAATTAGCATAGATTAAAAATTCAAATAGCTGACTGGTATTCTTTCGTTTTTATCAAGGTTGCCAGCTTATAGACCATAAAATTCGCACATATATTGCACTTACGTAAACTTAAACTAAATTACAATTATTTTAAAATGCACTGCAGAGGTTGCGATGCAATTCTATCCGGCGTTCGTTCACGCTCCGGTTGCGCACGTTTTTAATTCAATGTCAGTTATTTTCGCAAAAAAAACATTGTATCGGTCGTAATTATATTTTTGGAACGTGTGCGTTTGATACACGTGTCAATGATAAATGATAATTCAGATGCTGTTTTGGTAGACTATCTGCTGGATGCGAATAGCACAACGCGGTTCATCTTTAGCAGCTTGTTTCTATCTTATAGTTTAGGCGATTAACTGTCAAACCGCCAAATCACCTCTTGACTTGGTTGGACGGCTGTCAAAGTCATAAATAGTTTTATTTTATAGAACATTCAAAACAAAATGTCATTTATAACTAGTATTCCGCCCGGGACTTCGTTCCCGTGAGAATTCGGGAAAATTATGTAACCTATGTCCATCGGGGATAATGTAGCTTTCTTTTTCAAATCGATCCAGTAGTTTCGGAGCCTATTCAATGCAAACAAACAAACAAACATTCAAATCTTTCCTCTTTATAATATGAGTATAGATTCGTCAAAGTAGTTAATTACACTAGCATTTTTAACTTTGCGCCTATTCGCAAAGGCGCAGTCTTCCTCAGAGAAGCTGTAGTCAATCGACAATAGCCGGGACCGACGGTTCAAAGTGTCCTCCGTATCATGGCAGTTAATTATTGTCTTCTTTTACGTATTTTATGTATTCCGAAACAAAATTGTTGAATTGAATTTTACTAGGAAAGAACCCCTTTTTTTGTTTATTTCAAATTGCTTTATTTCAGTCTTAAAAATCACACCTAAAAATAGTGTGATTTAATAAATTTACACCTGCAATAACCGGTCTGGAGTCTGTTAATCAATATTTAATAATTGTGGCGAAGGTTTTTATATTCCAACGCAGACTAAAACAATTTGTCTTGTGGTCGCAAGTCATAAATAAAATCTAACAAGTTACCAATCAAGATGATGACACGTAACAAGGAACATGCTGCGCAAATCACAACAATAACATCAATGCTATGCAAATAGAGCGTCCAATTACCACCTATCGACGTGATAATTATCACCGAGTTATCACTCTGTGGTCGGATTACAGATAGAAGTGATAATTGTTATTAGTAAAACAGAATTCAAGGTTCAAACACGTAGTTATGTCTTGTGCTCAAATTTGTCTAAATATGTCTTTTCGGATTGATATACGGATTTCTCATTAATTATCACTTACCTACTCAGCGATGACGGAAAACATCGTGATGAAACCCGCACGTGTAAGAAAATTCGTTTTGTAAAGGCGCGCGGGCCACCAACCCGCAATAGGCCGACAGTGACAGTGGTGAATCAAAATGACAGCGGGTAAATTGCTTCAAGAAGCTGCACTGAGTCAAAGTAAAATTATTTATTTATTGCGATTCATAGGTTTTATAGGTGACAATATATTCTAAGAGCTCCGTGATCTGCTATAACTATAAAGCATGCAGTATTTGAAATACAGTCAATAAAATAGTTTTTTTTTAAACACAAAATTACACAACATCAATAGGCATAGTTATAATGTCAGGGATAATACATATAAAGAATGACAATATTGAAATTAAATTAAATAATAAAAATAAAATTAATTGTGATATGTGTTGCTATCCTAAAAGTACCACACAATTAAATTATTTAATAAAAATTATGAATCAAAGAATTCTGCTAGGCAATAAAAGGCTTTGTCGACAATAAAAGGCTTTGTGATGGGACTAGTCGGAAATTAATAAGCAAATTCCATAAATGATTCCAATAACATCTTATCAAATTCTGCCCTAGAGGATTTTAGCTCAGGCCTTTTTATTACCTTGATAAAAAAGAGGGGTGTTATAAGTGTGCATATCTGTGTGTCTGTCTATGGCATCCTAGCTCCTCAACGAATTGACAGAGCCAGTTTTGGAGCTTATTCAATATAAACAAATAAACAATCCCTTTACAATATTACTATAGTGTAAACAGAGTCGTTAATTTCTAGGAAATTTCGGAACCAAAGTCTCTTTTGTAAAATATCTTAATTCATAAAGTTTCTGAGCTTTTAAAGGCTTCCAGTTAATTGTTTCCGAGTCACTTGCGTTAAATCGGCTAGTCTCACGACAAAGCCGGTTGTATTTGCCGGTTGGCTCGGTTGTATTGTATTGTAAAGCCTATTAAAGTGCGTTGGGTTAGCCACTGCCCAAAATTAGGTGACTTTTGTTTCAATATAAACCTTACAGCTAGCATACAAGAAACTGGGAGTCGGGGGAGCTAGAATAGAATAGAAAAAGTCTTTATTTTATAAGACATTCAGGATGCCACTTAAAACAAGTCAAGATTACATGAAATACATACAAACATAAATTAAAGGATTTAAATACATACATACGCATTCGTTCTATTGACCCTACTGACTCTTCGCCTATTCGCAAAGGTGCAGTCTTCATCAGAGAAGAACAGGCAAGAAACTCTAAGGGTGCTCTTTTTAATCGAATTATTGTGAATTATGTTCTTATTTTCTAATTTTAACTAATTCTGAAATAACTCTAGTGCTGAGCAGTTCATTCCCATGGGTTGGGTGCTTGTCTGATAGATAATCATAAATTTTAAAACTAACACTAAATGTTAACTCTACTCGTAGAACACATAGATTATAAACGCAAAGTAGTTTGCCTTTGTGTTTTCTAAAGATGTTCTTTGGGGAGTGCGCTCTTAAGTTGCACGAGCTCATTCCGCCTGCCTCTTTCTTCTACCGGACGTCCAGACACACTGCGGGGTACCACCCTTACTTTGTTCAGATCCCTCGGATCTGTACTGAGCGCTTCTTTTCATCTTTGAATTCTGCACCGCTAAGGCATAGATTCGCTGCATGCGTCTGTATTTCCGGGCTCATATAACCTGAATCTCTTTAAAGTTCGAGTGAATAGGCATCCTCTAGGTGAGCTTGCATCTTCTAGGTGAGCTTGCATCTTCTAGGTGAGCTTGCATCTTCTAGGTGAGCTTGCATCTTCTAGGTGAGCTTGCATCTTCTAGGTGAGCTTGCATCTTCTAGGTGAGCTTGCATCTTCTAGGTGAGCTTGCATCTTCGTCCCTGGGCTAGATTGTAGTGAAGAGCGAACACATCCTTTTAAAAAAAAAAACAATTTATAAACAATATCAATTTTCCATGCTGGACTGGGAGTGAAAGAAACTTATAATGTGTCAGCTACCTACTCTTCCCAGGTATACAGTAAAAGTCTGTGAGAGAGATACGAGGGTTTTGCTGTATAATGGGCGAAAGGCTGACCACCTCTTACCATTATGCAACTTGTTCCATCTGATAACCCTCATAATTTGTGTCAAACGTGGCATCTAGTGGTTCTAGAACCACCGATGCTCTGCCTACCCCGTTGGGGATTATGGGCTTGAGCGTATGTATGTACTTATGTATCACGTGCGTCTAACGTGACGCTTGTACGGCTAACGTGACAGTTATTTACTAAAAATGTTATGAAAACACTTAACAGTTTATACAATATACATGCATTACTGTCTACTGAATAGGCCAGGGCTGGCGAACCAGTGGTTAGCGAGATGGCTAGTCTTAAAAGCGTTTTAAAAAATTCTAATGATACGCATGGCAAAAGAATTTAGGATTTTTAAAGTGCTTTTTAAACTAGCTATGGGTGTTATAAGTTTGAAGTGTGTATCTGTGTATATGGTCTGTGTATCTATGTATCTGTCTGTGGCATCGAGCTCCTAAACTAATGGAGTGATTTCGAAGTGTTTTTTTTTAAACTGACGTAATCGAGATGGTTCTTAGCTTTAAAAATAGCCGTTTATAAGTTACTAGCATCCCGCTCGGGACTTCGTTCCCGTGGGAATTCGGAAAAATTACGTAGCCTATGTTACTCAGGGATAATGTGGCATCCTAATGGTGAAAGAATTTTTGAAATCGGTCCAGTAGTTTCGGAGCCTATTCGTTACAAACATACAAAAATAGGTACAAATCTTTCCTCTTTATAATATTAGTGCAATCAAATGGTGGGGGTGATACTACATTTTTAATTTTAGAGATATTATAAATGAGTACGTGTCGAATCAATGATCTCTTTTTTTTCAATTTGTTAGAAATAGTAAGATAACTTTCTTAATCGTATAAAGATAATACACTTCAAATTCTTGAAAACTAGATCTTCTTTCGAGGCGATAGCTTATTGCGAATCTTGCTTAGTATGTTCCAAAATATTTTGATTTATCTATAAAACCTTAGTACGTTGGTTTTAAAAGGCTGGTTACCCCTGATATAGTCAGCTGGACAACATTGTTGCCATTCTACAGCGACTTCAAAACAACGTTCACTACTATTCATTCTTGAGTCTAAATTAAAAACAATTCCATTAAGTCGACATTGTTTTTACTACCACAAACTAAAAGGCTTGCGAGTTCGTTAAAGTTTCCCATGTACCCGATACCGTTAAATTCTTGGGACAATGTCTACGTATACACAAGCACAGGTAAGACCCAAGAACAATCAAAATTAACAAAAGGGGAAATTTATTAATTTTGACGGTTTTGGCCCTTCATCTACACCCATAAGATTTCTCGGACTCTTCCTCCTCTGTTCTTTAAGATCTACGTAAGATTTTTAAAATGTGTAAAAATACGGAGTAGCCAGAGAATCAGTGGTTCAGAACCACTTGATGCCACGTTTGATATACATTTTGAGAGTTACTAGATCAAACATGATGTAGTGGTGAGAGGATGTCAGCCTTTCGCCAAGCAATACAGAAAAACCCTGGCGTCTCTATTACTGACTTTTACAGTATGCGACAAAGAAGTTGGCAGTTGGTACATTCTAAGTTTTTCTTTCACTCCCAGTTCAGCTTGGAAGATTGTACCTAGTACGGTGCCTCTATAGCCATTGGGCTACCGACGCTATTCATGCTTATCTAGTCTATTTCTAAATATTAATCTTCAAGTAATTAGAGTGACTCAGACTCAACAATTACATAAGAGAATACGTATCTTAGAAAAACATCTCTATTTATTTTAAATTAAAAGCCGTTTTTTTATAATTACTCCCGACCCGTGATTCATCCATAGTTGGCTCTTGTTTATATTAAGAAGAGTATTGTCTTAATTACTTTACTTGGTTCTAGATATATTATGACAAAACTTGTTTGGTATACACATTCGCATATGATTTCAACTTGTTATTGTGCCTAGTAATAAATATACTATAATTTATTTTTAAACTGCTTATACACCGTATAAAAATAACGTTTTGTATGGTGTAAAGTTGTGAAACCCCAGTTGGTAATGAGCCAGACATATAACCAGAAGTTTGCGGGTTCCTAATGTGGGTCTGTACCACTATTTTCGTCTTTTCGGATTTCTGTACGGATTTTTCATTAATTATCACATGCTCATCGGTGAAGGAAAACATCGTGATGCGCACGTCTACTAAAATTCGATGGTGTTTCGAAGGAAGGCTCGTACTCCTCGGTTGGGACGTATATGGTCTGATAAAAAAATTGTGTAAAGTTAGTACTTATCTCTGAGGTAGTGTGAGTAAGTACTTACCTTTGCCATTAGTTGAACTATGAACAAGTTCCAGGCGTCTTACAAATCATTCAAATGTCAAAATCATCTTTCTTTTCGGAAAATACTATTTGAATTAGTCTTCATTCTCGTAGCACCTTTCTACACTAATATTATAAACAGGAAAAATATATTTTTGTGTTACGAATAAACTTAAAAACTACTGGATCGATTTCATAAATTCTTTCACCATTAGGAATATTAGGATGCTGCATTATTCCCGAGTAACATAGGCTACATAATTTTCCAGAATTCCCACGGGAACGAAGTCCCGAGCGGAATGCTAAGGAAAATTAGGATATTGCGGAGGTTTCTTTGTTGAATATAGGTTAATCTACTTTAAATTAGCTAGCGAAACCTTACGGGGCGATTCTCCGTATGAAACTAAACAACTTTCCACAAGGGACTCATATGAAATTGCAAAAAAAGCGAATTTCTATACTGAAGTAATCAATTCGATCAATTTGGTTAGACAAAATTCGTCCTTCGACCTATGTTACTTTGGGAAAGTAGTTCAGTTTGGTTTGCTGGGTCACCCATCAGGTACCCTGCCTCTGCTTAACCTCACTGATCGGTTGAGATCAGCGAGTGCCACTGGGTTAATCAAATCTAGTTTGCAGTACAATTTACCGCACCATTCGAATCTGGATCACGCGGCTATACTTGGGCAATCGCAGCCCTAGAAATTGTCACCTACTCTCGGAAAATGTCATCTTGTTTACTCGCAGGCTGCCTGTTACACCCACTCGTAAAGTATATCACGAAGAGATATCTAGCTCTTTAACTCCGGACAAAAAATAGGGATTTTTATATATTTGACGTATCTGTGTGTCTGTCTCTGTGTATTTCTCTGTGGCATCGTAGCTCCTAAACGAATGGACCGATTTCCATGCGGCTTCTTTTTGTTTGAAAGCTTTCTTAATCGAGATGGCTCTTAGCTATATCTGTTCAAAATAGGTTCAGCCGTTTAAGTAGCTTACGTGCAGTTTATTGACAACATTGTCCATGGATCAGCTTCAAATCATGATTGATATCGCTAAAAGTGGTCGTTTACAGTACTAAAACACAAATAACTTACGATCTGTCTACAATGTAGGCATGTTTTCTTGGAATATATCCTAACCTTATTATACATGCCGATATCCCGCGATAATACGACAAATATGCAAGCTTCCCGCCGCCTTCGAGATATGTATGAATTATTCAGTATTATGAATGAATACTGAACACTTGGCGCGTGTACGAAGGTAACAAATACCTGATGTAATACTACTTACTTTTGTACATGATGTCACAGAAGAAGCAAGGAGTTTTCTCTTCATTAACTTCTTTTTTTGGCAATCAACAGATTCATGAAGGACGCGGATTCAGGCCTTATTAAAGGTTGTGGTCAGCCTATCGTCCTCAATAGACCATGAAAGTGTAACGTCAATAGTCTATTCAGGTTGTGGGATCGTACCCTTTACGGCGGATCCGGGGTTTGGTCTTTAGATCTTCTTCATGTGGGTTAAAAAGAGTCTCAAAGAATGCAAGCCTCCTTAACTTTGGCAAGTTCCCTGTAGGCAATACATAACAACTGGGCTGCATCGAACCGAAGTCATACAACTCCATTGGAAAAATCTGTTTTGTCAAGGGGGACAAATAAATTCGTTTAAAACTGTTATACTTCGTCTGTCGGTCGAACAATTTTCATTATGTCTACACTGTTCTATTTTTGGGTATTTTCTGCTGAATTGGTTTTATCGCCAAATGTTTTATGTATATTTCCTATTACAGAGATTTTGTGTAACTCTGTGAAACCTCTTTAAAAACATGATGTTGAATTAGTATGTCTGTATATCTGTCTGTGGCATCGCAGCTCCTGAACGAATGGACCACAAAACATCATAAATACATTAAATACCACTTAGACAATGTCTACTGACTTATGTCATTTTATTTAGTTTAAATTTATCCCTTTTGTGAAAGGCAAACGAATTTATGACCATACAGCAATTTTTTACCATTGTCGAGTTTTAGTTTTTGTGGTAAGGCCCGAGATGCCGGGGATTATATTTTTTTTATTTTAGAGTTATTTATCCCAACTTCCATTTGTAGAATGTTCTAAGCTAGACCTGAATCATACATCTCACCACTTATCAGCTATCCATTCGTGTGTATCTCGATTCGCGTGACGTCACATTGACGTCAGCACCAACATCTTTATGTTTATATAGTGTGACAAGAGCGGTAATCCAGGTATGATTGGCGTGATTGCAAATTGACGACAATCACAGGCGATTTACTTGAAACTACTATTTTCTGTGTTTAGTTCCGTTGGGTAGGTAACTGGTTTTGTCGATATTTTAAACTGGGTAACTAAGCGACCGAGAAAATGTAGAGGTAAAGAATTTCCCAGGGTAATTTAGCTTGCCCTTCCCTTCTACAGGACTTCTAGAAGCACCAGTGATTTCGTACCCGAGCGTTTCTCGCTTCATATTATCGCCTGACTTGGCTCCCCTTCATAAAATTTTTGTTTTTGGCAGAGTAGGTACCTATGTTGTTTTGGAATAAAATCATCGTATCCAAGTCACGATCCTTAATCAAATCTCCATTTATTGCCGACATCAATGCTGCATACTAAATTATATGACTGACTAACCAATTCTTTTTTTAATTTTCCACCCTCACTTTTTCCTTGGCAATGTTCTGTTGAGCAGGCGGTTCCATCTGCTTTACCTTTTCTTTTTCTTAATCTTAAAAGCTGCACTCTTGTCGGTGTAACAATTTCTATTCCATTCGGTTTTGAGATACATATATGTTTAAGTTCCCTGTAAGTTGATACTCCCATTTTTCCTTTCAAATAGTCTCTGAACCGTCTTCTCGGTGGCCCTCTTCCTGTCCTTCTTGCCTTCTGTAGTGACTTTGAAAAAATCATCATGCCTAAGTAGATGACCAATCATAGACCCACTTCTGTTGTCTTTTTAAGGGACTTAAATTCAGGAAATAGCTGATTAAGCTAGCTGCTGGCTAGGATAACATGTTCTTTTGATATGAATAGAAATGAATCGTAATTTAAGTTTACCTACCTATAAAGGTTTTGACATTTGACATTACAACGACTGGTAGCATTTTTTTAAACCTTATTATGTAGCATTTTTAAAAATCCGATTTAACGTCTTGCACGCCATCGATTTAGCATAAAACTTAATAAAATTTAAACGTCAAACATCAAAGTAAAGTCGAGCTAGAGATAAATCTTGGTTTAACAATATCTTGATTTTTCCAATTTTGTTACATTTTCCTACCTGTAAATTCCTATCATTAATCATCGTGAAATGAAGACAGAATACGTTTTGATATTAAATGGGAATCATAAATATTGATCAAAAAATAATGCGGAGATTACTTTTTCGCAACGTCAATGTGTTTAATATTAATAACTTGTTAAAGTTTCCAAATTGTTTTTGCCTTATAAAGATTCACCACGTTTTTTTCAGTTAACTTATTTACATTTTGTCGTTTAATTAAAAAGCAATTTTGAACTCTCTCTATATTTTAATTTAATCGTTCCTTTAGACTGTACTTTAATCTTGTCCTGTCTTTAAACTTTAAATTGTGTTTTTAACTTTTGTAGTCGACGGTTTTCGCGAAACTTGACAAGTCTTCTCAATGGAGTTAAGCTTGATTAAATAAGTTCGAAATTTAATTAAGTCATTTATTTTTGGTTTTCGAAATAAACAATCGAATGAAAAATGCATGATGGAAATTCTTGATTTAATTAATTAAAAATATCAATCTCAGCCGTTGTTGAGCATTCGAAGTACCAGGCGTGCAGAAATACTAAAGTGGTGGTTCGCTGATCACCAAACCGGAGCAACCGGTCACGTTCGCGAGTCGCGCGCAGCATTGAAAATTACGTCACGCATTATTTCGCCGCATATGTAGAAGTGAACCTCAGCAGTACGCACGAAATCGCAACCGGTATGCCACGAGTTCGCGAACACCTCGCCTTTTATGCCACCCTGGTATCTGAGGAGCGAGGAAGGATTCTAAAGGATCTCTTTAATTGAGGTTTCTGGATCGCAGGACAGTTGAAAGTTGATGCTGTTGGTATTTCTTTTGTGCTTTGAACTCGATTTTCACAAAAACGTGCACGTTATAAATATGAAAGACAACTTGAATAAAATACCTTACAATAAGTATTAAACCTGCAAAATGTGCATTCTTAAGTATGAATACCTGCGGTAACAAAACGTCTTGATGTAATTAAATATTTCGTTTGCTACCATGATAAAATCATACTATTAACCTTACACAAAATCAGCAAAGACTTGGAGAGGGGTTTTTGACTGGGTAATTTTGGACACTTAGAATTTCCTGGTATAAATTAAGTTTTGCCTGAGCATTCAGGAAAGTGTTCGGTAAAACCCTGACTCTAATACGAGTTTACAACGATACAATAGTGTGGGCCTTTACTTTTAAACATTTGGCTATTTCAAATGGTGCTATGATAAAAAGCCACTTATTCAAGATTCCTTCTAGAAATATATCGTTAAAATATCGAAAATGAAGTATTTAACACCGATAATAATCATCACAAAGAATTTTCAGGGAAAGTATAATGTTAAGCGCGGATGGGATTTGAACCCACGACCCTAAGATTAGATCTGCTGGTGCTTTAACCAACTGAGCTGTCGTACCTTCAAGTCAAGTGGCAAAATTTCTCATTCCCTTACTAAGTACAATTTGTTGTATGCCGTATGCGTAGGCTAGCGCAATTTCTTTCTAAATCCCTCTACGCGTTGAAAGCGTTTAAAAGAAATACTAAAATAAAACCGATAGTAATCGTCGATTACGATCAATCGTAACCGTTTCATGACTAGGTTTTTCTTGTTGCTAAGGGGAAATAATAAACAAGAGGGAGCCGGCATTATTGCTACAAAGGATACGGTTTAGCCAACTTCCTCGACACTGCATTGCGTGTGGATATCAAAAGGTCAGAACTTAATTACTCAAAGCAATGACCGCTACACACAAGCCTTAAAATCCGGTACTTTTCTATATTTAGATCGAAAAGGAAAAACATGGCTGCAATCGTTTAAACTAACCTTTATTTTAATTTACAAGCAATTACTTCTAATTAGGTTTAAACGTGGATTTAAAGAACTGTTTCGCGTTATAACAAAGTTGAACGTAATAAATAACATAACTTCAGGATTTTAATAAGCAAAAAAAATGTTGAGTTAACTGCAACCAAAACTATCTTTGGACTATTGAAATATTTCTGGCTTTAACTATGGTGAGGGAAAACATGAATCCGGTCAGGTTTCCTTGTTTCCTTCACCGACACATTTCCTTCACCGCTGACCAAGTGATGGTTAATGGGAAATCCGCACATAAATCCGGAAAGACGAATTTTGTGGTACAGGCTTGAAATAAGATTTGAACCTGCAATCTTGCGGTTACAAGACTGGTTCTTTAACCAAATGGGCTATCACCGCCGCAAGGAGTGTATGGGTATGGCTCACAACAAATTATGTACTTAAATAGCCGTGTTCTAATTGCTTCCCGTCGCGCGCTTGTTTACGCCGCGTGCGATACAAATTCTCCACACACGGGTGTGGGTTTAAGTATTGGGCATGGATTTAATATAACTTCAAAATCTAACCTTTCAACCAATTATGTAACCCGAATTTTCTGCAAATGTATTCATAGTCCCTAAACTCGCGTGATTGCCTGATAAAGCCGACACAGCCCTCTTTCACGCAAGCTTCAGTTACGTAAGCTAAAACCGAGCTGAAGCCTTATAATGCAAGGCAAATCTTCTTTATATTTAGCCTTTACTTGACCTTTCTCCGGGCCTTGTTCACGTAAAAAGGTTTACAAAACATTCATACAGACTGGCTTATTATCTTTCCTTGGAATTTATTCAAAATCAGATCTATTCGCTGACACACCTCTAATCTCTAAAAAATAGGTGCATTTCAGGATAAATGCTAAAATCAAATTTGCACGATAATACTAATGACAACAGCAAAAAATCTGATTATTCGAATTTACAAAAAGCTTTTTTACATTACAGGATCATTGCAAAAATCTTAGCTTAGGAAGATCTGAATCTTTTACAATTAATCGCAGAGCGGTATTTATTCTGGACCTTGAACCCACCTTAACATTAGGTATCTTTCACAACTGACTTGCTAATTTGCGATTATACAAAAGTCATCCTTCATTTCCAAAGTCTCTCACTAAGTCATTAAGAGTAACACCGAAATCAGGTTCTTAACTATTTGACTAGAATAAGTTTAAGACCAATTTAGTCACGCTGATTTCCCTGACCTCAGTTTTTTAGTATCTAGTTTTACTGGCTCCAAACGATCTAGACACGACGAATAAATTTTTAGATTTTTTAAAAGTAACTGCTGATGCGTTTATTTTAATTACAAACGCTTTCATTAAGCAATCGTCTGAAACTCTTTTGCGCATATTGATGACTTGTTTGTACGTTAGAGGTTGTTGTGGGTGTGTTTTTTTTGTTGCTTGTTAAACACTTACGCAATTATATGAAAGACTTGGATTATTTCTAGGCATTAGGATGGGCACTGAATTTGGCACAAGCCCATCAAATCTAAGGCCAAATGTAGGACACGTAGGACATCTAAGTTTATGACTAATTTTCATTCCAAATGCGGACTATCGCGACGTGGTTTGATTTCTAATCAACAGATTTTGTTTAGTTACCTACCCTGCTGGTTGTATTATTAATGTTCAGCTTCTGACAAAACAACGCTGTCATTATAACATATTTGTTCCTATTGTAATAAACATATTTGTAATAAAACATATTGTATCCTAAATACACAGATAAAATCATAAATCCGATATTAATGGATGGTGATCTGTTCTTCGGAGAAAATTGTCCAGTTAAGTCGGCAAATTCTAAGCTAATGACTCTTGTCTACACTTTACATATTATAAAGAGGAAAGATTTGATTGTTTGTTTGCATTGAATAGGCTCCGTAACTACTGGACCGATTTGAAAAATTCTTTCACCATTAGAATCCTACATTATTCCCGATGAACATAGGCTACATAATTTTTCCGAATTCCTACGGGAACGAAGTCCCGGGCGGAAAGCTACTTAGGTTATAAAATGATAGGTGACATACATGAGAAAAAAATTTACATATATGGTAAGGCAGTTTTATTAGGAAAAAAGTAATCTTTGACAAAAAATACAGGATCCATATAGGAGCTAGAGAAAGCTGGAGCTTGGACATACAAGATCCTAAGATAGTGTGTTACACTGACAGCTCCAGGGAAGAATCAACAAATCTATCAGGACTGGGAATATACATCACGAACCAGGTAGATGGCCAAGTTACTATGCACCTGGGAAGATGCGCTAGCGTTTTCTAAGCTGAAGTGCTTGCTATTACAGAGGGAGTCAGAATCATAGACAGTATGATCACTGAAAACAAAGAGAACATCATTGTCTATAGTGACAGTCAGGCTGCTTTGAAGGCACTAAACAGAGCCGAAACTAACTCGGCCCTAGTCACAGAATGCAAAGAGGCTATTAATGCCTTAGTCAAAAAGACCAAAGTCACCATTGCCTGGGTGCCGGGGCACGAAGGACATATAGGCAATGAGATTGCAGACAAGCTAGCAAGGAAAGGGGCCGATGAGACACTCATCGGCCCGGAACCCAGGCTACCTATATCGAGTAAAATCAGTAAAGGAATAATAAGTAAGATCATAACCGAAGAAGCCAATTTAAGATGGAAGCATAACAAACAGTGCCGCCAGGCAAAAATCTTCCTTAAGACATACGAAAAAAGAAAGTCGAAGCAACTTCTAAAGCTAAATAGAAAGTACATCAGGATTGTAGTGGGTCTGCTCACTGGACACTGTCCACTGAACCGACACCTAACAATAATGGGCTTAAAAAGTGATCCCACCTGCCCAGAATGCGACAAGGAGGAAACAAGTCTACATTTCCTGACTGAGTGTCCAATGTACGCGCTGGTAAGATGGGAGACAATAGGCATGGATGAGGTAAAAGAAGAACAAATACAAGAGCTTAGCATAAAAGATATAATTGGGTTTGCTAAAGCTTCGGGTAGGTTCAGAGAGGTGGAACTGTCAGTGCAGAGGTAAAACTCATGCGCTGTTATGGGGAATTGGGTGAAATGGTCCCAAATAAGTGGACTGATCACCCGCCTGTGCCTGACGGGCGTCCCCTCCATAGAGAGATAGATAGAAGGCAGTTTTAGCTCAAATGACTGCAGCGACTTTAAAAAAAATGCAATATTCACATTGCTCAAGGACAAAATATACATCTTTTATAATTTTATTCAATAGATCCTGTGTTAATAAATTGCTAAATATGAAACCAACAAATTGCCAGTAATAGAGTCATTAAGATACTAATCATTTTAGAAGTTCCACGTTAGAAGTGTTTCTAGACCGGTTTGCTAATCCCATGTAGACTAGGTTTAATTATAATTTTAAATGATACTGCACTACAATAGAGTGAAATAATTAAAAAGATTTTTAGACTTTATTGTGCTGATCGTATCGCAAACATTGAGATTTTACAAAAAATTAAGGTCGTCATTGTATAATGTGTAACAGTGCTAAATTTTATAGCACTAGGGTTCAATTAAAATTTTTGATAAAATAGCGTCAACAATCGTGATTTTGCCAATGTCAGTGTATTTTAATGAACATTGATAATGGCAAAGTTGCCAGTTTCAAATAAAGAAACGTTGAAATACGTCAGAGCTTCCTCCGTTGATGATATTGATTTTAGAGCACTAAGATATTTATTCTTTATTGTAAAATGATAATACACAGGATAACAATTATCAGTAAAGGACGTTTACAAAGGCGGACTTATACACACACACCCTTTCAATAAAGTGAAAGAGGCTCTTGGCAGACGAAAAAGATTCAAGATGTACAAAGGCCGTACCTCAGTGGCAACCTAGACAAGGACGTAAAACAGTGGGCAGACCAGCAGCCCGATGGTCAAATGGCACGTCGAATGAGATTTTCAAGCAAACGGACGGATAGTTGCGATATGGGAGAGGCCTATGCCAAGCAATGATATGAAGTAAGATGATTGATTGATGTGTATGTGTGTGACTGTGCAGTTTTATCTATCTACTAGAATCTAATATAATAATTATATATATTCATTTCTGCACCCTGATTTTGCATGTGAGTAAGCATTAGTTGGATTGTATTTCAAACAAGTTTTGATATATAGATAAGAGCTTTATTTATACACAGTTAAATTAAATAGAGAACAAACTAAGAACAGCAAAAGAAAATACATTTTATAACTGATAATTAAAACAAAACAAAGGAAACACTGTGTATAAAAAGGGTGCTGACTCAGCGTGTGCTGCCACTGGACATCGCTGTTCCGTCAGCACCCGTGAGCGACCGCATCCAAACGGTATCAATAGGGAAACAAATAAAAAAATAACAGTGCAATTATTCAAGTTATATGAAAAATAACAAATAATTGTGTGTATGTGTGCGTTTAGTGTCTGAGCATGGGTGCGTGTGTCTATGTTTTGTGTATGGACATTTTAATAATTTTTTACGAGATATTACTAAAGTTTTCCATTATATTTAATGAATCAAACAACTGTTTAATCTAATCTTAACTGTCTAATAAACAACTACTAAAACGTGTTAGTAACAGTTTCTGGTATACCTTCTTTAACAACTTCACACAATATGATATTTTAAGGGCACTTCTGTCATCTCATTGACTAAACCCATAAAAATGTTCTAGTATTCTGAATGTGAAAATAAGATACAGCACAATGGTAGGTGTCTTTGGTGTTGCCAGGAAGACGTTATTTACCCTTCCTTATGAATTAATACGCTTATGAATTAATTTGCTTAAACACAGAAGTCTTTGAATTCTTATTATTAAAGTTTCTGCAATATGCCTATTAACGTAGTTGTTTACGCTATAACTGAGTAATTGTAATAGGAAAAGATGCAAATCTCTTGATATGTTTTGCAGATTATAAAACCTGTTTGATCTCTGAGCTACTTATGTTTGTGTGGCTTAATGACGTTAATTGTACCATCCTTCCTTGATGCCACAATAGTTAAAATTTCCAGTCTTATGGTATTCGGCAATGATTCATCGTTGTCACATGTCATTGGAGCAGTTTCGGCACACTGAAGTAAACAAGTTATGGGCACACTGCAGTAAATGAATTTTTTGACACAGCAATATAATTAATAAGTGTAGGGCACATGGTGCTTGGACCAGGGTGCTAGTCTTGGACACAATGCGGTGAATGCAGTTTTGAGTTTTAGCCGCTCAGCAGTAAACTGTCACAGACATGATGATACTCTTGACCCCAACCTTGACCAAGGTCATAGATGAGGTCGACGATGGAGTGAATTAACCCAGATAATGCCAATTAAGGCACTGGTACTCCCACGCACCGACGGAACACAGCAAGCTGTTTGGCGTCGGACTTCGTTAAGAGGGTGGTCGCGAACCAGACGGCCCTTTACAGAGCGTACCACACCACATGAGACCATAGGACGCCACATCAGATTCAAAACAAACTGAGGTGTCGTTGGCTAAGATGGATTACTAGGAGGCAGGTCTCATTTGTGTTTCCTTAGTCGCCTCTTAAGACACCCACGGAAAGAGATAGGCTGGTGTTATTCTCAACCGATCACCACACGGCGTAAAGGAAATGTGATTATTTTCACCACATCCGCCTGCAAAAGGTATACGGACACTGTAATTAGATTGCAACCGACTACAAAGGCTCAATTTTATTTATACCTTCCCAGAGAGCTCCCTACTCGTTATCGATAGTCGATACTGTATAATTGGCTATCGGTAATCCATTTTTCAACGTTAACTCCATCGAACAGGCCGATAACAAATTGCTTTCAAATCCGCTCCCGCTTTCACTGAGCTTTAAGTGATTAAATTCTAGCTTTCTAGTTAAGTTAGGATTAAAAATACATTGATGTCTTTTCCCTAGCGATTTGCGTTGTTTCTAATGTAGGGTACGCTAAGTCATAATCTAGGATTTGAGATATCACGGAATTGCAGAGGATGAACTGCCATCAGACTTTCATGACCTGCAATGGACTGTATCATGGCTGGGTCATGTCTGCAGTCTCTTCATTGTGCAGTAGTGTGCAGTAAAAGTATTGGTTTGTGTGCTACTGCTACTTAACTCAGAAAAGTCATAGATACCAACGTTAACCTGGTCTCATGACTTCCTTCCTTATCGAGTAGGTATAATCAAGTACATGCCGAACTTAACTAACCTTGGTGTCAGAGTTTTCAAAAAGCCAATTGGCCTCTGAATTGGTTTAACGACAGCCGGAACTGACACGACGGCTTAACGTGCCCTCCAAAACATCGAAACAATCGTGAAAAATTGCCGCTATAGTCACCCATCAGATTCCCTGCCCCGGTGTATATTACTTAACCTCACTGATCGATTCAGACCAGCGACCGCCACTTTGCTACAAGCGCTTACTGAACCTGACTTACAGTATTCCAAAAACAAAATCTCCTGACACATCCTGAATTATTTCATCTCCAGTGAAAGAAGCAAACATAAATTCCTTTAGTTGGACGTTTATAATTTTTTACTGACTCTATTTCATACAGCATAAGTGGTGGAATACGTTATATGAGCTCATAAATCAACAGGCAGGCAACACGTCGATACTATCGCTGTAATTTAGGTTTCTTGATAGTATCTAAATGTTACGAAAGCGCTAGACCTAACCTAGTTATTTGTTTTGGGCTGCGTGTTTTTTTGAAATGTTATTTATAGTTTCAAGGATTATTATTTTTTACCCGAATATCCCACCAAAACTATTTCATGAATGAAGAAAAGGCTCAAAATCATAAACTCATAGGAGGCAGATTATATGTCACCTACGCAAGCATTGTGATCCCTCGAAAAACACCGTAATGGTTTATTTTGCAATAGGTCTATGACATTAGCGTGACAGTCAATCTATGGAAACAATTTCAGTCGACGGATTCATGTTTTCGTTCTAGTTTTGCATGAGGTGACATATCTTGGGTGAGTGTCCCTGTTTAATTATTTAAAATTTAACATATCTCATGAAGAGCCTAGGCCCCAACGTCTCCGAGGGGACAGCGCTAGAGGGTAATAGTTGTGAACATACGAATTCTACAAGGCCTAAACTGAAAAACCTGCAAAAACTAAGCAATAGCTTGCCACTGGTCTTCATAGTTGTCTCGCATAAGTTCCAAGGTCAAGGCATATTTCAAACCATCTGGCATCTGTAAATAAAGATTTTTTTATTCAACCCGTTAGCGTTAGACCCTACTGCTGGACCAAGGCCTCCCCTGCCTTACTTGATTTAGTTCTTATTTTAGACATCCAGATTATCACGCCATCGTTTTAGTGGTCTGCCTAACCGTCGTTGCCTGACTTGAGGCACCCAATAGTAACAATCCTTGCCCGGTCCGTGTGCATCCGACACACATGCCCAGTCCAGGGCCTCTTCTCTGTACTGTACTATCTACGATCGACGGATGGCTGATAATTGTCACTACATGTCACTGTCATCTGTATCGCGCTGACGTTCGAAGCTTCAAAATTTCGGTCGTAGATAGTACAGAGTATAGCCCTAGTTCCACTTTAGCCTGGCGGTTTTTTCTCCTACAACAGCAATGCCGCGGTTCTGGAGCACAGTAACATACATACTTACATACATTCCCGCCTGTAATCCCTTACGGGGTAGGCAGAGCATCAGTGGTGTTAGTGAACTACTTAATGCCACGTTTAACACGAATTGTGAGAATTATCAGATGGAACATGTGGTAATGTCTTGAGCACAGTTCTGCACTACTAATGCGATTGATTAGTTTGTAAATAACACATAATAAAAAAACAAAATGTTCACACGCACGCACACAGACTTACGCCTATAATCTCTTTTGAGGTAGGCAGAGCACCATATGGTTTTGGAGCCAGATGACGCCACATTTGACAGACACTCTTCTTCTTCTTCTTCTTCTAAACCTTTTCCCATTATCTGGGGTCGGCTCTCCTTGTCTGCCTTCTCCATCTTTCCCTGTTTTGAGCAGTATAAACGTCAATTTGGCTGTCCTTTAAGTCCTTCTGGACCGTCGATAGCCAGGTGGCGGGGGGTCGTCCGCGGCGTCGCGTGGTTGTTGGAAACTCCAAGGCCACTCATAAAATATATAGATCATGAAAGAAGTATAGTATAGTGGTGATAGGTTGGTAGCCTATTGCCCATGATACAAGAAAACCCTCGCGTCCCATTTACTGAAAGAATTGGCAGCTGATACATTCTAAGTTTTGCTTCCACTCCCAGTCTAGTATGGAAGATTCCTTCTATCTAAATGTTAATCATCTATGCACCCAGCGTTGCTATGTTTTATTTTCAGGCTCATAAAACTCATTCGCTCGAGTGTCGATAAAAACTAATGTCCCTGTTGCAACGTTGCTGCTATTTACTTTCTAACTACATTTTATATCAAAGATGATGTCATGATGTAAGGCATCGTTTTGTGTAGCTCAGGCCAGCAGACCCACGGAATTTAAACAATGAATTTAGGTATTCTATGTATGCCAATATACAGTGCCTTCCTAGTGCCTATTGATGCCAAAAGAACCATATCTAGTGCCATCATAGTTTAAGAAATATAGGTCGTTGTTTGTGGGTCTGCTGGACGGATATCAGCCCAGCAGACCCACCTCTCGTACACGGAAACGGCTAAAGTTAGAGACATGGTTCTAGTTCTAAGCTTTAATGCTTTACTTGGTGCCATCGAAAAAAAAGTTTCAAACCTAGTGCTTCAAGCGTTTCGGAGCTATAAAACGATCTTGGTGTGCCTGCTGGGCGGAGGTTCAACGCAGCAGACCCACCTCTCGTACACGGAAACGGCTAAAGTTAGAGACATGGTTCTAGTTCTAAGCTTTAATGCTTTACTTGGTGCCATCGAGAAAAAGTTTCAAACCTAGTGCTTCAAGCGTTTCGGAGCTATAAAACGATCTTGGTGTGCCTGCTGGGCGGAGGTTCAACGCAGCAGACCCACCTCTCGTACACGGAAACGGCTAAAGTTAGAGACATGGTTCTAGTTCTAAGCTTTAATGCTTTACTTGGTGCCATCGAGAAAAAAGTTTCAAACCTAGTGCTTCAAGCGTTTCGGAGCTATAAAACGATCTTGGTGTGCCTGCTGGGCGGAGGTTCAACGCAGCAGACCCAACACGATAGCTCCATAACTAGAAGGTAATTGGTATGAAATCTCATATCAACGTTTAGTGTGTAATTAGTGCCTTAGCTTAACATAAAAATATCTGTTTAATTCGACTTCCAAACATAACAAATAGCCTCTGAAAGTTCTGCATACATTTCAAAATGAATACAGTCGCGTACATAATCAATAGTTTTTACGTAATTGTTGATACAATATGGATTAAATGTCTTTTTTACAAGCTTGTATTTTATTTTCAATGTTCGTAAAGGTGATTTTTGTCCACCAAGTGACCTTTTATGTACTTACTAAGTCTTCCCCCTTGCCTGCGTGCGGGGTTTATTAGTTATTAGCACAGTTTAAGCGCTAAGTACCTAAATCAAAAATTACGTATTTTAATTTTGATATATGATAAAAATATATCTTCAGGTTTTATTAGGTGTGCGTTATCGTCTTAACTTATATTCAGAATACAAATATATCTCGGTACTATGTGACTGTGCATAAGATTGGGACTAAAAAATTTAAGAGTTGAAAAATGTTTTTTTAATGGGTAAGTTAATAGCATATAAATTATGTAATTATGAGTTTGGTTTATTTTATGTTTATTTTTGTCCTTAGAGACTGTATTTTAGAGCATTTAAAGAAAAGCATTTTAATCAAAAAAACATTTTTACTCTTGATTTATTTTTGGTTTTTTATTGCTAAACGAATAGATTATACGAAAAAAAAAAATATAACGAAGAATTCAAATAATCTAAGTAGAGTTTTTCGACAAGAATGCGTGTGAATTTCAAAATTTAGGTACGAAAAACTTCTATCAGAAAATCATAGATGGCGCATTGCCCCGCACTGTCACCGCGCCACCGCACTGTGCCGCTGTGCCGACGACGCGACGGCGTTTCGAATTGGGATTACCATTTTGTCATTTTACCATTTTGTTTTTTGACATTTTTTCTGATTAGCTTCTAACCGCCGTTTAACCGTTAGTTATATTTTTGATGAACACGGGCCTTAGATAATTTTTTTAGAATTATGTAGTCCTACAACTTGTTATAACAATTTATGCTACCAATGGTATTTTTTACTAGATGGGTCTTACTCATCGCTAGCTAAGTTCTCTTTGTGGTTTTTTTAACATAAAAAGAAAAGCAAGTAAGCATATCAACTTAAAGTGGCTTTTTAAATTCAAATATACAAGTTCCCGTACATCTGAAGGAACGCTAAAGGCCACAAGTAAAATGATATCGACGAGAATGACCCAATAAAAAGTTATTTTATGATTTTATGTATTTTGATATTTTATACTACCGACGTTGATTGTTATAAATAAATGATAACCTTTCAAACCGTATTTAATTACTCACTAATTAATGTCTCATAACTAATGTTCACTAAACATACAGATTTTAATTTCAACTGATAATTATCACCTCATAAATAGAAAAGAAAGTTTCAAAACAGGTTTAAATTTACAATTTTTATATATTTTAACGCTGGTTCTTACCACGATTTGTGTACATATATCACCTCAACTAAGCATATAAAAAGTGATGAGAACCCGCGTTAAAATGTATAATTTTTTTGAAAAAATCTTTAAAATCCTAAACTATAGTGTTTTCTTATTATTATCCAAAAAAAAGTGGTGAAACATTTTTGACACGATCGGGATTCGAACCCGGAAGCTCGCGCTGTTAAGCCATCTGACGATTTACCTAAACCATAGTCAAGTGCTGAAAGTCATCTACCCTTCATTAGCGCATAGGCCGCGCATAGTCTTAAATACATTAACAATCTTATTGTGAGACAACGCATCATAAAACAGTAGCGCCATCTATTGGTTTGGGAAAGCAACATGCAGATGCGTAGCCCATTTTTTTTTAATTTATTGCCTAGTCGCCTTTTACCTTTTTACAAAATAAGTTGGTATATCTATATAATAGGTATGTAGTTAATTACTATTAGGATACATGAACGATTACGAATGAGGTTATAAACTAAAAGCTCTTTAGAGGTGGCAGCATTGTTGACTGTTCCGTGTCAAGCTGCGGCGCTGTCATTTTATTTAGATTGCGAGCAAGTGTGCGAGTTGCTTTTTAGCAATAAGGCCGCCCTTCTGTACACTTTCTTGTTTTGTTTGTTTTTGTCTGTGTTCTATTTATGTGTGTGCAAATAAAGAGTTAAATAATAATAATAATAATAAGTGTTTTTTATTTTTTTTGCGGAAATAATTACTCAAATTAAAGTCAAATTACAAAGATGTGTACTTCAATTGAAAGAAAAGTTGAGTAAAAGAAAAGCTACTTTTTTTAAACTTTTTTTTTGGATCTTTGGGGAATACATGTACACCGTATTTTTGCAGTTAATAGCTGTGCAAATTGTCAAAATTCATTTATTTACTATAAATAAATTGTTTTTTTACGAAACTAATATGGAGAATGACAGCTACACGTAAAATTTTAGGATCAGTCAACAGAGGCGACATCTGAAGTGAGAAATTGGCAGTTTATTACCCCATTCAAAAAATATGTTGGCATATGTAACCTAATAAATTGAGTTTTGAGCGTGACTGTACCTCGGTTGTTAAAATGTATGGAGAACTTTCAGGGGCTATTTGTTATGTTTGGAAGTCAAATTAAACAGATATTTTTATGTTAAGCTAAGGCACTAATTACACACTAAACGTTGATATGAGATTTCATACCAATTACCTTCTAGTTATGGAGCTATCGTGTTGGGTCTGCTGCGTTGAACCTCCGCCCAGCAGGCACACCAAGATCGTTTTATAGCTCCGAAACGCTTGAAGCACTAGGTTTGAAACTTTTTTCTCGATGGCACCAAGTAAAGCATTAAAGCTTAGAACTAGAACCATGTCTCTAACTTTAGCCGTTTCCGTGTACGAGAGGTGGGTCTGCTGCGTTGAACCTCCGCCCAGCAGGCACACCAAGATCGTTTTATAGCTCCGAAACGCTTGAAGCACTAGGTTTGAAACTTTTTTCTCGATGGCACCAAGTAAAGCATTAAAGCTTAGAACTAGAACCATGTCTCTAACTTTAGCCGTTTCCGTGTACGAGAGGTGGGTCTGCTGCGTTGAACCTCCGCCCAGCAGGCACACCAAGATCGTTTTATAGCTCCGAAACGCTTGAAGCACTAGGTTTGAAACTTTTTTTTCGATGGCACCAAGTAAAGCATTAAAGCTTAGAACTAGAACCATGTCTCTAACTTTAGCCGTTTCCGTGTACGAGAGGTGGGTCTGCTGGGCTGATATCCGTCCAGCAGACCCACAAACAACGACCTATATTTCTTAAACTATGATGGCACTAGATATGGTTCTTTTGGCATCAATAGGCACTAGGAAGGCACTGTATATTGGCATACATAGAATACCTAAATTCATTGTTTAAATTCCGTGGGTCTGCTGGCCTGAGCTACACATCGTTTTTGTAAAAGTAGTAATAAAGGTTGACTTCCTGTTAAATGGAGGCACGAATCAGTATAAATTCAGGCCAATTCTATTAAAAAACTGCTCCTGCACTGCAGCGCGACGTGTCAAATTGAGCAACTCGTTGATGTGTTTTTTTTATGGATTAGAATATTCTGGATTTATATGGAACTAGCTTTCCGCCCGTCAGGCCTACAGGTTATATCGTGCCCAGCTGGGGGATAAAAGGTAACCTATGTCCTTTCCCATTGTCTAATCTATCTCTCTACTAAATTTTATCAAAATCGACTAAACTAGGTGTGAAAGCGTAACAGACAGAGAGAGCATTTATAATATTAGTAGGGAAATGGCGGAGCCACGCATTCTTCCACGCGGCTTTAAAAACATCAGTGTCACTTTGAAAATGACAGTCGCAAGCGCATAGTTGCAGTTTTGTAGCAGAATTAGCCTGTTATATTCCTCTCTTACTGTTGCAATAGCAAAGAAAGAAAGATGGTTTAAGTACATTCAATTAATTATTTGTTAATTTTTTCAAGTTGCTAAATTCTAATCAAAGGATCTCTTGTTCTTCTTACTTACAAGATATCTTCTTAGATATTCAAATAAAATAAAAACAGTCAGTCACTGTTGACATTGAAAACACATCGAAAGTCTGAATAAATATACAAACCTAGTTATTTCAGAATAGGTACGTTGAACTAACATTCTAATAAAACTTTTAATTTACTTAGTAGTTGATATTGTAACTTTGAGTAAGCAAACTTAACTTCAATAGACCTTTAAAACTAATTTTAAATCTATTCTGTAAATAGTCTCGATAGAATTTAATTTCTAACTTCACCTCATGGCTATGAAAGGGTTAGAAAGACCAGAATAATAATGTTTTAATTAAATTACTATTTCTAAGAAAATTTACCTTTGGACTAATTTAAGACAGTAATTAAACAAAAACTTTGCAAAAAAGGGCTATTACAAAATGTCTGATTGTCTATCAGACAAGCAGCAATGGGAATGAACTGCTCAGCTCTAGACTTATTTCAGATTTAGTCAAAATTTTTCAGATTTAGTCAAAATTTGTAATGCGATTAAAAAGAGCACCCTCAGAATTTCTTGCCTGTTCTTCTCTGGGGAAGACTGCTCCATTGCGAATAGGCGTAGAGTAAGTAGGGTCAATAGAACGAATGCGTATGTATATATTTAAATCCTTCAATGTATGTTTGTATGTATTTCATGTAATCTTGACTTGTTGCATCCTGAATGTCCTATAAAATAAAGATTTTTTCTATTCTATTCTATTCTATTGTGTGAAGAGAAATTAAAATATTGGATAGCATTTAAAATTTAATTATTACTAACGGCTTTACTAACAACTAATAATACTTACACATAGCGTAGTACGCTTATTATAACGACAAAAAACCTATGAAAAACAATATTTGCGTATGTTTTACGCACGCAGTGTAAATTTATTATTATTAGTAAATAAACATTTAAAAAGTTACACTGACAGATTTCAGAATATTTTTTTTTTTTGTTAAAAATGTATCAAAAATAATAGTTTTGAATATGGTATAAGGGGTTCTTGCCACGAATTTCGTGGTATAAATGACCCACGAGAATCTTAAACAATAAGTTTACGAGTTAACAAGAATTGCAAAAATCAAAATTTAAGCAAAAATCTATTCTTCTAATATAAAATAAAGCTTTGTTAACATCAACTCGCTCCATCGTCGACCTCATCTTTGACCTTATGGTCAAGATTGAGGTCAAGAGTTAACCCATCTTATAATATAACTGTTAAGTATTTTCATTGAGAAATAAAAACCCATTTTTTTTGTTACAGTGCATGAAATCGTACGTCGAGTTCGAGGTATGCAACGGAGCGTACGAAGTGTCCTGCCCCGACGCAAGATGCCGAGTGGGGGCCGCGCTGAACCTCGACGAGATATCGCAGCTCGTGGACCAGTCACTCTTGGAGAAACACCTCAAGTTCCGCCTCAATCACGGTCAGTTTATCAATCTTAACGCTACTCAAAGGCCCATATTTGGGTCTGCCTTGTGTCCCTTGAGACCTCAGAGCACTTAACCAGTCGAGGATTGTTTTTCACATCAGTGATTTCTCACAGATATTTGTAAGGCGGCGCGGAGCGCGGTCACGCGCCACCGCACCGGTTCCATATCTCTCTCTCTCGCAAGCAAGATCTGACACGTGTCCCCCCCTCTTACCTCAGCTATTGGTGATAATTTACGTTCAATGCATACTAGTTACTAGCTCGATGCTTGATGCACAATAAGACAGACAAAACATTTCATATTTACGCAAAAATATTTTTTTACCGTGAATCGAACGCAGGAGCTGTCGTTGTAGAGACGGCGTAACTAGCTACTGAACCAAACCGGTTATGAAAAAAACATAACACAAACCACAGATTGTCACTTGTTGCTATCCAAAGACACCTATTTCGCTTCCTCTACACTACATTCATAACTCGCTTCATACATGCTCTTCGGATTCGGGTACTCCTAACACGGCCTTTTCTCAGTACATCACCAATTTGGTCTAACTACGTCCGTTCGCCCAGGGCACCCTTTTCCGACGCTTTCCAAAAATCCTTATCCCTACTAATATCATAAATGCGAAAGTAACTCTGTCTGTATGTTACGCTTTCACGGCTAAACTACGGAACCGATTTTGATGAAATTTGATACAGAGATAGATTAGACCTTGGGAAAAGACATAGGCTACATTTAATCCCACAGCTGGGCACGATATAACCTGTAGTCCACGCGGGCGGTAAGCTAGTTGAAACATAAATCATAAGTATCATTCGACACGGTTTCCACCAGCGATTGTTTGTGGTCACAATATGGCCGCCATCATTCGGTCTGATTGCCGCGACATATGCATCTGTTATTTGCATGTGTCGCTCTGATTCACTGCAACAGCAGACGATGGTCCGTCTGGTTAGTTTTCTGAGTACAGGCAAATTCCAGCAAAATTAGAGAAATTAGGATTTTACTATCCTAGTGAACTGCTTGATGCCACGTTTGACACAAATTGTGAGGGTTATCAGATGGGACGAGTTGTGTAATGGTGAGAGGTTGGTCAGCTTTTACAATTTTTTTCTGTAAACCTGGGAAGAGTAGGCAGCTGGCACATTCTAAGTTTTTCTTTCACTTCCAGTCCAGCATGGAAATTTTTACAAAGATTTCAGTAAACTAAACTTTAAAAGAAATGGTCGACAAAATAAGCGTTTGCTAATTTAAACTCATTTCCCTCTATTTTTAACGCCCGACAAAAATGGGTGTTTTAAGTTTGACGTGTGTATCTGTATATCTGTGTATTCGTCTATGGCATCGTAGCTCCTAAACGAATGGAACGGCTTCCATGCGGTTTTTTTTTTGAAAGCTGACGTGATCGACATGGTTTTTAGCTTTATTTGATCAAAATCGGTTCAGCCGTTTAAAAGTTATACGCAATAAATGACGGAGGTTATGCAAAAAACAATTTTTTGAGTTATTTAAAGCTAATTTAAAAAAAAAAAAACTAGTTAACAATGTAAACGTAACATAAAATCATCGCCTTTAAATTAAGTTTCCACTTGTCATATCACGTAATTGTAAGTTATAGCGAAATTATTACAAAGTAGTATTCCATAATGACTTGTAATAATGCGATAATAATCTACAATGAAGCTGCATGGTTCATGCACTGTGGCGTGTTTTTTGTTTTAGTCATGCTCTTTTAGAATTTTAGTTTCTATGACTTATGTACGACTCTCTTATCAGCCCATATACGTCCCCACCGAGGGGCACGGGCCTCCCTTTGAAACACGAAGGGGTTTAGGCCATAGTCCACCACGCTGTAAGACTAATTCACAATAATAAAATAATATCCGTTACCCACTCAAAGGTCCACAGTGGCGCTCGCTGATCTCAACCGGTCAGTGAGGTAAAGCAACGTACTTAAAGGCAGGGAACCTGATGGGTGACCAAAGTGGCTATTTATCACGAGCGTTTCCGTGCTTTGGACACGTTAAGCTGTCGGTCCCGACTGTTGTCGATTGACTACAGTCGTTAAAACCAAGTCAGAGGCCATTGTGCGTTTTGAAAACTCTGACACCAGGGTTAGCCAAGTTCGCCACACACTTGACTATATCTACACGATAAGAAGAAGAAGAAGGTCCTCACTAAGGTTTTTCTTGTGTCGTGGGTCCCTTGGAACATACACAGAGACACAAATAGCCATGTCTTGAGAATAACTTCTGTGGCCCATTATGTGTGCGAGTGGGTCGGTGGCTTTTTCAGCGTTTCCCTTACACATAATGGGAAACGCTACCGAAAACGAAGACAGCTCGTAATATTTACGATTGTAACAGGGTTTTGGCATATCAGCGCTGCTGTGGGCAAGCCTCTTCGTTTTAATTTTATTTTTATGTTTCATCTATTGATTGGATTTGTGTTAGTTGAATAAAGTTAATATAGATTAGTCTACTCCATTATTCTCAATGCAAATAAATAAAATAGTTAAAATTGTATATTATTATTTGCATTGAGAAGCCGTTTTTGTTTTTGGAAGCTTTTCCTACCACAGAATAAATAATAGTACTAACGTATTCCTACCGTTTCCCAGGGGTCTTACACACTGTATTTGTACAAAACTTATAAAACTTCATATGTTTCATATAGCAAGTGCAGTAAGGATGATAATTATGTACAGACCAGGTTTGGTAGACAGCTATACGCAAAGAAATGTAGGGCAAAAAAACGACCTAGTTTCGACAACTAAAACAGGTCCCCCACAACTATTTTCCAATACTGTCTTTGACGATCAAAAACTAAATCTTACCTATACCCAATCAAATCGCTCCTTCCTATCAGATCGTTCCAGAGCCAATTTCCTTTATTGGGGTATCACTCGACTGCCCAAAGAAGCTCCGTTGTTATTTTACTGTTTTCGCCCAATCTCGAAGATTGACCACGGTGTAAGAGATAAGAAAAACATTTCACAACAACTCGATGTGAGATCATTCGTTTATTTTGACACATAATAAATAATTATTAATAAGAAATTATTATTAATTACCCGCATTAGGCCAGCGTGGTGGACTATGGCCTAAATCCCCTTCGTGTTTCAAAGGGAGGCTCGTGCCCCTCGGTGGGGACGTATATGGGCTGGTAAAAATAATAAATATTCTTCGAAAACTCACCTAATAACTCACCTAACATATTTTTTTAATGTGGATTAGATTTAGCAACTTTTTTATATTGCATAGACTCGCCCAGCCAGCACAAACTTTCTGAGTATGTTTTGTATAACAGCAGTCATAGAAACGAATTTCTGAATAAGATTACCGTAATTAGCTGGTTAAGCGCTTACTCAGACGTTATCCAAGCAATTTGGGCACAAAATCATATTGCTAATAGCTGGATAATAGCAACGTAACAGATGAATAAGTTTTGAATAATTGCACGACAAGGTGAGTATCTTCTGGATAAAAGCATTTTGTTATTTTATACAAATATTACAGCCCTGATGATGAGAACCAGATGAAGAATGAATGATGAATGAACTTAGTGCTGAAGTCCTTCAAAGGTCAGTTATTCAGAGGATACACAGCGTTTAGCGTATTTCATAACTTTATCAAGAAGTTATTCATATTAATTTTAAATTGACAAATCCGAAACGTCGTGTTATTATTGTATAATGACGTGAAAGCTAAACGGCCATAATTGTTCCTATCTATAAGTAAATAAAAAAATTACCCTAATTTAATGCTTAAAGAAAGAAATTGTAGGTGCGCATGCAACTTTACCGTGTATTTATACATACATTTCGTGTAAAATTTTCACGCGCCGCCCTGATAAGCGAGTTTCTGAGATAATAAACAACATTTCATCGATTGTTTTGTTTTTGCTACTGAAATACTTTTTATGTTTTATGCTATTTAAGGGTTCAAAAATAACATTGCAATACTTTTACAAGAATATTATACTGATTTCGTTATTAAAATTGAGTATTTGTGTATAACATTCTAAAAAATTATAATAGGTTATGTTATTCATTATGGCGACGCTCATTCTGAATTAAATACCCTGCTTGCACAGCTACTCGTCTTATGTCTGCATAACAGACCTTATGTGTCCACTTATTCAGCTATTTTCTGGTTAAAAGTGGTCTGCGCACAACATATTTTGGATAACTTTTCTATAATCACACACATTCGTACCGTTAATCAAATAATTGGGATTCAGTGTACATTAATCTGACTAAAGTTCCAGAACAGTTCTTCTAGCTTATCGGACTGAAGAATAACACACCAAGACAAACCGTATGTGCTTTAATAGTGTCTTCAATAATTGTAAATACTCGCCTAACCTAAATGCAGATTTCTTAATTTTATATTTTTATATCGATCGTCTATTGCCTATTAGAATCAATAGGATGACTTGGAAATGGCACAAATGGCCCAATGGCCAATTGCCAAAAAAAAGAGATTTCTTTCACTACTTAGATTGAATAGAACCAAAATTGTAAATCTTGACATATTTTCTGTACTTTCTGGAAGTCTCGACGCGAACTTTCCTGCGGCTCAATTAATCGGCTTATAATTATAAAGCAGGGAATAGGATATTTATTTTTTTCCTGTATAGTGCGCTTCCAGTCTCAAGAGAAGTCACTTCGAAACTAATTGCATTGTTTGTTGCATCCACCCTTGAGGGAGTTGTCGCAGCATAATGTACGCGCGGTTGTTTTACTTTTTATAAATATTGAGTACAACGTGGATAATACACACGGCAGCACATTAGGCTATACACCGCATTGCTTAGGCTTAGGCATTGTCGACCTTGATAACCCCCTTATCTTGTATAAAAGCACCGGCTTTCGTAGTCTTCTTTAAAAAAAAAAAATTTTTACTCTTTATTTCAGCTTACACACAAAGAACAAAATTCCTTAAAAATAATCTTAGGCCCGTGTTCACCAAAAATATAACCGACGGTTAAACCGCGGTTAGAAGCTAATCAGTCAAAATGTCAAAAAAATGTATGAAAATGACATTGTCAAATCTCTGGTTAGCTGCTAATCGTTGGTTAAATATTTGGTGAACACTAGCCTAAATATTAAAGATTGTGAGGTTATTGAGTTGACACCCTTAAAGTTAGTTTTAATAATTTTAATTTATATGACAGGAGGGCCCGGAGGCCCCTTCCCCGGGGTCTTTAAATTTATCTATAATGAAATATTTTTTCAAAATATTTTTAATACTTTTAGGATGGTTGTTATAGATTTTCTGAGTGAGTGACTTTAGATTCTCTGTTAGTTTACTCTCATCGTGTACATTAATCAAGAGTGGCAAACATGACTAATCCTGTGTCAGAATTTCCAAAGTCAATCGAGAATTGAATTGGCAGGGTGCAAAGCAGGTGGAGGGAGTAGCCTAAACGATCACAGCGCTCGCTACGGCTAAAATTGACATTATTGTCGCTGACTTGAGCTGTCAAATCCATATTGCAGTAAACATTTTCTAATCATTTTTGAGATAAAAATATGGTCCTAGTAAGATGTGTTATTGTTAATGTATTCTCGAATATAGTAAATTACCACAAGATTTTATTATTTTTTTTCACGATTTTTTTTTTTTTTTTTTATTTTTTTTTTCAGATTTTATTATTTTTTTTTTACTTCTCGCTTGACAGCTGTGACAATATTGTCCATAATGGCGACCTGTCACGTGGCGCTGTCGTCGCGCATGGTCCCAATAGCCGAGACGACAAAATGTAACCTATGTCCTTTCCCAGACTCTAATCTATCTCTGTACCAAACTTCATCAAAAACGGTTCAGTAGTTTAGGCGTGAAAGACGGACAGACAGACAGACAGAGAGAGTTACTTTCGCATTTATAATATTAGTAAGGATATATTCCACGCGGAAAATTACTCGTACTTACTGCAAAATGTATTTAGTCTGTGGTGTCCTTGCGGGCCTATGTTAGTTAGTGTTTATATTTAGTCTCTAGACTAGAGTCTTGCCCTGAATTTATGAGCTGGAGCTTTTACGTTGCAACACCTAGGTCTTAGCACGTTCTTGGTTGTTTTTAACCCCCGACAAAAAAAGAGGGGAGTTATAAGTTTGACGTGTGTATCTGTGTATCCGTATGGCGAATGGTAGCGGCCGGTTTGGTCGAATGGTAGCGGCGCTGCCTCTTGACCCTGGGTTCGATTCCCAGTAGGGGCAAACATTTGTGTAAAAAGCAGATGTTTGTTCTCGGGTCATGGGTGTTTGTGTTTGTCTTTATGAATTGTTTTATTTATTTCATGGAAAAAAAAAATAAACAAAAACGTATCCGCAACAGGCTTCGTCATAACTAAAAACTAAGACAAAATTAATCAGCAACATGCTTCGTCAGCCCCGAAAAAAACCTAAAAATATATACAAAATTAAAACCCTAGTCAAAAAAGCCCCCCCGAAGTTCACCCCGCTCAAAGGTTCCCATGATATTGGCCACATGTTTCAAGGACACAAGGGAAAACCTTAGTGTGGGCTTTTGAGTGTGTAGCGTTTATTATTATTGTTATGTCTCTGGGTCATAGGTGTTTGTGTCACTTTGTTTATGTTCCAAGAGACACAAAGGAAACCTTAGTAGTTTAGGGCTTTGACTGTGTGTTGTGTAGCGTCTATTTTTTTGTATTTACGTATAATTTGCAAAGAGATAAACAGTAAAATAGAAGATAAAACGAAGACACGTCGGTCGGAAGAAGAAACAATCCAGGACCATCGGTTACAGCAGCTCTATTCCCGCCCATTTATATATCACACACCAAGTATAGAATCTATCCTCCTTACGTTGGCTCGATGCTGGTATTCTTGTCGACTCACCTTTCCTATCCACTCCACATCCTGCTGCAACAGCCCCATACGGTCACAGACTCTATCTTATGGTGCCCCGTCGACCATTGACCGCGGCGATAGACAGATCGACTGTACTAGTTGGTACGAATGTCGGATCACTCAATCCATTACATTTTTGAAATGTAGCATGAATAGTGGGATTTGTGCATTTGTGCCACAGTGGCCAGACCGAGGTGATTATCGTCGTTGAGTCTTTTTGGCAGAACTGCTGGGCGGGGTGGCCATTGTTACGGTAACGGTTACGTATAATTTGCAAAGAGATTGCATGATCGATTAATTCCATTAATGGCGGTCGTAACTCGTTCATAAAACACGTTAAACTCACTTTAGTTGAAGGTTAAAATTATGCAGTCAATAACCTTTCCTTTAAAACTGTTAATTTATCACTCGACAAGAGTAAATCGAATTTTCTTTTGATGGTTCTGTATGAATCTAGCTAATTTCGTACGGCAGTTCGTGGAACTACTTTATTACATTCCGAAGTAAAATATTTTTTGCATTGAGCTAAACAATACAAAACAGTATAATATTTGTACATATTTTTCTTGCTTATTTATTTATAAATAATAAAATCATTTATTTTCAGGCATCTAGGCCCATAGATAAATACCTTACAGACTAACATACACATAAAATATAATTTACCAAAATTAAAACTTAATTAACACTATTTCCCGGGTGTTTTTCCGGGGGTGTCTATAAATCGGGAATCTCCCTCGAAAACGGCGGAACACCACGCCCTCCGGCCAAAAGCTCTCCTTCATGACTGTCTCCAGCATGAACGTCGGGAACCGCACCACAAATGCTTTGAAATTAGCATAGTGATGATTTATTACTTTTCCGCCCGCGGCTTCGCCCGCGTGGACTACAGGTTATATCGTGCTGAGCTGTGGGATAAAATGTAGCCCATAAGTCCTATAACATTCCTTAAGGTCTAATCTATCTTTACACCAAATTTAATCAAAATCGGTTCTGTAGTTTAGGCGTGAAAGCGTAACTAACAAACAAACTTACATTCACATTTAAAATATTAGTAAGGATTTTAGACATAACATACCTTTTATTTTTTATTACGATATAATTTGCATACAAAATATTGAAAAGTGTATCTGAATAACCCTACAAAGAGGTATCCAAGTTATAATACGACTAGCATTCCGCTCGGGACTTCGTTCCCGTGGGAATTCGGGAAAATTATGTAGCCTATGTCCATCGGGGATAATGTAGCTTTCTAATGGTGAAAGAATTTTTCAAATCGGTCCAGTAATTTCGGAGCCTATTCAATGCAAACAAACAAACAATCAAATCTTTCCTCTTTTTAATATGTATAGATATCTTTATCACAGATAATATAATTTAACCCTCGACAAAAAATAAGGGTGTTATTTAAAATTTAAAATGTTATTTAGCGAATGTATCTGTATACCTGTGTGTCTGTCTGTGGCATCGTAGCTCCTAACGGATGGACCGATTTCGATGCAGTTTTCTTGTTTCAAAGCTGACGGTATCGATATGGTTTTTAGATTGAATTGATCAAAATTGATCAATTCAATCTAAGTTATACGCAAGAAGTTTCGGGGTTTATATTTTTTTTTTATATTAGAGTTGTTAAGTATTTAATTAATGGCGTGAGCATATGTATGTATGTAATTAAATTATCTTTTTAACCCTCCGCATACCAGGTGGGGTCTAATAAACCCCAGGCTGTGAAAAATCGATATATTTTCAAAAATTTTCGTGCGCGGAATCTGAAGCTCTCAGTAGCTGGAGTTGCGACGTTCTTACTGTGGCGTAGCTCTGAGGGAGCTGGTGACCGGGTCGACAAACAAGAAATACAATTATATGTTTGACTTCATTTATTAGAAGGAAACCTGACCTTCACGGCCAAAGCCGCGGAAGGGACTACGTCAGTTATTTATAAAAGGCGCGAAATGACCCCAATCATTTGAAGTAGGAACCATCGGCTAAAGGCCTTACAAGGAGATGGTAAACGTAGAGGTAATAGAACCTCTACATCCCCCCGGTGAGGATAAATTTTGTCGCAGGCGAGAAAATTTCAATATCCTTCCGTTGCTCTGGCCTCCTAGCCTACCTGTGGCGGACGACAGACAATCTGAGGAACCGAGCAGGTCATTTCTAAGAACTAGTTAGAAGGAAACATCATCTAAATTCCGAAAAGTAAAGGACATATTCCTTCTAACTTCCGCATACAAAAACCGCAACAAAAAACTATGCGACAGCTCGCCTAAGTTTTAACCAAGAAGCACATTTATATAAAATTTTGAAAAAGCGTTGTAAATCTGGACCTATACCGGGATAAAGATATTTACGCGAAAGCTAATGAGTATGAGCGCGAACGGAAGTCCTCCCTCCTCGTCCTTTATGTCTTATGCAGACACCCCAAGGTCCTATGGACTTAATTGGGTTTGCAGATCATAGATGGAACAATTCCATGTCGCGTTCACTCCCTGCGCTAATTCACAATATTTTATAATTCACGACACTTTAAAGTTCATATTTGTTTCATTATATTGACGTTGTCTTCATTATATACTTATTTTGAAAGTATTTTTTCTCTCCGACATACATGAAAATCATAAAAAAGTATTAATTATTAAATAAACAATCATGTTTGTAAACATTGTAAGACAACAATGTCAACAAAAGTCATTGTGAAAACTTTAGCTTTTGGCAACTGTCATATTGAATTATAGAAAACATCAAATTCAAATTCAAAATAAAATTGTCATAGTAACCAAATAATAAAAAAAAATGAATTGAAAATAAAAATTGAAAATGAATTTTCTGTTAATAACTGAAAAGAAAAACACAAATTAACACATCCTATCGCTAAAAAAAAGTATGCTACTAGGTAATATCATAGAAACTTCCATAAAATAACCACATTCTTTCACCATTTATAACAATCACTAAGGGGATAATTCAGATAATATCACTATTTGATCACTATCTACAGCACTATCTACGAAACCCTATTACTGCACTAACTACAAGATAATCGTCTTTTATAAACTCTTATTTTCATCACACATATATTCTATTCTATTCTTCTCTTCCTCCTTGCTTCGTTCTTCTACAAACTCTTCATTAGAAAACAAGAATATATTTCCATCATTTTCTGAAGAAAAGTATCACTGTCACAACGGCGCATATTCATTATTCGCATTATTCACTCGAAATTATAATTATTTAAATCGATCACGTTAGTATTATTCCTCTTCAACGCATCCAATAACAAAATCTTCTTTATAAAATCGCTTCCTTCTCACTTCGTCCTTCAAATTGCATCGAAATCCCATCGGTTTAGTATAAAATAATTCGGTCAGAGGCTGCAACTACACTGCAACACAAAAATGACCATTAATTTGTTCTTAAAACTCGCGACTCCACCATGTGGCGTCACCAGCTCCCTCAGAGCTACGCCACATTACACTGGCAAGTACCATTAGTTTAGTGGTGCGTGCGTTTTTTAGGGCTCTAGATGCGTTTTTGTTAAGAATTGTTGTTATTTGAGCATATACAAATTGCAATTATGGCGAACTAAAGAACTCCTACCTCGAGATTGAAGTAAAAATTTAAAGATGTATCATCGTTGTTCAATTTTTTTAAATTTAGTCAGTTTAATTACAAAAATTGGTAATTATCAATTCTTAGGGTGATTTCAAGTCTAAATTAGTAGTCAGAAGATGGCATTTTCGCTACCCTTTTTCAACAAACCATTTAATCTATTTCATTTTTTTTTATATAGTGCTACTCAGGTTATGTTCAATTTCAAAAATATGCAATAATAATTCAGTACCCCTATTCCTATCTGATTACAGCGACCATTTTGTTAGGGTATGTCAGACCCCACCTTGTATGGCATGTTACAAATTTTTACCTGGTATGCCGAGGGTTAAGCAAGACTTCTTATTATACTCATAGCTCAGTAACACTAATCCATTCATCAATTCCCCTAAAATTCAATTCAAGGAACCCTAAAAAGAAAACAAATCTCGAACTCAACTACAGGATATAAAAGGCGGAACCACTACTATACTACCTCTGTAGATGAGAAATCAGGATTTATTTACCTGATGACGTCACTTCCGTTTCCTCATCCACTCGTGTCATGACCTTTCGAAGGTTGACAACTTGGAACTCGTTTCTCGAATTCGGAAATGTCACTTAAATCACCGGACAATTTGTACTAATAGCAACACATCATGTTACACATTTGTACTACGAAAATTGGCGCTATTACGAGCGAGATAAAGGTGATGTTAAGGTCAACATGTATAGCCTGATGTGCTGCCGTGTGTACATACGATTGCAAATCTAAAGTACTAGAACAATTTGCTTTATTTTGTATCAACCCCGACATTCGATTGCTTATAACTTTTAAACGGCTGAACCAATTTTGATCAAATATAGCTAGGGAACATTTAGATTATGTCAGATTATTTCCACCGTGTGGTGATCGGTTAAGAATAACACCACCCCATCTCTTTCCGTGGGTGTCGTAAGAGGCGACTAAGGAAACACAAATGAGACCTGCCTCCTAGTAATCCATCCCAGGCAACGACACTTCATTTTTTTCTGAATCTGAGGTGTCGTCCTATGGCCTCATGCGGTGTGGTAGGCTCTGTAAAGGGCCGTCTGGTTCGCGACCACCCTCCTACCGAAGTCCGACGCCAAACAGCTTGCTGTGTTCCGCCGGTGCGTGGGAGTACCAGTGCCTTTATAGGCGTTTTCTGGGTTAACTCGCTTCATCGTCGGCCTCATCTCTGACATTTATGGTCAAGATTGAGGTCAAGAGTTAACCCATCTTATAATTAAAAAAAATAAAAAAGCTTTCAAACAGAAAAAACCGCATCTGAATCGGTCTATTCGTTTAGGATATACGATGCCAGAGACAGACACAAAAATATTATTTGTTGGGGTTAATAAAATCACATTAAAATCGGTCGCAGGCATACCACCACACACAGATACACACTTCCAACTTATTTTTCCCGTCGGAAGTTGAATAAAGAAATTAAATATCCTTTTTGATTGAGATTCTCTTAATTGTTGTTTTTTGAAGTTGGTTATAAAGAAGGAAAAGCAATAAATACTGATTTATTCCTGACCCCTGGTCAATTATCCTGACCTACACAGATACTAACGATGGCGATGTCATATAATTACAGACAATGCTAATATTAAACCAATAGTTTTATTAGTAGGTAGAATGTTGGTTTTGGAATGTTAAATAAGTTGAATATTACTATGAGCAGCCAATCTATTTGGTCCCGTCATCTTGACGTCAAGATAACGGGACCAAGTGTTTTGTTTAATTTAATAGTTATGTACATTTTGAGGTAGCTTTCCTTATTTTTAACAGACTTCAAATTTTGTTTTTTGAAGTCGGTTAAAAATAAGGAAATAAGGAAATACTGATTTATTCCTGACCCCCGGTAAATTATCCTGACCTCCACTGATACTTCTGATGACGATAATATTATAATTACAGACAATGCTAATATTAAACGATCATTATTCATACTGCAATTAATTAGTCTGTCTTTATACTTACGATTTATTTTTTTGGTTTTTCTTATTTACTTTGATACTGTAAGAATCGTAGTCATTGAGGAGATGGATTGTCAGTTAAATAAATTATGGTAAAATATCAAAGTTCAGTTGCTAATTGTTCTGTTTTACAGTTTCTTATTTATGTTATGTGTTATGTATGAGCTTATTTTATTACTAGCTTTTCGCCCAGGACTTCGTTCCCGTAGGAGTTATATAAAGTTGTGTAGGTACCCTATGATACTCGCTAAAAAGAGAGCTTTCTATTAGTCTTCTTATCGTGTAGGTATAGTCAACTATGTAGCGAACTTGGCTAACCCTGGTGTCAGACTTTTCAAACCGCACAATGGCCTCCGACTTGGTTTTCTATTAGTGAAAGAATTTTTGAAATCGGTTCAGTAGTTTTTGAGTGTATTCGTTACAAAAGTGCAAAAATACAAATCTTTCCTTTTTATAATAATAGTGTAGATGAGAAATAAGTATAACGTACTTATATGGGATGACTTTAAGGCGACTACAGCACCCAAATTACGATTTTATGATGCGTAGATAAGCATGACGCACTGCATTAAATCGAAAAAAAATACTACGGTACTATTCAGGACATAAACTAGATAAGTAGTTTGCTGAAAACATGATTCAGCACTTTTGGTTCGATAGAAAAAGCTCACAAAGTCACTTCTAAATACCCAATATAGTGTATCTTTTAAGCTGTAAAAACGACTGTAAAATGCGCACAGAAACTTGAATTTGCTATCAAAATGTTCGTGATTGAACACTCTCGATAAGTAGCTAACGCATTTTTCGATTTAAGCTGTTACCTCTCCATAAATATCATTTTTCTAACTTTCGAACATGTTTTTACGCACGCTCGCTTTCATAGTCCGTAAACTTCGTGTATCGACACTGTTCGCACTGCCGGCCCAGGCCTGTTGAGAGACGGAGATGGCACTATTCCTATGTGTGCTGCCTTTATCGGGTGCTGTAGTCGCCTTAAACAACTTATCATTCAACTTCAACTTACACGGCCAAGTTAATTAAAACACAATATCCTTTTTGTTCCAGAAGTGGCAATGGACAGCGGTCGCGCGTTCTGCCCTCGCGCAGGCTGTGACACCGTGGTACAAGTGCGAGCGGCGAGTCCAGCGCACTGCCCTGTATGCCGGCATGACTTCTGTTCAAAGTGTAACCAAGAGGTCAGTTATGCATTACCGTATTACCAATTTCTCAGATTAATCGTGTGACAAAACAACACAAGTCACAGTTTTTAGAAAATTAAGTTTCTGAAACGAATTTTATTCCTTAGGGGTCTAGCTAATTATTATCCAAATACCACACAAGTCCGTACACTCTAATACTATTAAGCAAGAAAAAAAAAACTATTAAACAAGAGCGTCAAAATACGACATGGTTTTAAAAGTTTTTTCCTTTTTTATTATAAGATGGGTTGACTCTTGACCTCAATCTATGGTCAAAGATGAGTTCGACGATGGAGCGAGTTAATCCAGAAAATGCCTATAAAGGCACTGGTACTCCCACGCACCGACGGAACACAGCAAGCTGTTTGGCGTCGGACTTCGGTAGGAGGGTGGTCGCGAACCAGACGGCTCCTTTCCCTTTCCTTTCCTGTAAAGTTGTAATAATAGGACATGCGTTGTTTTAAAATCACAGGATTCACGACCGGTGTGACTGCGGCGCCATACAGACCATGGCGCACCTTTTATTATGTCCCCTCTGCCCTGTATCCTGCACAATGGACGACCAAAACGGGGCAAATTAGGGCTGTAGAACTGGCCTTTTAGGGACCATCCATAAATTACGTCACATGTTAAGGGGTGGGGAGGGGGTCGACAAAGTGTGACATTGTGTGACAAGGGGGTGGGAGGGGTCATAAATTTCGTGACGTCACATTTCAAAACGCGTTAACTATTAACGACAAACTTAACTCCCTCAGTCCCAAGCACTCTTTTTACGTTTTTACTTTGGTTGAGACAATGAGTTTTGAGTTCCCAAAAAAAATAATAACACTATTAAGTACTGCTTTTATTAAAAAATTACAAAAAATGGAAAATATGTGACGTCACGCTAGGGAGGGGGGAGTCTTACAAATGTGACCAGCTGTGACAAGGACGGGGGAGGGGTCAAAAAATCATGAAATTCGTGTGACGTAATTTGTGGATGGTCCCTTACTGGGCCGGTTTGATCTAAATGTTCACCGACACGAAAAGAAGAAGGAGAATGGACATTAGCGCTCGTAGCCCAGTAGCACTCGCTGATCTAAACCGATCAGTGAGGTTAAGCAACGTACACAGAGGCATGGAACCTGATGGGTGACCAAAACTGGCAATTTTTGGTCACTTTATTTCATAGAACGTTTAGGATGTTACTTAAAATAAGTATAGAATAGAATTGAATAGAAAATAGGTTTATTTCCATACCACAAATTCAAAACAAGTAAAGATTATAGGTACCTCACATTATTACATTGTTTGTAGAGGGCTGGTGCCTAAACTGGTAATCAAACCTGTACTAGAGGTCACCAGGCCTTCCCTTTTCAAAGTAAAGTATACTTCCCGTCAGATAGGAAGGCAGAAAGTAGAAGAGTAAAAAAATAAAAATAAACGCTTCACACTCAAAGGCCCACATTAAGGTTTTCCCTTGTGTCGTGGGTCCCTTGGAACACACAAAGGCAGACACAAACACCCATGACCCGAGAACAAACATCCGGGTGCGGATGTTCCTGATGTTGACATCAATGCTCTCAACAAACACTTTTCGCTTTCTCCTTTTACTCTCGGCAATGATGTCAAGACCAGGACTCTTTCCGAACTTTCCAGCTCCCGTTCCTCAGCCTGCTCCTCTCTTTACTTTCGCCCTGTCACCGGAGACGAAGTTAGGAAACACATACTCGGTATAACATCTACTGCTGTTGGCAATGATGAACTCAGTTCCCGCATGATATCCTTAATCCTTCCCGAACTCCTAGAAATCCTTACTCACCTCTTCAATTTCTCTTTATTTTCGTGTTCCTTTCCCGACTCCTGGAAACGTGCGTACGTGATCCCTCTACCTAAAACAAGTAATCCCACGACCTTTTCCGAATTTCGTCCGATCTCCATCCTACCATTTCTCTCAAAAGTCCTAGAGCACATTGTCCATCAGCAGGTGTCTGAGTATCTCGTGTCGAATAAACTCCTTTGTCCCTACCAGTCTGGTTTCAGATCTGGTCATAGCACTGTGACAGCGCTGCTGAAAGTTACAGATGATATCCGGTTTGCAATGGAAAACAAGCTACTCACTGTTCTTGTACTTCTGGACTTTAGCAGTGCTTTCAACTCAGTTGACTTCGACATCTTATTGGCTATGCTCGAGTCATGTAACTTCTCTTCCCCGGTGACAGCCTGGTTCAACTCTTATCTTCGCGGCCGCTCCCAGCGGGTTCGCGTCAATGAGATTATGTCTGATTGGTGCGAGCTGGCTGCTGGCGTGCCGCAGGGTGGCGTCCTCTCTCCTCTTCTTTTTTCAATATTTATTAATTCTGTTACTTCGCTAATATCATCCAGCTTCCATCTCTACGCAGACGACTTGCAGCTGTATCTTCACTTTAATGTCAGTGATATTAACGTTGCCATCCATAACATCAACGATGATCTCAACCGGATCTGTTCCTGGGCTGATTCCTTTGGGTTGCTTGTAAACCCTAAAAAATCACAGGCAATGTTAATTGGTAGTAGGTTTATGTTAGGCCAAGTTGTTTTGGATAGTGTGCCCTTGATTACCTATAGAGGATCTCCTATTGAGTTTACCAACACTGCGAAAAATCTTGGTCTTATGCTTGAATCCAATCTTTCTTGGTCAGCGCATGTTGCTGGATTCAGTAGGAGAGTTCACTTTTCAATTCACTCCCTCAAACGCCTCCAAAACTTTTTACCTTTAAAAACCAAGATCACTCTCGCTCAATCCCTTATCCTCCCCCTCATTGACTATGCTGATTCCTGTTTCCTTGATGCCACTGAGGAGCTCGTGAATAAACTTGAGCGTCTGCAGAACCTCTGCATTCGCTTTATCTTTGGACTTCGTAAGTTCGACCACATCTCTCGATATCGCGAGCAACTCAAGTGGCTCCCTATTCGTCTGAGAAGAAATCTTCACCTCCTTTCTCTTCTTTTCAATGTCCTTCATAATCCTTCTTATCCTAATTACCTTCGCGAGCGCTTCACTTTTTCAAAACCTGTTGACCAGCCCTCTCGTCCTTCCGTTAGGTCACTCCTCTGTATCCCTTCCCATCACTCTGACTTCTACTCCTATTCCTTTTCCGTTCATGCAGCCCGACTGTGGAACTCACTGCCTTACCCCATCCGCAATTCCGAGACACTTCCGATATTTAGAAAGAAATTAAAGGAACATTATGTATCTGTTGCTTTCCCTTCAGTATAATGAACATAATATTATATGTATTGTTTGTGTATGTATAAAATATATGTCTGTGTATTTATATAAATTATTTATATATTATATGTATGTGTAGTTGTATTTTTATGTAGTTTATATTAGTATTTAGATTTCAGTGGTTAATTGTGCACGTCTGTCTTTATTTATTTTACGCCTCTCACTGTCCCAGGTCTGCTGGAAGAAATTTCTTAAAGAAATAAGCTGTGCCTTTTGTGTTCGTTTTTCTATTTGTCTGTAACATTTGTGATTTTTCCTGTGTACAATAAACTGTTAAATAAATAAATAATAAAATAAACATCTGCTTTTTACACAAATATTTGCCCCGACTGGGAATCGAACCCAGGACCCGCCGATCAAGAGGCAGCGTCACTACCACTTGACCAAACCGGCCGTCAAAGTAGAAGCAGTACCTGCCTTGTGCACTTGGTCCGGAGTCGGAGAGGCTGCTAATCCGTCATACAGGTCTTCCTAGTACGGATACCAGTCTCTCGCATAGATATCTTAGATAACAATGTACACTTAGATAATGCTAACCCCTTAGCCCTTGTTAACTATCTGTGTGAGAGAAGAAATAAAGATATTTATTATTATTAGAAAGGTATTTATTATGGTATAGTGAATTACATTAGTTCTTTGTCTTTACCCGAGAAGAACAGGCAAGAAACTCCGAGGGGTGCTCTTTCAGATTAAATTACATTATTTTCTAATTTTGACTGACTCAAATCTAAAATCTGCGCAGGTTCTTTCTGTCATGGTTGTATTTCTAAAAATAATGAAATTTAAACAAAAAAATGCACACTGATTCACCTTCAAATTAAATTCGTCCTAAAAACCTAAAACAACATTGCTTTGTAAAACAAAGAGCAGTGAAAATTCGACCTTAATTTCACTAATACAACAATGAAGTTAGCTGCGCAGCGTAACGGTTCTCATAAACACTTAGTTTTACATTCAGAACCTGTGAACTTCAGAGCGGTAAGGAGGGAAGTGTTTATAACCGTTAGATATTCTGACGTAGTGTTCAAAATAAAATGTAAAAAAAAACAACGGGTTGCACTCGGGGAGTGCCGGTAGAAGTGAAAACTTGAACATTAATATTTAATTTATTTTTTTCTATGCTGACACCGGATCTTGACTTTTGCAGTTTTAATTTCCTATATTTATCAAACATCCCTCCGTGACATCTTGACTTTTGCAGTTTTAATTTCCTATATTTATCAAACACCCCTCCGTGACATCTTGACTTTTGCAGTTTTAATTTCCTATATTTATTAAACACCCCTCCGCCTTACGGATTTTCGATCAGTGTCATGTGACAGACTCGTGACCCTGACGCGAGTTTGCCATTTTTTACCCATACTTCAAAGTGCACAACGCCACTACAGAAGTTTTCACTTCAAAATTATTGCTTCCACCCACAACTCATATGTTTCTCTCTAGCAGGCCAATTTTATTACAATTGCACGCTTACGGCTGCTATTTATGACGTGACTCTGATCTACATATTTTTTAAAGGCTCAGAATGACGTGGTTCTGCCATTTATTCCATATAAAGGCGAGGTTATTCCAAGCCATAAAAAAACAATATCAAAGAATATCTCAATTTGACATATGTCACAGGAGCAGTTTTTTGATAGTCTGCTTACATCTAATTATCCCTGGTCAAAAAATCACATTGATCTGTTTAGAAAGGACAAACAAAAACAACCTTCTAAATATTAGCGAAATCATATAAATGTTTTCTTTAGAATATAAGTGTGCGCAATTCTTTTGTTTGTTTTGTACACTAGTGTGAGCAATCCATCTAATATTTCGCGCTCTAAGCTGTGTAGTGGCAAACCAGCCATTGTCTTGAGAGAAATGAAAGAGCGGAGACTTTCCCGACCTCGCTTTGTTTCAGTTCTGACGGATATTAGACGCAATACGGTTTAATATGGTACAGTACCATGATGGCGCTGTGTAAGTTATACACTACAAGAGGATACCCAAAACTGTGTTCCCATGGGAATTTTGTAAAATCCTTCGTTAAATATTTTGCCAAATGTCAGCTTTCTAGGTCCAGGCTAGTTGATGAGTCAGTGAGTCAGAACCAGCAATTTTATGTAAAAGAAGATTTATCATTTATTTATTTATTTAGGTGTGCCATCAGCTTTCGGAGAAATCGATCGATTAGAACTCTTATAGGGTAGGCAGCTTGTGCTCTGAAATGTTGTGGTGGAAAAGTAAACCTTTACGGGAATATTAAATTGTGGAAAAGGTAAACGATAAACTGTAATAGGTATGAGGTATTGTTAGTGATGATTTTATTACTATCATAAATAAAAACTAGTCATATTTACTTATTTTCTACTTACCGCACGTGTGTGTTATGGGTTGCTTACAATGCATGTTTATATAAATCAGGGCTCAGCCTACTTTAATTAGTATGTATATAGAATGTACGAACAGGCTTACATTCGAAATTAAGATAAAGTAGCAGGCTCTCTGCGTAATATTATTAACGAAAATTTGCTTTAGTGTAGTTTTTTCTTTTACATTAAGGATGTCGTTACAAAGGGTTGTTATATTCACAGAAGAAAACTTCCCCTTTGATACTCAGAGCGAGAAAATTGGCACGATTTGCTTCTGTGATGGCATAGAGAATGTATTCTCAAGCCAGGCTCTATGCAGTGGCAAAATGAACAAAGAAATGCTAACGCTGCGCCGCGCTTCGCCCCACAGTGCAGAGCCATAAACTTAGCATTACAGCCGCACCGCAGTGCATCATTCTGACAAAAAGGTTCAAAAATGGAACGCGGGAAAATGCTCGCGTAAATCTTTTCTCTTTGAATAAAGAGAATGAATATTTGAATTGTTACCAGCCAGTTGCAAAATTCTATTTTTAAAACACGTTTTCGAAACTTAAACAATATCATATCAATATCAGGGTTAACAGCAACGTTGCAGTTTTAAAAAAACATTGGCCCTTTATTTGCAGTTGAAAGACCTTTTCAATATTTAAAATTGAAAAACTTTGTTCTTGAATTGATTTTTGAACTTCGAATAATGTTCTCAGGTCAATAAACTTTTTGTTTACTTTCGGTACGAAAACGGTACTTTGCAGTTTATGGGTTTTTTACAACGGGCTTTCAACAGGCGAATCGTATTGATCAAACAATGTTCGGATACGTTTTTTATTTTAGCACAGTCTATTCTCTCAATGAAGTGGTCGCCCAAGTTTCTTATCTTCTAGTGATAAGGTTCAAATTTGAATGAACTTGGGACATTGAGTGTACAAAAGTATGATTACGGTTCAGAATCACAAACACTCTACTTACCGAATATAGTTTCACAAAAGTGAACACATATTTCTATATAGTACTATGGAAAACCGAACTTTATTTATTAAACTTATCTACCCTCTAACTACATAATAACAGAGCGCCCGAATAACTGAATAATATTATATCGGAGAATATTAGAATTGGAATACCTCATTATTATGTAGCTCTGTTATTATGTAGTTAGAGGGTAGATAAGTTTAATAAATAAAGTCAGATATCTGAACACCGCAATATCTATAGTAACATTCACACGCACGCAAGCACGCACGCACGCACGCACGCACGCACGCACGCACGCACGCACGCACGCACGCACGCACGCACGCACGCACGCACGCACGCACGCACTCACACACACACACACACACACACACACACACACACACACACACACACAGAGACGTGCTATAATATTCAGTCTTCTTACCTTAACTTTGTTAGTAATTAGTTTTTATTGTATGCAATTGTTTTTCCGAGGAAGTTACTGCAGTCTGTAACACAGCTTTACCCAAAGCTGATACCCATAGTTAACACATAGGCTGATTTACTCCAGGTTCGTCATCTTGGCCATAGTCCACCACGCTGGCCCAATGCGGGTTGGTGGACCGCTCGTCTTTCGAAAATGAATTTTCTTGGATAGGCGGGTTGTTTTCCTTCACCGTTAAGCTAGTGATAATTAGAAATCCGTACATAAATCCGAAAAGACGAACTTAGTGGTACAGGCCCGCACCAGGATTTGAACCCGCGACCTTGCGATCACAAGTCTGGCTCATTACCAAATGGGCTATCACTGCTTTCAAAAATAAAGCTCCTCTTGAGTATAGCTAGTGTAGTTAAACTCATCCTTACACGAGGCAGGCCTCCCGAGAGAGCGCTAAGAAAGCTAGATTATCTAGGTAGCTGGTATTAAAGCTGTACCACAGGTTCTCAGTTGGTCTGGAAGTGGTCGTAATAACTTTATATCTTAGTGCGCCAACGAAGCTCTGACGTTTTTACACTTCGGTTTTTCTACTTTATATTGCCTATATCGCCATATCGCCAATTTGATTTTATTATTCTTGAACACAGGCGCGGTCCGAAGGGCCCCTCACAGGGGACATGACCCCCCCCCAAAATCTAAGGTCAAATTGAAAAATCTCAAAAACTTGCCTAATAATAAAAGGAAATTTCTAGCTATCCCCTAACAGCGATAAATTTAAAATTTGCTGACATCTAGTGGTGTTTTTATGAACTACGTACGATGGCCAAAATAACTTGGAAATTACATCTAGTTAAGAAACAAGGAACCGAACTAGGTAGTTTTGGTAATCCTAGCAAAATCGATATGCGTCGTTATGATAAAGATATAACAATATTCTATAATGTAATTTGTCAGTTTATTGTAAAGATTCAAGATAAAGGCTGCCTACTTAGTTTCGAATTGGGTGAGTGACCCCCTCCAAAATTTCAGGCTGCGATCGCGCCTGCTTGAACATTAGCAAATTCACTATTCTTATTAGTCCATATACGTCCCCACCGAGGGGCACGGGCCTCCGTTCGAAACACGAAGGGGATTTAGGCCATAGTCCACCACGCTGGCCCAATGCGGGTTGGTGGACCGCGTTGGGCGGGTTTCATCACGATGTTTTCCTTCACCGTTGAGCAAGTGATAATTAGAAATCCGTACGTAAATTCGAAAAGACGAATTTAGTGGTACATGCCCGCACCAGGATTTGAACTCGCGACCTTCGGATTTAAAGTCTGGCTCATTACCAACTGGGCTATCACCGCTTATATATGGGTTGGAAAAAAATGTATATGGCTGGAAAAAAAACGTATATGGGCTGGAAAAAAAATGGTAAGTAACTGAAATACTGTCCTTATTCAATGATAAACGGTGAGAAGCGCTTGTAGCCCAGTGGCGCTACCTCAACCGATCAGTGAGGTTAAACAACGTATACAGAGGCAGGGAACCTGATAGGTGACCAAAGTGGTAATTTATCACGAGTGTTTCCGTGCTTCGGAGGGCACGTTAAGCAGTCGGTCTCGCCTGTTGTCGATTGATTACAGTCGTTAAAACCAACTCAGATCCCATTGTGCGGTTTGAAAACCCTGACACCAGGGTTAGCCAAGTTCGCCACACACTTGAATAGAATAGAAAAAATCTTGATTTTATAGGACATTCAGGATGCCACTTAAAACAAGTCAAGATTACATGAAATACATACAAAGGATTTAAATACATACATACGCATTCGTTCTATTGACCCTACTCCACGCCTATTCGCAAAGGTGCAGTCTTGATATGACTATATACCTAACCTACACGATCAGAAGAAGAAGGTGAGAACTCTCCGAGTTTTAATAGTAGCGGTCTCCTTTCACGGTACTCTCAATGCAAGTGGGTCGACCTGTTCGCTCATATCCCGAACAATGCGCTCGGTTGATGCACTTCCAGCCCTTTCTGATTAAGGTTATACAGCGTGTAAAGGACAGCTTAGCTTAGCAAATACTTAGATTGTGGAATCTATCCATAAATTATGGACTATAGGGTCGAAATTATTTATTTCCCGAAAACGTCAAAGCAGTTTTCATTATTTACCTACATTGACGCTACGCAATATAACCGCGACACCACCTCACCCCGCGCGCGATCCTCCCGTACCACGCCGTTTGTCAGAATGCGATTGTTCATTGCTGGTTTTCGAGTTTTACGCTGTTATCATTGTTTTTGTTAGAAAATGGAGTGTATTAGAATAAATAATTAAATTTTAAAGCAGAAAATATTTAAAAACATGAAAAAAACTCCACTTGAAAATCATTCAGAATGATGGTTTGTGTTCAGGGTTTCAGTTTTTGCTAACAGGAGACTGAATGTGTAATCAATATCCAATCCGGTCAGGTTCCCCTGTTAGAGTGTTACGGTGGTCAGATGGCAGTTGCTCTACTGTAATAACTTCACCTGCAGGGCAATCGCGCTAAAAAAAGTGGATTGAATCGCAATTGAAACGTAGCTGGGGGCTACCACCTAAGTGAAGCTGATGCTGGGTAAATGAATGGAATGTTGTCGATTGCTTCGTGATAATTATCAGTGATAATTATCCTTTCGAACCCTGCTGCTAACCCTCACAATTTGTTTCAAACGTGGCATAAAGTAGTTCGCGCATCAAGTACTGTGTAAATAAGTTAAACAAATCACTAACGAATCTCTTCACGGATCTACGTAAAATCCATTAACCCCTCTCAAAACAATTTTCATGAATCATAATTTAAAATCTGGACGCGTCCCAACTTTTTAATTTGGTAATGTAAAATTGTAAACAGTACCCGAGACCTGATGACAAATTCGATTAGAAATTTCAGCACATTCTTACATACATACATACGCTCACGCCTATAATCCCTAACAGGGTAGGCAGAGCATCAGTGGTTCTAGAACCACTAGATGCCACGGTTGACACAAATTGTGAGGGATATCAGATGGGACATGTTGCGGTGAGAGGTGGTCAGCCTTTCGCCCATTACACGACAAAACCCTCGCAATACAGAAGAAGACTCAAGTCTTGATCTATACTTAAGTATTGATTGTCTCTTTCTCTCACTATCAAAATGGCAAAGACAACTGCTACTTAAGTATAGATCAGAGTCTGAGTGCTTTCTGTAATATAGACCTTAGTCTCGTTTCTAATTCGGGGTACGCTTGATTGACCATGAGATTGGGCAATCGCGCTAAAAAAAGTGGATAGAATCGCAATTGAAAAGCAGCTGGGGGCTACCACCTAAGCGAAGCTGATGCTGATTGAACGAATGGAATGATGTACGTTGCTGTGTTTGGTTCATGTCTTTAATCAAGGTCTCCTTATAAAATTATCATGATTATTATCGTGATAATAACATATAGATAATTATCGATTGATAATAACAAGCAACAAAGCCAATGGAAATACAATCATCATCAGATGATGATATTCCTTTGGCTTCTTTGGTCAATCTAAGTTTATTTATTTACGACTAGCTTTCTGCCCGGGACTTCGCTCTTTCCGAAAATTGTGTTACCTATGTGTTATTCTGATGCATAAGCTATATTATATTGTTAAGTTTAATTAAAATCCATTCAGTAGTTTTTGTGGCAAAGAGCAACAAATATCCACACAGCCACATTCACTTTAATAATGTTTTGTTACAATTTGTTATGAACCAATATAACAAATTAATTTCTTACACTGGTGATTATTATCCAATAATTATCCGATAATTATCAAGAAGCGTAATTATGATAATTTCGAACCCTGGTTATCAGATGGAACAAGTTGGATAATGGTCTCACCATCAGCCTTTCGTCCATTATACAGCAAAACCCTCGCATCCCTCATATAGACTTTTACTGTATACCTGGGAATAGTAGATAGCTGGCACATCCTAAGTTTTTCTTTCACTCATAGTCCAGCATGGAAGAATATTCTTTTGAATTTATTTTCACCTCAGTGACTCTGACTTAATAGCCCACAATATAACGCAGTAGCCCTAGACAAGGTCTCGTGGTTACATCACAGTAAATAACCACTAGATAACACTTTGCACCTTTATAGAATGGAGTCTGCTAGGCGCACTGCAGACTGGACAACTGACTCGCACGTGTATCTAGTAGTAATTGGATGATAGAGATTTGGAATCGTGTTGATATCTATTTTTATGAAAAAAAAAATGCTATTGTATAATTATCTTACTTCACATCGCATGGGAGTACTAGATTGATGTTATAACCGATTTATTGTAATTTAAAAATTGCTAAATAGTCGCTGGGTTACTTTGAATGAGATCAATAAATAGTCAAATACATTATAAATAAAGACCTCTTGAAATAAATACAATTATAGGTAAAAATCAATATAACTTACATATACTAAAAATTTAAAAAAACATGGTTTCCCAAGTGTCTTTCGGGGTTGATAATAACCGGGAATCTTTCCAGGAAACGGTGAAGCACTACACTTTCCGGCAGTCCTTCAATACAATGTACTCTAATTGCACACAATGATACATAACAAGAAAGCAATAAGGCCGCTAAGCCTTATAAGGGGCCATCCATAAATTACGTCACACGTTAAGGGGGAGGGAGGGGGTCGACGAAGTGTGACATTGTGTGACAAGGGGGTGGGAGGGGTCCTTCATTTCGTGACGTCACAGTTCAAAATCTATTATAATCTAAGTGTCAAAACACGAAGTTTGAACTATTAACAAAAAACTCAAATACATTTGCAACTCTATATGTATACATATAATGTTCAAATTGTTAATTTCTTGAAATGTTACTTTTGATGTTAATTTTATAAAAAAATAATTTAAATAGAAACATAACTTATTTTGGCACTGCTTTTTTTATTCAATAATTACTTTACTAGATATAAAATTGCGAAATGTGTGACGTCACACTAGGAAGGGGGAGTCTCACAAATGTGACCAGCTGTGACAAGGACGGGAGGGGGGTGGTCAAAAAACCATGAAATTCGTGTGACGCAATTTATGGATGGCCCCTAAGGCTTATTGCTCCTACATGACATCTTCAACTTGAATAATCGTGTAGTGTGAGAGCAGCCTAAGCAATAAATTATCCCTAATTCACGCGCTGGTGATAAAACTGACACTGTCCATTGTGCGAAGGCTAGCTGAGAATTATATAATGTAATCATTATCAATCATAGCTTGCTGCTTTGTTGTTCTATGTACGAGAGGATTCCATAATCTGTATCTATACTAATATTATAAAGAGGAAAGATTTGATTGTTTGTTTGTTTTTGGCTCCGAAACTACTGGACCGATTTGAAAAATTCTTACGCCATTAGAAAGCTAAGTACTATCAACCCCAGTTCCGCCTGACCAGTTTCAAATGTTTATCCCTTGCAAGCGAAGAGCAAGACAAGCCCCGCCCTCATCTTAAATTGAGCAATCACAGAACTGGACATTTTTTTTATTGCTAAACAAAGGAATGTTTGCGCCGAACGATGCAAACATTACTGATCCTTAAGGTGGTCAGGCGGAACTGGGGTTGATAGTACAGTATCCCCAATGGACATAGGCTACATAATTTTCCCGAATTCCCACGGAAACGAAGTTCCGGGCGGAATGCTAGTATTACACATTTCTGAACTACTACTCTGCTTAATGATAACTCTAATATTAAAACTTTTGACTGCCGACATTCGATTGTTTATAACTTTTAAACGGCCGACCGATTCTGATCAAATACTTATTACTAAGAACTATCTTGATTACGTAAGCTTTAAAATTATGTAGCCTATGTTACTCAGGGATAATGTAGCATCTTAATGGTGCAAGAATTTTCCAAATCGGTCCAGTAGTTTCGGAGCCTAGTCAATGAAAATGTCGCCGGAAATTAATAAGAATTGTGGTAGTTTATCAACTATCGGCAAATCATACACGGCAGTTGAAATGTATTATTTAACATATACATTTCCGGTAATTGATCAATTTACGGTGTCTCGCGGTAAAGTTGATGAACTTAAGATTCTTATTATTTTCCGGTGACAAAAACAAACTATCAAATCTTTCGTCTTTATAATATTAGTATAGATAACTCTATAGAGACCGTGTTTGAAAATTAAATGTTTTTAGCAAAATGATCATCCTTATACATAATTTAATTACGCAATTTTGTGTAGTTCATCAGTTATTTATTAAAGCAATTAAACATTTAAAATTGATTCTAATAGTCGCTTCAAACTAGATACAAATATAATAAACGATAAGTCAGTCAACTGGATGTTTATTTCAGTTAAAAATAACCTAATTTCAATTAATTTATTTCGTTTTTTTTCCTGAATTGGTTTGCATAATTTGATAATTGTTTTTGTTGAAGTTTGCCTCATTTATTCGGAGGCTCGTGACTAATTAGGTAATTGTACTTACGTATCGCTTTTAGGGTTCAGTTTAATAAACAAATGTGCTAAGGGATTACATTTTGAAACTCAGAGGTTGCGTCAAATATTTATTTTATCGTACTGTCTAGTCTGACGAATAATTATTGAGAAGCGGGAGAAAGTTCGAATATTTGGTGACTTTAAATTACTTAGTACTGTTAAACTCTGATGTTGTCTCTTTCACTCTTGTTGATATAAACAAGGATAGCATGACATTTAATCACTTATTAACTTTAATTGACGTCTCTGAGTACGGCAGTTAGCGATTAAGGTTTGATTCAGCCCACGAAACTGAACAAGTTTCCCCAAGGAACTTAGGTCAAAATATGAAAAAAAAATCGCCTCTTCGTGTCTCTTTATCTAAGCTTTTAATTTAATTTTATCGTGCTAGGAAGTACATATTCCTTAAAAGTAACTCCAAAAAGAGTGTACGGAACCCTAAGAGCATGTCAAAATAGTAGATGATGTAGATAGATGAATTACAAACGATTTTTTGTAACGTTTTCAGCAATTACCACTTAATTACCATGACAAAAATAAATCGAAAACGAACAGATAGGTTAGTTAGGTATTTTTAAACGACTTTGAATTACCTAACAGAAATTATCTAGCAATTCGTAATCAGAACCAGTCAAATAAAAAGTTAAACGTATTCTATTGTGATTACTGATTCAAACAATATTAATTAACCGATTTGTCAAATACGGTCGGGTATTACCATTAAATCGAAGCTATGGTTTTCCCTGTACTGCAACAAAATTATTTCCTGTAGTTATTTTAATTAACAAACGTTTTGTGGTTGTTTTAGTAATAGCACTTGTAAAGACACTGTTATTGATTTATACAAAATATTACTAAAAAAATCATAAAAAATTGTTTTTCTTAAATAAAATTATTTCGTAAGCCATTCAAAACTCCTCATTATGCACCCAATACGATATGTATTCATTACCGCACAAGTGCGTAATCAGATATTTAGTATGCATGCTCAGTGCTCACTGCTAAGCTAAAGTCCTTATGTCCACAACGAAACTCTGAATGCGCTTTTAATTTAAGTTTTAGTTTTAATCAACCGACTTCAAAAAAGGAGGAGGTTCTCAATTCGACTGTATTTTTTTTTGTATATTTGTTACGCGATTACTCCGGCAATTATAAACCGATTTGAATAATTCTTTATTTGTTCGAAAGAGTATACTCCTGAAGAGGTCCCATATAAATTTTATCAAAAATGATTCAGCGCTTTAAAAAAAAAACAACAAAAACAAAAAATACTACATACTAGAACATCATCTAAATAAATGAATGACATTTCTGCTTGTAGTTATCTGCTAATAAGCATTGTAGTCCACAAAAAATTCTAGATATCTACTTTGTGCGAACTGTTAAGATTGAAGTCGGTGACTCATACGATTTTAACGTGGAAAATTATTTAAGTTAAGTTTTTAAGTTTAAAAAATGACATGGATGATCGGATTAATCGGAAAATTTTCCTATCTTTTCCAAAGTCGGTATCAAAATAACTTTCCTGTTGACCTGATTCTAAATAACAACACCTACGTATTACCATCCCACGCTCAATCCACTAGAGTCTGGTCTATATTTAGATCTAAACCTTATCTAAGCCCTTTCTCTAGTCTCTTACCCCTCTGTGGCCCATACTTACGCCTACGTACTGTTCGACTCAGAAGCTTGCACAATATGAACGAGAGACCGTTTTTAGGTACTTCTTTTGTGCATCCCAGATAAACATTTAGATAAATGTTTAAAAATATGACTACAGCATTAGGCGTCGCTGTTAGTGCTTGGAAATATGATTTTTTAAGCCGCCGTGACACGGCTTAAAAGTTTAATTTTCCGCACTAGTTCTTTTCTTTTTTGCAAATGGTTTTTTCAATTTTTTTACGTACTTAAGTGTTTTCTTTTATTAATTTTTATTTAAGGAACACTAGCAGTTATACTACACAACTTATAGCGATCAAAATATGTAACACAAAGCCAATGAAGTTCTTACTTAATTTGCGAAATGCGAACTTTGCGGAGACAATAAGAAAATAGAAGTAGTTACCAGTTACTGCAAATGTGTGTCAATGCCTCCTGCAATGGTTGCCGTACAGCCTCGCCCGCTTGAACCTATTATATTCAAATGTTGACCCCTCGCGTGATGACAGCCGTTTCCAAAACTTATAGTTTTTTACAACTGACAATTATTGGCAGTTAGTTATGTTCGTGTGTTGTAATGTTAGAAAGAAAAACTCATGTGCGTATTGAGACTTGAAGTCATATAAATTTCTTTGACATCTGGAAATTAGAGAACGTGCTTTCTGAAAAATAAAATCCCCGTGGCAAACCCTTACTGTTACTGCATAGAGTATATATAAATATTTGACAGTTTTTGGGAAAAATTCCCTTGACAGGCAAAAATCCTTAAAGATGGAAAATAATAATTGGGTCATCTTGACCTGGCGACCGATATACTAGGCATACACGACCTGCAAAACCTTTGATAAAAAGTAGTAGATTCTACTGCGGCCAGCACATCAAGTTACCACATGATGCACTGAGTGCCACTGAGTGCTGTCACTGATCTCTGTACATCTTCTCCGAGTTTAAACTCCATCTTTTAGCCACTTCGCTCGTAGCCCAGTAGTGCTTGCTGATTTGAACCGATTAACGAGGTTATGCAACGAATATAAGGGCAGGAGACCTGATGTGTGACCACAGTGGCAATGTATCACAAGCGTTTCCGTGCTTCGTAGGACACGTTAAGCCGGTGGTCCCGGCTTTTGTCAATTGACTACAGTGGCTAAATCAAGTCAGAGGCCATTTGGCGGTTTGAAAACTCTGATACCAGGGTTAATCAAATTCGCCACATACTTGACTCTACCTACACGATTAGAAGAAGAAGCCACTTCTTACTTCATTGTATTCTAAGTATTTTCTTTTACGCTAATTTCGATGTTCTTCTTCCACAGTGGCACGGCGGATTAACCTGCGAAGCTGCAGCAGCTTCTTCCTCAAGCGCTGGTGCTCCTCTCCTGCCGGACTCTGAGCTCATCAAACTGTGCCCCATGTGCAGAGTGCCGATAGAGAAGGACGAGGGTTGTGCCCAAATGATGTGCAAACGGTGCAAACATGTCTTCTGCTGGTACTGCCTGGCGTCACTTGACGTAAGTTGAATCTTTAGGGCTTCAAACCCATTTGTTATTGTAGCTTTATGAGACAAGTTGTTCAAAAATAATTTTACGCGAATAGGATTTCAACCCACGACCCCAGGATTGGATCTCCCGGTGCTCTAAGCAACTGAGCTATCGGGAATGAAAATTTCGCCGCTTGACTTGAAGGCACGATAGCTGAGTTGGTTAGAGCACCAGGAGATCCAATCCTGTGGTCGTGGGTTCAAGTCCCATTCGCGCGGAACATTTTTCTTTCCCTAAAAATTATTTGTGAATATCCCTCACGCGGATAAGTGTTTTAAAAATACTAAGTTGTTCAAAGTTCAAATTCCTTCAAACATCCTTCCATCAATGTCACAATAATTTAGACAACTCAGCGCGGCATATAGGTACAAGGTGTTAAAAAAAAAAAAAAAAGTGAAATAGTCGCAACTCTAGTAATCAGTTGCACGGTTTGACATCTTTCAAAATGAAAGTTTCATATAATTAATATGACATACTTGTCATATTTGTAATAGAGCTGCGCAATAAGCTAAATTTTAATTAATTTTGAATTATCTTTTTTTTTTGGTTTTTTTGAAACACCCTGTATTACGACCATTACAATTCGTTTGAGAGCCGCTTTAGTGTATTCGTAACATCGTAACGCCAAACATAATCATAAGATTCAAAGGTTCTCACTGGGCAGTAGCTATGCATTATCGGGAAATTATACCGTATGTCACTGCATTATTCTATATAACGTAATTTCCAGTATCAGAGAAGGTCGTTCTTGTAGTCGTCCCACAGGGTTCAATGTTAGGACTGTTACTGTTTTTCGTATACAAATATTCCGAAATACTAGGTATTAAATTATGATTTTTTTTGTTAACACTGGGTACGCTCTTGACCACAATCTAGCATAAGGGCGAAGATGCGGTCTAAGATTTACCAAGGCATCCCAGAAAAAGCTTATTCACTCGAACTTTAAAAGACATTCATAAAAAAAAACGAGTTCAGTTTTATTGGAGCAATTGATGTATTGTTTCAAAGAGTGATTTACGTAAAACAGATCGGTAAGGTACTTTCTACATCATGTTAATTTAAAAAATATTTAAATGTTTCGTATTTCCCAAGCTACTCGTAAGATTGAATAGTGGTGTTTTCCAGAGGAATACAAATAATTTTCCACAATCAAGAGATCTTTAGCTTTTTCCTTGACCCTAAAGTTCTTTTGAAGGCTCGGTACTGCACGCTATTGCTGTACAACACAATGTACTGTTCGTGTTTAGATGACAGGCATCAAGTTAATTGATTTGTTAATTCAAGACAGAAAATAAATTTAACTATAAATACAGAAGTCGGTTCATTAGCAAATTCTCTTGTAAAACCAAAATGGACGCTTAATTTGATGTAGGTTAAAATCAAACCCAGTCAGCCTCTTAAGGGGTAGGAAAGTACATAGGATATTATCTAGAAATACCCACGGGAGGGCCAATCTTAAAAAAAGTTGGAGGACATGCAATAGAACTTGTTTTTAAGGTAAATACACCTCCATTAGCAAGCTTTTCACATCAACCAAAACAAAACACACTTTCTCTCTCACTACGACGCTAACCGCAGAACCATTTGTCTTTTTGTCTATTTTTTACGTGTTGTGGTTTTTAGTCGAATCCTTTCTTAAAATAGAACTAAACCAGTTACGGTTACTGTGAAACGAAAGTGAAATGGCCCCAACATTACTGGTTGTGAAAGTAGCCAGTTTGACATTAGGGGTCATCCATTTATTACGTCATCGGTTTTTGCTTAACACCCTACACTCATCCTATCAACATAACCAAATGACATCCACCCTTCTATTAAATTTAATAATGACATCATTTTCATTACCTAATAATGAAACAAATTAAAATAAAATAAAAAAGCGAATGTTTTAAAAATATCAAGAAATAAAATTATAAACCTTTTAATTTGTATTGTTTAATCGTTTTTACTTTACTTATTCATGTATTAATTAATACTTTTTATACCTGCCCTCCCCGTATAAAATTCGCCCATCGTATAGACGACCCCTTAGTGTAGGTGGTGAAGTGCTGTTGCAGGCTAGACGAGCTGATTTTGACTGATTATAGGTTATTAAAGTGGGTACTTCATTGTTTTGCAAAGCTCTACCCTTGCATCTACCTTGGAGCTCTACCTTGGATCTTGAATTTTCTCGAGGCGGCGACAAAACTAAAAAATGCCGTCTCCGTCGGCCTGTTTTTATCTTTATCATCATCATTTCCAGCCATCAGACGCTTACTGATGAACCTAGGCCTTCCGAAAATAACGCCACAACGTCTGGTCTAGCGCACCTATTAGCGCTGCTTTCTCTGTTATTTTGGGGTCTAAGTTGCGTAAACAATGAGTTGTTTCCTCTGCAAAGTTTGAATTTGCCGTTCGGGCCCCCCACCCCCTAGATCCGGGGCTGCCTTGCATAGCTGATTTGTAAAATAAATTTAACCGTATTGGGTGACGTTAAATTAGTTAGCCTTTAAAGATGTGAATCAGCCCATGAAACTCAACAACTTCCCCCAAGAAACATAGGTCGAAAGATAAAAAAAATCGCTTTTCCATACAACTTATGCGATCAAATTATGGGAAGTCAATTTTTTTTTGAGAATTTCATATAAAGTAGGTTCTTAGGGGAAAGTTATTTAGTTTCGTGGGGAGGATCGGCCCCTAAAGTTTCGCTAACTATTAATTTGAAGACAAGTCACCCCATATACAACGTATTTAAAAAAAAAAACCAAAAAAAAGATAATTCAAAATTAATTTAAATTTAGCTTATTGCGCAGCTCTATTACAAATATGACAAGTTTGTCATATTAATTATATGAAACTATCATTTTAAAAGATGTCAAACCGTGCAACTAATTACTAGAGTTGCTATTTCATTTTTAAAATAAAATTTTGGAATTTCTTTTATTTGGGTTTTTTTGAAACACCTTGTACTTTGAGAGAAATTGCTATAATAATAAATCAGTTCATCTACATCTACACCAGGGTACACCAGGGTTTCCAAACCAGTGAGGCGCGCCCCCCTTGGGTGGCGTCGAGCGGTTCCAAGGGGGGCGCAGAGGTCCCTGATTTCTGCATATTAAAAAAAATTACTAAACTCAATTGGTTAATTTTTGTTGTATCCGTTCTCCACGCCACGAGTCATAAAATAATAGAGAAGAAACGGTTCAGGTTAACTGCATATACTCGTAAAAACAAAAGGTACTTACATTTATTAAAATTCTATTGTCATATGAATAAAAACAAACACCCTCATTTTTATCACTTTATCATTGTTTGTTTAATTTTTTATATAAACTCCCAATTTCAGCCCCTAGAGGGGGCGTAGGATTTTAGCTCAACGTTAGGTGAGGCGCATAGGTTAAAACGTTGGGAACCGCTGGTCTACACTAATAATATAAAGAGGTAAGATGGATATATTTATATGTAACGAATAAACTTAAAAACCATTAGGATGCTACATTATCCCTGAGTAACATAGGCTTCATAATTTTCCAAAATTCCCACAGGAACAAAGTCCCGAGCGGAATACTAGTTACTACATAAAGAGGCATTTTTTTTCTTTACGAACCTTTTCTCGAATAATGTTGTTTAATTTAGTTGGCCCATTCATATATAGCCAAAATTAAAAGTAATTTAATTGACAATAATTACAATTGGGAAAAGCACAAGCGCTTGTTCGGTGCCTATTAAAAAACCAGAAACTTTAATAACGATTTGAAAATGCCCATAAGGATATGCGTACTTTACGTTTATTTCACAAAATTACAGACAAAAACCTCTAACAAGTCCAATAACCTTTTGAAAGTTACTTCTGTATTTCCTTAAGCTTACAGTAAAAAGGGCAACTGTACTAAAATGCCAGTAATTGTACTTTGAGCACAGACAGAGTGCGTCAGGTTATCCCGTTGCACTATGAAAGCCGACGCTATTACGAGGGAGTTGAATGCTGCGTCTAGGTCAACATGTGTAGTCTGATGTGCTGCTGTGTGTACTTACGTCTTGATTCGATAATTGTTTCGTGAAAATATTCAGCCCACGTTTCGAATGTGCATTTTAATATCTTGAGGCCAAAAATGTCAATGAACATTAACGTCCGTGACCCTTACCTTTCTTGGTCCGTAATACAGAAAAGGCGACTAAAGACTCTGATCTATACTTAAATAGGAGTCTTCTTTGTCATTTTGACAGTGAGAGAAAGAAACAAAGATAAAGATCATTTATTTGTCAAACATGAGTACATGATAAATACAGGTCAAATAGTCAAATAGAAAGTGTCTCAGCATGTTTTGCCTTGCGGCGTATAAATAATAAAAAGACATTATAGGGTAGAGAACTAAATATAAAAAAAAAAACTATAAAATCAAAAATCCATCAAATCATTAAATTAAATAAAAATGCATTCCTATTAGCTCAGTCTGTGGGGAAATGCAAAGGCCTTTGCATTGCAAAAGGTGGCGTAGAAAATGTTTTGACACAATATTGTTTAGGTATGGCAGGTTAATAAAAATCCAAGTTCTCGACCTTGTAGGACCCAGGCGTTAGCCGCCATCGTGAATTAAAGGTGCTGAAATTAGGTATATTTTAAATAACTTCTCAATTATTTACTAAATCACAAAAGTGTCTATGAAGGGTTCAAAGAAGACAAAATTGCCTACATTTTTTTATACATGATTATTCTGTAAGTCTTAAAGGTAAAAAGTTACAAGCGACGGAAATAATAATATTTACAAAAATCTCATATATAAAATGATAAACTGACTGGGGGATACACAACGCACAGCCCAAACCGCTGGACTTACGGACTTGAAATTTTGCACATAGATACCTTATGTAGTGTAGGCATCCACTAAGGAGCGATTTTTGGAAATTCCACCCCTAAGGGGGTTAAATAGGGGTTGGAAGTTTGTATGAAAGTCCGTGAATTTTGAAGTTAGGATCTTAGAACTTCGTATGTAGGCTGATGATTAAAAAATAATGAACACGTGTATCAGCGATTTTGGAAATTCTACCCCTAAGAGGATTAACTGACTGACATATCAATGCACAGCCCAAACCGCTGGGTCTAGAGACTCCGAATTTCGCTTGTAACTTTTTACCTATAAAACTTACAGAATAATCATGTATGCAAAAAATGTAGGCAATTTTGTCTTCTTTGAACCCTTCATAGACACTTTTGTGATTTAGTAAACAATTGAGAAGTTATTTAAAATATACCTAATTTTGGCACCTTTAATTCAAGATGGCGGCTAACGCCTGGGTCCTCCAAGGTCGAGAACTTGGATTTTTATTAACATGCCATACCTAAACAATATTGTGTCAAAACATTTTCTAAGCCACCTTTTGCAATGCAAAACTACCTACAGACTGAGCTATATTTAATACATCAATTCAAAATAGTCACAATGTTAAAATAATAAATAATATGATTCAAAATAAAAAATATACTTTAAAAATTATATTTACATTCTATCTATAAACAATCACAACTTAAGTGTAGATCAAGACTTGAGACTCCTTCTGTAATACGGGCCTTAGTACAGTCTATTCCCTTATTGGGGCTAATAACGGCTGGTTTTGTCGACAGGTCCTGGGTTCGATGTTCAGTCGGGGAAATTGTGTAAAAAGCAGATGTTTGGTCTGGGATCATGGGTGGTTGTGTCTGTCTTTGTGCATGTTCCAAGGGATCCGGGATATCTAGTTGTGGTGTTAAACGTATAGGGTAACTTTAAATTAGCTAGCAATATTTCAGGTGTTGCTCCCTATGAAAAGAACCACTTTCCCCAAGGAACCTAAGTATATATATACTTAGGTTCCTTGGGGAAAGTGGTTCTTTTCATATATATATATATTAATTATATGATGGGGCAACTCTTAATCTCAATCTTGACCATAAAGATTAACCCAGAAAATGCATATAAAGGCACTGGTACTCCCACACTCCGACGGAACACAGCAAGCTGTTTGGCGTCGGACTTCGGTAGGAGGGTGGTCGCGAACCAGATGGCCCTTTACAGAGCCTACCACACCGCATTAGACCATAGGACGACACCTCAGATTCAGAAAAAAATGAAATGTCGTTGCCTGGGATGGATTACTAGGAGGCAGGTCTCATTTGTGTTTCCTTAGTCGCCTCTTACGACACCCACGGAAAGAGATGGGGTGGTGTTATTCTCAACCGATCACCACACGGCAAAAAAATATTTTCGAATACCCAAACAAAGGCATATCAGCTAATCGCACAAGCTGTATGGAGAGGCGAAAATATTTTTCCAATTTCCACCTTTCTTCTGTTGGGAAAATTGATCAGTTTTGTTTTGTCACAGAATATTAATATGTAGTAGTACTAACATCGTTTTGTTGGCTGATTCGCATCCTTCGTTTTCGCTAATTTAATATCACTCAAGATAATCATTAATTGACTTCGTTCCCGTGGGAATTTGTAAAAAATATGTAGCCTATGTGTTTGTACATAGACATACGCTCACGCCTATAATCCCCAATGGGGTAGGCAGAGCATCAGTGGTTCTAGAACCACTAGATGCCTCGTTTGATACAAATTATGAGGGTTATCAGATGGAACAAGCTACACAACGGTGAGAGGTGGTCAGCCTTTCGCCCATTATTCAGCAAAACCCTCGTATCTCTCTCACAGACTTTTACTGTATGCCTGGGAAGAGTAGGTAGCTGGCACATTCTAAGTTTTTCTTTCACTCCCGTCCAGCGTGGAAGGATGTGTTTATAATCGCCTTTATAGTGTGATGTGATAATTTGGTTTGTTTCAGGACGATTTCCTGCTCCGGCATTACGACAAAGGTCCGTGCAAGAACAAGTTGGGCCACTCCCGCGCATCCGTACTCTGGCACCGCGCACAGGTACGTTTCCATTGAATAATTTCATTCATTACGTAAAGGTCCCAATGGGAGGAGGTTCTCAAAATTTCCACAGTTATTTTAATAATAATAGTTTTTAATATGCGTTTCTCTATGACTTCAGGTGGTTGGCATCTTCGCTGGTTTTGGTCTCCTTCTCCTGGTGGCCAGTCCGCTGCTGCTGCTAGCTGCACCCTGCATAGTCTGCTGCAAGTGCCGGTAAGATTACTTTTTCGCCCATGCGGAAATTCCTATTTATTCAATGTGCCTTTTTTCTGTTAACCATGACGAGCGGATAGGGATAACTTGAATTAGTTAGCAAACTCAAATAGCTAATTTTAAAAAAAATCTAGATGGCAGCACAGGTATAACAAAAATCAATTATATCTCTGTTCCTGGTGGCGTACGACAAAATTACCCATTATACTTTTTGATCACCTAAACGTCCTCTATCGATCTGACTTAGGTTTCAAACTGTGATGGCGGCCGATACAGGCAGTTTTTTCTAACAAGGGTCAGCTTATCAAAAACTAAAATAAAATTCAGGCTATCGTTCTGAATGATTTTCTTCACGAAAATTTTCAAAGTTTTTTTAATATTTTCTGCTTTAAAATGAAATTTAAATACACTCGTTTTTGTGATAAAAAAAACAGTGTCATACTGTACGTAGAAGCAAATACGAAACACACTCGACGACCTACACTAAGGTTTTTCCTCGAGTACCCTTATAGAATATAATAAGATTAAATGAGTGACCATAGTAGTGGCAATCTATCACGAGCGTTTCCGTGCTTCGGAGGGCACGTCAAATCGGCGGCGACTATAGTCGTTAAACCAAGTCAGAGGACATTTGGCGGTTTGAAAGCTCTGACAACAGGTTAGTCAAGTGTGCCACGTACTTGATTATACCTATATACGATAAAGGTGGCACTTCACTTGGCGTTGCGTGTATTCGCTGTATTGTCCAAATATTCGTACGTAGTCCAAACAGCACAAACACGACGTCTTCACTTGGAATGTCCACAGCAAATAACACGGGCAAATAAGGTCTAAAATGGTCTAATAATCATATTGCGTCCTTTGATGTGTGACAAGCGAACGGATCGGCGTATTTGTATATTTGTGTGTTTGTCATATTTGTTCAAATATGGCAAATATAGACAAATAAATCCTCCACACATGGTAGTATTTGGCCAAATACAGCAAATACGCAACGCCAAGTGAAGTGTCACCTTAAGGATGGAAGGACGATTCTGTAAAGGAGCTATTATATTTGTTTGTATTGGCCCATGATAGTTCTTTGGCCAGCGAGTCAGTTTTTCGGATAATCAATAAAAGACGTCGCTCCCTCATGGGGTTATGAATGAACGTGATTTTTTCTGGTAAGTTTTCATAAACAAATAGTTAACCTGGTTAGCGGCTCGGAAAGTCTTGATATTATAATTGCACTAGTTAAATTATATTACACGGAAATTAAACGTCAATTGCCTCTATTTTTTACACTCTTGACTTTTTTTTGTGTCATAGTCTAACCTAGCCTAATATTCGCTGTTGACAAAGTTCCGTATAACTAATTTTAATTTTGCTCGTGGAATTAAAATGTCACAAGTTTGACAATATCGATGCGACGTATTATTGAACCATCCGCGTGGTATTACTTCCGCTCAGGCGCCGTCGTTTTCTTACTATAATTTAAATAATTCGATCCAGTTACTCGCATTTTAAAGGTGGATCAAACAGCAAACGGACCACTTATTTTTCAAGATTTCTCAAAAAGTATTGCATCACAACACAATGGATGAAACTACTTTAGATTCTGTCACTTAGTCACTCTACTTTGAATCAGAAATCAATCCTCAAAACACTTCAGGAGCTGAGATCTGAAGTGCTCGAAAAGTGCAAAATCTGGCTAGCTGAGCCACGTTTTTTGATTTTTGGGCGAAACTATAGCTTCACATATAATATCTTGTCGAGATCCTTTGGATCCGTGCTGAGCGCTTTTCTTCATCTTTTATATCGCGCACTGCCAAGGAATGGTATTCTCTGCCTGTGTCTGCATTTCCGAGCAAATATAACCCGAATGTATGTAAAGGTCGAGTGAACAGGCTAGCTCGCTACATCCTCGACCGCATCTTCACCCTGGGCTAGATATTTTTTATTTTTTAGTAGTTTTTTAGTTAGTTATTTTTACTTAAGTTTTGGGTTAAACAAACAATGAATGGCACAGTACATTTTTATAATTATACAGACTAGGTATATAATTATAAAAATGTACTGTGCCATTGTTTGATTGTAGATTGTGGTTAATAGGGAATCCATCCATAATCTTACTAATTAAATCGATCAATATTATAATGCGAAAGTAACTCTGTTTGTTTGTTACGCTTTCCTGGATAAACTACTGAATCGGTTTTGATGAAATTTAGTACTGAGATAGATTAGACCTTGGAAAAGGATGTAGGCTACATTTTATCCCACAGCTGGGCACTATAAAAACTACACCACGCGGGCGGAAAACTAGTATTATTACAAATGTGAAAGTTTGTTTGCCTTCATTCTCGTCGTAACGGAGCAACGGATCGACCTGATATTTTGCATAGGGATAGTGGGGGGCGGGGGGGGCTGAAAGTGACGTAGGACACTTCCACGCGGACACAGTTGCAGGCAGAAAGCTAGTTCTTATTTTTGTTAAAGCTAGTTGTAGCTAGAAAGTATAGTTAAAGCTAGTTCATATAGTGCGTCTAGGTCTAATTTTTAATAGTTCTTCCCCTAATAGTGTTTGCAAATGGGTCAATCAGGAGGCTACGAGACAAGAGCGTTTTCGCCAGATAAGGCGCGGCGAAATTTCACATTTCTCGTATGTATATTTTTAGGATGTTAATCTATACACTCACGCATATAATCCCTGACGGGGTAGTCAGCGTCATGCAGTTCACATGACGCCTCGTTTGACATATAACCCGTACGAATTAACTTGAGACCTGGCCCGACGACGTCATGTTCGATGTACGGTGTGCGGTATGACCAAATATCGAAAGAGAGTCGAGACACGTATCAGTAACAAAGATGCTATGTCTTTGTATATATTTTTAGATATTTTATCATTTTGTTCTCCGTAAATTGAAGGTGACGTCGTCGGCCCAGGTCTCAAGTTAACTCGTAGGTACGAGGTAGACATTCTGAGGGTTAATAGGTTATTAGATGTAATTAGCTCAGTCTGTGGGGAAATGCAAAGGCCTTTGCATTGCAAAAGGTGGCGTAGAAAATGTTTTGACACAATATTGTTTAGGTATGGCAGGTTAATAAAAATCCAAGTTCTCGACCTTGAAGGACCCAGGCGTTAGCCGCCATCGTGAATTAGGTGCCAAAATTAGGTATATATTTTAAATAACTTCTCAATTGTTTACTAAATCACAAAAGTGTCTATGAAGGGTTCAAAGAAGACAAAATTGCCTAAATTTTTTGCATTTGCATACATGATTATTCTGTAAGTCTTAAAGGTAAAAAGTTACATGCGACGCAAATAATAATATTTACAAAAATCTAATATATAAAATGATAAACTGACTGGGGGATACACAACGCACAGCCCAAACCGCTAGACTTACGGACTTGAAATTTTGCACATAGATACCTTATGTAGTGTAGGCATCCACTAAGGAGCGATTTTTGGAAATTCCACCCCTAAGGGGGTTAAATAGGGGATGGAAGTTTGTATGAAAGTCCGTGAATTTTGAAGTTAGGATCTTAGAACTTCGTATGCAGGCTGATGATTAAAAAATAATGAACACGTGTATCAGCGATTTTGGAAATTCTACCCCTAATGGGATTCAGGGGGTTAACTGACTGACATATCAATGCACAGTCCAAACCGCTGGGTCTAGAGACTCCGAATTTCGCTTGTAACTTTTTACCTATAAGACTTACAGAATAATCATGTATGCAAAAAATGTAGGCAATTTTGTCTTCTTTGAACCCTTCATAGACATTTTTGTGATTTAGTAAACAATTGAGAAGTTATTTAAAATATACCTAATTTTGGCACCTTTAATTCAAGATGGCGGCTAACGCCTGGGTCCTCCAAGGTCGAGAACTTGGATTTTTATTAACCTGCCATACCTAAACAATATTGTGTCAAAACATTTTCTACGCCACCTTTTGCAATGACAATTATCGACCCTAGAAAAAAAAACTTGGATCCTCTAATATATTGGCCTAATAACAAAACAAACTTAAACAACCTAAGTATGTTGTTGACTAACCCTGGGTGTCCGAGTTTTCAGACCACAAAAGAGCCTCTGTTTATTAGTAACTAGCTTTCTGCCCGGGACTTCGTTCCAATTCGGGAAAATTATGTAACCTATGTCACCACCTGATGAGGAAGCTTTGGGAAGTTTCTTATTGGTGAAACAATTTTTGAAATCAAACCAATTTAGTTTTTGAGTTTATTCGTTACAAAAATACAAATATTTCCTCTTTATAATATTAGTGTAAATAATGTAGATATAACCTCTGACATGATTCAACGGCTGTAGTAAATCGACAACAACCGGGACCGACGTGCCCTCCGAAGCACGGAAAAGCTCGTGATAAATTACCACCACGCTCGTCGGTCACCTATCCCCTCTGTGTACGTTGCCTCACCTGACAGATCGGTTCAGACAAACGAGCAATTGAGCATTATTGTAATTTTTAAAGAATATTTATATTTATTATGTGGCCTGTTTTGCGTCCCACTGTTTTGTGGCTTTTTATGTTGTCTAGGTTTAAAAAACATGTCGAAAATGTTTGTTTAATGTTGTTATTATTATATGGGCTAGGTATTGTATCTAATATCGTACCCTTTCTTTTTCAGATTATGCAATCCGAGCACCAAGGAAGAAGTGGATGAAATTGAAAGCATAAGTCCGGGCCGAGATGACGAAGATGAAGGGCGCACTAGGTACTTGGCTGACTGACGCAGAGACCGAAGAGGTACTAAACGAGGTACCGATCGGTATTAGAAATACCGATCGGTACTAACGTAGTACCAGTCGGCACAAAATATGGAACTTTGGTACCAAACGGACTAAAGTAAAACAGAGACTATCCAAGTGCAAAGTTCAGTTTTGGTACCAAAAATACAATGTTTGGAGATGAGATTCGCGGCTCTGGAAAGTGACAGTATTTTTATCGGTGTCAAAATATGGCGGAATATTAGTAACGTGGGGTTTACACTGCGGTACCTACAAATTGTGTTCTTGGTACCAGATCTGATGTTACTTGTTATTGCTGCGTTGTAGTGGATTTACTATTGAAATAAGATAATCATTTTGAAATCCACTATCACTATACTGCTGCGTCGAATGAAACCTAATGTGCTAAACATAACGGCGATTATATACTCAAAGCATGCATAAATTATGATGTCTTAGTTAAAACGATTTGTGATTGTAACTGTTGACGTTTTCGCACATTCAGATAAAAAATGCGAGACGAACATGTTATTTAATTACTATATTAAGGATCTTCATTAATACCTACAGCTGTATTTTGTGCTATTAGTGAAACAAGTGCTAAGTTAAATTTAGATGAAACTCCCTTACTACTTGCAATGCAGTAAATGTGATCAGAGATATTTCGTAGCGATCTTCACGTTAAGCACAGATTTACTTATAAACATAGTGCGTATGAGTTATTTATTTGAATTACCAAATAAGCTCAAAATATCTAAGCCAAAATGCGAGTGAAATCTCTATCTAAAAAGATGAAGAACTGTGGTTTGAGTCTTTTTAATACACAAGTCTTTTTTTCTGCGGTCGTAAACATTTGGACTAAAATATCGATGTTAGACAGCTAAACATTTTGGTACCGAGTGGTACTAAAATATTCTATGTACATACCAGTCGGTACTAAAGTGATATTAAAACTTACGTATTTTTAGACGTGCTGTGTGTAAAAGAGACTTAAATTACGAATAAGTGGCCAAAAACAAAGAAAGTACAGTTTCAATGAAAACTCTGTTTAAAAATGTATTTAACAAACATGATAATTGATAAGTTTTTAAACAGGCTTTTAGAAATTTAAAATAGCATTAACGGTCACTGTAACAGCATTTATTTTTACTATGTTGATGTATACTGTTTTAAGAAATAAAAGCTTGAAATGAGATGTACAAATTTGGTCCAAAATATGACTTATTCTTAAGTTGGATTTCTTGTTGACGAAGTTTTAGATACAAAGATCTTACTATTAATTAATACAATAAAAACTACTTGATTTGTTTATGTAAAAATTAACACGAGTAATGAGATCGTAGTACTTTATGATTATGACTTAAAATATATTTATTAACGTAAATCAATGTAGATAAACGTTAAGAAATTAATGTTAAATCTTCAAAAAAAGTGTAAATGGCATAAATGATACTTAAATATACGGAAGTAACTATTAGTTTATTTATGAACGTTTTTTTTTTTTTTTTTTGCATAGAACAAACCAATTTGCGTTGTGAAAGAGACTGACAAGTAGAGATGGGTAAACACCCGGGTTAAAACCTAAGCGTGGGTTAAAACCCAATTATCACCCATTTCAATCCACCCAAACCACCCGTTTACCAGGTGAAAACGAAAATGATATGACACATGCAAAGGCCCTAATTTTTTAAAATCCTAATATTAAGTTCAAACAAAATCAGTAAAAACACTTCAAAACCGACTGACAGAACAAAAATGGTTTAAATTCATATTGTTATTAGTCTCCTCAACGAATGAACCAAGAGGGGGTGTAGAGTGCGTAAGCTGGAACCTAAGTGATTTCTTCGAAAAATTGTTCAGGGTGCTTAGGGAGTAAACATACGAAAGGTCCCCCGCATCTAAGAGCTGTGCCGGAGTGGGAGGGGGGGATGAAAGTTCCCATTTTTGAGTTTTTCGCGAATATCTTCAAAACGGTGCTTTGTAGAGAAAAAATTTCTTCTACGCAATGAAAGCTAATAAAATGTTCTACAACTTTTACATTTACATTTTTATCGAATTATTATCCATTTTCGAACTACAAGTTCCGGAATAGTGAATATTTTCGAATAAGCTACTTTTATCAAACACTAGCAAAATTTTCACGTTTCCGGAACTTGTAGTTCGAAAATGGATAAGAATTCGACAAAAAGTGGAAATATAAAAATTTAAGAACATGTCATCTCCGCTTCTCTCCTCAAACGTTTGGTATGTCCGACTCCCTTCTCCCAGGTCCGTCCTAAGCCGAGGTTGGAGCCCCACAGGGTGCGCTCTTAGGCCTGTTACTTAAAATTATTGGGTTGAGTGCCACGGTGAAGCTGTGAAGGCCATCAGCAGCCAACAGTGTAGTAATTTAAAAAATATATATATGAAAATTTTTCCGAAGAAATCGCTTAGGTTTCAGTTCACGCACTCTACAACTTTTTTATTAAAAGGACTAAGTATATGGTGTGTAATATTTTTTTTTTGTATTTTGCCCTAATCGAGACATTTAGTACTAAACTATTTTTGTTCTGTCGCTCCTCAGTTGATGTTCATTTTTATGTAAAAAGTTATGAAATATGTTAATTATTTAATTATGACAAATTGCAAAACGTTGATTTTATTGTTTGAGTTTTATTTTCATTCTTTCAAACATTTATAAGATTTTAATTGAAGTAGAAGTGATAACCATAAATTAAATGATATACTTACAAACTATTTTGGAAAGTTTGACTATAATGGAAATACACAAGTATTTGGAAAGCTGTAAAATATTATTTACTATGAGTTTTCTCTAAAAAAAATGTGTAATCTTAAATACTTTTAGCGTAAGCTGTTTTTACCCGTCAATTTGGGTGATAATGGGTTTAAACCGGGTTAAAACCCAAACCACCCAGTTTTAACCCGGGAGGGTTGAATGGGTTTTTACCCACTACCCATCTCTACTGACAAGGTTAACTTTGCATCAGAATTAAGTGGCAACCCCGAAAGTGAATCCAAGTTAACAAGTGACATTGGCAACATTGGTTGGCCGTTTTATGCGACTGATGGATGGCTCAAAGGTCTTGTAACCAGGCCATAAACTTCAAAAAAAATATACATGCGACTGAATTCCATTAATGAGTTGAAGTTGAACAAAGACAACTAAGAAATTGAATCGAAACTGCCCTTTTGTCGACCATTCCAGATGTTCGCAAAATATCGGTATAGGTAATTTTAATTTCGAAACCTGATGTAGAAACCCTGATGTATTAACCAACTTTACGAAACAACAACTAAGATCATCTCAAACAAAAAGGAGAAGGTTCTCAATTCTAATGTTTGTTTGTTTATTTTTTTATGATTTCTCTTGGTTCAGCAGTTTTAAAAAATCTACCATTCTTAAGACCACTACAGAGTTAACTTTGCCAGAATCTAATTATGATTTACATTGAGGACTGAATATAATGTGAGACTGAAGTACGGACGAATGTGGGTGCCAAGATGGAACTTGTCTGAATCGGAGCGATAGTTGAGATGTTTCTTTTAATTACAACTCAAGACCTAGCTTATGGCTTCGTTCACATTGAAGTTACATTTCCAGCTTTATATGGAGTCGATTAACTAGTTAAAGACATCGCATCGACTGTTTGAGGGTATGGCCAACAGACATACTTTTAAATCGGAAAGCAGTAATAACTAGGAATAATTGCAATTTCTTTTATGTTATTTAACAACGAAATTAAAAATAAGCAGTGGTTTTTTTCTTTTTGGAGAATCGCTTGGATTAACGCTGTGTAAATTTGAAAAAAAGCTTTTATTTAAAACTTAGATATATGTTATAAGTTAGTCATTTCAAAAGTATATCTGATAATGATAACAAAATAGTATGTATATTTTTTCTAGTTACGAACACACAGTCTGCATCTCGTACAACTTAAACATATTATATATTTTTAAAAAAGATAACCCACATTAAAGAAACTTGTATATATTTTTAAAGTGAATGCTTACTTCACATAAAACTTCAAATGAATAAATGAGAAATCACAAAAAATATATATTTATTATAATATAATTATTCAAATTTGAAAAGTAAATGTTTAGTGTTTTAAGATATAACATCATTAAGATCATATAAATATTTAAACATGTATTTTAAATCAAATCACGAAGCTCGAACGAGGATTATAAATTAACTTTAAAAATCTATTTTGTAGTGACAAAATTTTAAAAAGGATATATTTATGTGTAACTGCAATGCAGTGGAAATCAATGCATTATTTTTGTAAGTGAACAATTAATTTGTGACCTTTGTGATTATATAACTTTGAATCATAACATCGCAGGAAGTCAAGTTATTTTCAAGCATGTCAATTAAATGCTGCTCTCTTCTAAACAGTTTTTAAACTTTCAAGTGGCTTAAGGCACTGCGACAATCGATAATTTGTAATGATGGTTTGACATGCATTGCCATCAAGATTGATTGAGTGGGTGCCGCTGGGTTACGTAAAAAAGTATCTAGTGCTTGGCTATTTGACCAGCAAGAGTTACTTCAAACCCTGCCATATTAAACTCAAACGAGGTCACAGATCAGTTGTTGACAAAATATATATATAACGAGTTTTATTTTTCTAACCACCTGTGATGGCTGTAATAGACGATGAATATCGAATATTTCAAATTTTGCAGTTTTATTTCATCATCACCGAAATTGAGCATAAAACATGGTGGATTAGTAAATATTAACTATCGGGTAGTTAATTGACGTTGGATTGATTATTAATACAAGGTAAATTAATTACCCAATGATTAATATTATTACCCTGTGAGCTTATCGGAAGGTTAATAAAAATGTTGCAAAATTTTAAATATTTAAAAAGATTCCAACACCGCGTCCCTTGGCCAAGCAGCGCCGTAACATAATTTATTGTTAGGATGTTAATATTTATGTCCCTTTGTAAATAAGAAATAATTGTACTTAATAGATAAGGATCGGTGGTTGCCTTTTAACAAATTGTACTCTTAATACCGATTAGAAAAGTTCAAATAAGAACTAGGAACTGTTGTACAGATTGGCAATTTTGTTGACAACATAACAGAGACTGTTGAAGTACTTATGATATAAACTTGTAATTGATGATTGAACACAAAGACATGAGGTTGATTGTATAAAAACCTTGTCTCTCTTATAACGCTGAACATGGTAGAGGTCGCCAAATAAAAAGTTGTGGTGCAAAAAGTTTTGAGAACAATGTTTTACTGTAATATCATTGTTTAAGAATGACAAAAATGGCATTAAGTACTTAGAGATTGGAAAATACTCCCATCCTGCAAGGCTGTCAAATAACACAGCAGGGGTAGACAGAACTAAAAATGGCAAACCAAGTTTCCATTACATGGCAATATTTCTACGAATTACCATAGTTGAGTCTGCTGACATACTTTCACCTAGAACATATCAAGAGTGAAGACTGTATTCTAACACTTTGCAGCATGGCCACTGATCCTTTTAGCTTGTTGTAGCAAGCTAGCTGAAGCATTTGTAGACTTAAAATTGTCAGTAGTTTAGCCCTAAGATTAATATATTGTACACTTCTTAAGTTGACTGTAAAAATTACCCTCGTTAAAGTTATTCCTTCCAAGACTTCTTTTTTGATCTTGTGTGACGCAATTTTTTCTTAAAACAGTTTTGATCACTCTTTTCTTACGATCTCAAAAAAAGAAATGATGTGTTATATAAAATAGGAAGTTTTGCGTCTAACTGTACCTTGATCTTAAATTTGTAAATAAAAATATTATATTTTTTGTTAAAATGTACTTCTTGTTTATTTGTTTGAATGAATAATTTTCCCGTTAACATAATTTTGAATGATTTAATAAAGATTTTTCTGATAAATCTCAAGTTTGTTATTTTATTTCAACCGTTCCAAATCAATTGCAATTAAATAAAACATTGGTTAATAGAAAACAGTCCATTTACTAATTCCTATATTTACAAAGTAAATTCAAAAAATGCTTAAAGATCTTGGTAACACAATGCATTTATTTTTTTATTCATTTCATATATCCAGAATAAAATAAAAGCTAAAGAGTTTCTTCCTTCTGATTTCAAAGAAGTTTATTTTTTATGGATATTTTTACACTTGAAAAAAAATTACAGTTTTCAATCAGTAAACAAATTACAATTTTACTCACAGCTCTACATTTATATATGGGGTTTTCTTCAATATCTATCTATTTAGAGAGGGGATGCCCATCAGGCACAGATAGGTGATCAGTCCATTTTTTTAAATACTATTTCATGTAATTCCCCACAGCAGTGCGTTTGCCTCTGCACTGACAGTTCTACCTGTTTCCTTAATGGTAAAACACTTTTTTTTTAACCTACCATTTCCTAGCCAAACCAGCTGTGGAATCGAATAGCAATGGGTTCTTAAATTCTCCTCTCATGTCGAGCATGTAATGCATCCATGTGTTCTTCACCTTTATGGGAAGTTGTACTTTTGCATTTACTCGTGCTTCTTTACAATTGATGTATTCTAAAGGTACTTTCAGCATTCGATTTTTTCCTAATGGAGTGTACGTGACGAAGGTGACATGTTTTCCACCTTTATTCAGGATGAGGTATCGGACTGATTTGAGGGTGTACATCCATATCATAGTCAGGGATCCCGTACCTGAAATTATTATTTTTTTAAGTAATTTTTTTTTTTATTGTTAATGGGTTTGCTTTTGACCACATATTATTATTTTTAGCAATCATATTGCAAAAACGTGTACTTTTTGTAAAAATATATTGAATAACTTACCAATTATCAACGCCATAATTCCCAATCCATTCCGGTACTTATTTTCTCCCAGGTTTATTCTTCTATACCATGGTGTATTTTCTGTGATCTGTGATTCATCAACGGGCGCATCGCGTAACGATTTAAATGCAAATATACCTAAATACGACCAAAACGCATATTGAAGTATCGCAAATAGGTTCATGTACTGAAAAAACTTAGGATTTTCATATTTAAACAGTATAACATCCTTCACAACACTAGTATTAACGTCGTGAATAGTTTTAGTAGGAACTGCGTTTGAAGCTTTATTTCTAACAGTTTTAAAGAAATTAGAACACGCTAAAGGGTAACGGAAGGTCACCCCTTGTCGGATTATTCGAAAAGAATGAGACAAAAGCAACATTTTCAAAATTATTCACGATGAAATCCAAATTGGAATTCTGGCCCATAACCTCCAAATTACAATTTATTTTAATATTGCAATTTTCATAAAAATCACTCCAAATTACAAACAGCTGATCACACATACGTCATTGTCATGTAAATATATATTGACATCTTAAAACGTTACACCTACACATATTCTTCGTAAAATTTTCAACTATTGTACAGTATAGAGGCGGTGTATAGCTATAAAAAAAAGATGACCATAGACAAAATTTGTACTTTATAAAGTACCTATAGGTACCGTTCATTTCATTGTGATTTGGTAACACAAATGTACTCTAAATAAATGTCTGTTTGTCTTTCGTAGTACTCTGTAAGGAAGTATTCTAATAAGATTTATAAATATTTTAGCAATTTTTGCACTTTATTAAATATTTTTAAATGTTTAACTTAAATTAAATAGTTCGATGAATGACTCTTTCTGGTACAACTACTGACGGATAAAACAGTAGCACAAAGTTTAGTGGCTAACTTCATGCGAAATTCAAAACGGGAAGGGGAGTTTGGCTGACGGGAACATTCGTAGTAATTGTGTTGCTTTCATTTGTAGCATCTGACGAATCATTTTGTCAGTTTCGAATGTCGCAGGTGTTTGAAAAGGATGATTGAATAAATTTGGAATTATGAGCGGTGGGTTGAACATAAAGGGAATCCGAAAGTTTTTTGATCATTTTGATTAAAATAGGTGGTGCATTTAGAGTTTCCCAGCGAGATACAAATCTTATCAACTGGCCCGCTAGGAACCTGCGCGAGTCAATATCTTCTTTTTGATTGTCCCCCCCTTGAACTCTTAGATTGACCTGCAGCTCGCCCTTGACCTTGCCGAGAGTTACTGGCGTAACCATCATTTTGAAACTGACGAGGTCTTTGTTGGGAAGACCTCGGTTGTGTAGGGTATTTTGTCGCTGCCGGGCGGTTGGCATAGTCACGTCCATTAAATTGGAAAGGAAAATTCATGTTTCCGAACCCTTGTAACGTCATTTTGTTCGTAAAATCCGGGAAAGGTACCGACGGAAAGTTTAATAATTTATTATTGTTGTAAGGGTAATTCGTCATAGCATGACTAGGCAGGGCCTGCGTCTGCTGAGATGTTTGCTGTGCTTGTGCAGCAGCTTTGTTTTGAGTAGGCGCTTTGAGCGGCCAATATATTTTAGCGGTACCGCCAGCTTTTTCTATAGCGGAGGATAGTTTATCTTTTTGAAAAAGATTTTCGCAGGTGGGAGGTATTTTGCGAAGACTGTCCCTCAAAAACTTATCTTTAACTGACCTCAAAATGCCATCCCGTCGTTGTTGGATCATTTCGGCTCGATGGCCACAAGTTAGTTCCAAGATATCACTACCTACTATTTTTTTGAAATTTACCCTGGACAATAATTTCTTCAATTTTTTCTTGTAAATTCATGGAGTCACCTGTTTGGTGGACTTGGCCCATTCAATCAAATCCTTGAAACCAATTTGAGCTGTCTCATTCTGTTTTATAACGGCTTAAGTGATTGCGGCAAATCCACGCTCAGTTAGTACAAGTGAATTAAACTTATCAAATGGCTTAAATTCATTATTGGTATCAAGATAATTGAAGCCTGGTGAAGAACAACACTGTTTCTGAACTTCAGCGTATCGAACACTATCCCATTCATCCGTATCAAAATATTGCATACTATTAAGCAGCTCTAAATGTCGGGAAGAGGACTTTGGAATGACGGGTTATTTCAACACGGTAGCTAATGGTAGCTCGAAAACCACAGTCTGCTCGTTGGCAGGTTCCTCGGTAACAGGGTCTCCGGTAGGATCCCCCATTTCTTCATAAAGCTCCCCACTAACGTTAGCACTTACTTCTGACATTCCGTTATTGTTTAGATCAGGGTCAGGGGTGATATTTGAGTTACGAGACGCCATACGGCTAAGATACTCTTTTATACCACTTGACTTGTTCAGCTAAAATACAAATTGCTTGTTCCGCTTCATCGCGGCGTCGTCGTTTGCTGGTACGTTTCGAGGCCTTTGCTTTTCGTTTCACTGATCCAGACGGGCCTGCGACTGGCGTAACATTCTCGGGCGCTGCCGGCACGGTATTTTTACTCGGCGAGACGCTTTCCGAAGGCTCCGTCATTCTCGTGGAAGCACTTGATGAATCAGAGTCAGAGCCAGAACCCGAAGAAGATTCTGAATCACTAGACCCTTCTTTTAATTTATTTTCCATGTAGGTATGAATTTATCAACCGATCGCTACGACAGACAAGTCGCTAATGAACAAGGGACGCTCGAATCACTCCCGATCTCAGCTCCCCGCCTTGTGGACAGGATGTGACGTCGTACGTAAGAGGGGTTTGTGGAAGTAGTTGAGGTTTTTACCGACTCACTACAGGAAGTCAAGTACGCTTCTCTCAAATATTTTAGGCTTCAAATAATGGTTCAAAGCTTAATAGGCATCTTCCCTATTTCCATGGTACCAAAGTCATGCCGTCCGGTCTTTTTCCATCCAAAGGCTAAAGGTGGCACTTCACTTGGCGTTGCGTGTTTGCGTATTTGCCGTATTTGGCCAAATACTACCATGTGTGGAGGATTTATTTGTCTATATTTGCCATATTTGCACAAATATGACAAACACACAAATAGGCAAATTTAGACCTTATTTGCTGTTGGCATCCCAAGTGAGGATGTCGTGTTTGTGCTGTTTGGACTACGTACAAATATTTGGACAAATACGGTGTGCTGTCTCTCACTACTAGGACAGTAAATATGTAGGTCAAATATATATTTAAATAAAACACCAAGTACTTGCAATGCGCCTGCGACACGCCCGCTCGCCGCGAGCAATTGACGGTAAGTGCGGGGCGAGCGGGCGGTTCACAGCCACTATATTTATTATATATCTGTATACCACATCTCTCCTTTTCAATTATTTTAAATAAACTATTCGAACTAAGTCTATTAGAAATAAATACATTATCTGGCTAGACGAATTTTACAAATTATTACAGATCAAAAACAATCAAGAAACTGAAAATAACTTACATTCTAAGGACTATACAATACAACGAATCAGTCAATCAGTATAGGTACATTCCAACAGTTTCAACACAATTAAATTTCGTCTGTTTCCAATATTGACCTACTGTCATTTCCAATCTCTTTCTCGTTTTGAATCTTCCACTGTCCTTCAACCTTTTTTTAAATGTATTATTTTTATTCTTAACTCTTGTCGAATTTCGTTATTCCTTATATTTACGTCTCCTCCATTTTTTCTTTAATCATATTTTTTATGTAAACCTTCTCGCCTACTTCAATGTCGCTATCCTTCGCTCTTCTTTTCCTATCTTCCTTATTCTTCCTCTTTTCTTTCATCATTTTGTCTCTATCGTGTACTTCTAAATTGATTTGTTGGTTTTCAAAGGGAATTTTGTCTCTAAACTGTCTGTTAAGAAACAATTCAGAAGGGGTCTTTCCCGTCGTGCTATGCGGCGTGCTATTGTACATCATGAGGTAGCTTAAGAGATGCTCCTTCCAATCAGACTTCTGGCATTGGCTGATTTTTAACGGTTTTATGATGTCTCGGGTTTGCCGCTCGACGTCACCGTCCTGCTGCGGCCAGTATGGAATTGTAAGGTTGAATGCTAAACTCTGAGCAGAAGGACTTAAACTCTTCGTTAATTAATTGCTGTCTATTGTCTGAAGTCAAACTTATTGGAATGCCTAGCCTTGAGGATCAAATCAAATCATTATTTTATTATAAAAAGATAAAAAGAAATGTCAGTACAAACATGTTTTGCTAATGAAAAATCAGCATGCAAATGTCATTTTGGTTACTTATTCATTATAACAGTGACATAAATTATTTATCTATCTAAACCTTTACAATTGCACTTACACACATTGCACAATGTCATGAAATTAAGATTATTGAATTATAAATTTTCCAAGATAATTTCACAATACTAAAATGTCATAAGAAAATGTAAATACTAGGACTAAGCATAAACTGGATGTACTAGACAGTCTTCACCATAAGGTCACGAATTCTTTTATTGGTCGATGTATATGTTTCCATAATAAGATTTCTATGTGTATTTAAAATTTACTTTCGGACAAATTCAAGACAGTAATTAAACAAAAATTTTCAAAAAAAGGCTATTACAGAATTTCTGATTATTTAACAAACAAACAAATAAAATAAGAAAACTTGTAATGCTATTAAAAAGAGCAACCCTCAAGAGTTTCCTGCCTTTTCTTCTCTGGGGAAGAATGCACCTTTGCAAATAGCGTAGAGGCAGTAGGGTCAAAAAAAAAACGAATATGAATGTATGTATTTCAATCCTTCAATGTATGTTTATATGTATTTAATGTAATTTTGACTTATTTTAAGTAACATCTTGAATGTTCCATAAAATAAAGATTATTGAGTTTGAGTTTGCTAAGGTGCAGCTCTTGCAACTTTCTACCGTGTTCTTTATCTATTTTACGCTACCAAACCTTAGTCCGCAATCTACCCTTCATGGCAACGATGCCCGGGTGACCTTCATGGCAACGATGCCCGGGTGACCTTCATGAGCCGATGGTAGCAACTGTTTACGTAGCTCGACCGGTATAACGATTTTAGTTCCACGATAGAAATCATCATGATGTTTTCCTTCACGCTTAAGCAAGCGACAACTAATGAGAAACCCGTAAATAAATATGAAGAGATGAATTTTGTGGTACAGAACCGAACATAGATTCGAACCTGCAACCTTCCAGTTACGAGACTGGTTCTTTAATCAACTTGGCTATTCGCTAGTATGTTTAACTAAATAAGTATGGTGAAAAATGGTAGGACATAGTCCAAACTCGCATTTTCTAGCGAGAACTCGGACACAGGGTATTTGTCAATTCAGTGATATTTTTAACACGAAAGAACGGCAGTAATATCGGTGAAGAAAACTCAACCTGGGTCCTTGCGTCAACCAGCAAGAATGAATTAATGCTTTATATGTAGTTACAAAAATTGTTATGATTGATTTACTAGATAAAAAATATATAAATTTAGCTTATGTTACCAGTTGAATATCCGCCAAAATGCTTAACACGAGCAGCATACGCCGCAATTTATGTTTTATTTTATGGCGAATGTTTACTTCAGCGGAATTTTTTTTTTACACAAACAAAGTACTACGTATCAAATCGATATCAAATGAGTATTTAGAAGAACACACAAAATGTTCATGATTTTTCTTATTTTTTCTCTGTTTATGTGCAAAGAGAATATAACCACTAGCGGTTTTGATATATGACATATTTTATACACCTATTTTATTTACATCGACGAGCAGCTCTAGCATGATAACAACGAACTCGCGCTCGGCTCACGCTGAAACTTCACTTTGATTGCGCGAGGGTCCCCGCGAAAAGGATTGCTCGTCTTATGCGTTGTCAATGTTGACATTTTGACTTAGGACCGCGGAGTTATCGCGGTGCTGTCACTATCGTAATCGGCCTGCTATTAGTCATAGGAGAAGATTAGTTATAGATAGCATAGAAAGTGTACGATCACAGCTCGTTAAAGCCCCCCAGAACACCAGGATCGCAGCCTCAATAATACAATTATTTGCTGTCGGCGTACGGAATACTTATGATGTGGATATAAAATTATGAAGATTAACTTTATGCTAATATTAGGTGTCAAACGTGGCGTCTAGTGGTGCTAGAATCAGTGAAGCTCTGCCTACCCTGTTAGAGATTCTAGACGTGAGCATGTATGTATGTGTGTGTCTATAGAATTTATACTCACCCCTAATTTGAGCATATTGAGCTTCATAGCCGTTTCTTTGCCCACCGAGTGCCATTTTTATGACGTAAAATTTAGTGGAACGGGGTCCAAACCCTTTTGTTGATTTGACGCAACAACACCGATTGACTTTAAATATTCCCAAGTTTTATCGTCGATTATGTTGGTTTTGGTACCAGAGAATCAATGAGCATGTCCACCTTGACAACCCCAATTTGACATGATATTTTTGCGTCATCGACTATCTATATGAAACACATAGTTTACTTTATGTGTGGATGGTGTATTTGGTTCTTCTTTTTTTTTATTACTTGGTTGTTTAGTTTCTTTAGGTTGATCATTTGGTTTCATTATTTTTACATCCTTGGATTTATTAGAGTTAAGATTTGCCTTTATTTTTTATTTTTTGTTAAGTATCCCTTTTTTTTGTTTTTATTTTGCTTAGTCTGCCATTGATTTCAGCAATGGCCTTTAAACCCGCATTTTGTACAAATTTTATATTTTGCAGGGCATCTTTCATAGTCACTGTCGTGATAAGAACTTTCGATCTAGTACACCGTATACCGTCTTTTTTCGGTCTAGTTCCAATTTTGTTCCCATCAAGGCTTTTCCTTCCTTGAAATCCTTTTAATTGTCTTTCGACAGTCTCAACCGAGTTTGCTTCCACAATTATTTTGTCTATTGTAACTCAAAATTATCTATCTGAGATTCGACGAACTACACTTCTCAACTATTTGATCCATGAGATCATCTTCTTTTCGCGCGAAATTACATTTAGAGCTCTGATTACGCAACCTAACCAGGATTTTTTTTGAAACTTCTCCTCGGGTTCTTGCTTCATAAGCCTGAACCAATGTCTATCTTAGAGGAAACTTTGTGGCCAGAAATACGCGTCAAGCTTTTCTATACAATTTAAAAAATTAAGAACTTACTGGGTAATACTATTTTTAAAATGGAAGCAAACGCTCGGTATGAATTTAATTGGAACTACCTATCACTTGCACAAACTAGCAATCAAAACATGTTGTTTAACATGTGAAGATGCCAGTTAGTGTAAACTTGATGGGCTTTTCCCATACGATAAATTGTACGGTGCACTTTCTTTGTCGGCTAATTTGTGTTTACAACACTCCGACTTGCTAATATATACAGGCACATCTTGTTGTATGTATAGTTAGGAATTTGCCAGTTCTAGTAAGTAAATAGATCTTTCGCTGCAATCGTATGTAAGCATAATAGTAATATATTGTTTTTAATAGACTTAACTAGAATAAAAACATATTAAATTTCTGTATAAACTGTAATCCAAGGTAAAAAATGATTAATTATTGATGGTAATTTCTTTTTTTTTTTCCACTTTACGATTAGAACCTATCATAAATTAAGGAATTACTTAATACTTGATCATTAGTAATCATTGTTAATATTGTGTTCTACCAGCAACAACAAAGTGCAAAATATTTAGTTAAACTCGGTACATAAAATTGTGATTTCAGACCAATGCCTGCTTATAAACTGGCTGATACTAACTATACAACAATGGAACATTTTTTAGGTATATATTAGTTGAATTGCGACTACTTCTTTATGCTTTATTGACCTTTTGTTATCAGTACGAATATTTCAATTTAATCGAGTCTTACGGGATCTATGTACCTAATTACAGTTAGTAAATAGTAAAATTCCAGTTGGGTTTGAAAATATTTCAGTTGATTGTGCATATTTTTTGTGTAATATTACCGTTATTATATAAACAAACACTGTAACCAATTGAGTATAATAAGCACGTACCTTTCCTCCTTTTGTAATAAATAATTGGTTTGAGTAAAACTGAACAAGGCATCCCCTTGCATCAGCTTTTATAGGTACTATTTATTGTTATGCTAGTTTCGTCTGATAATTTCAGGTTACTTTATATTGTAAGTAGTCGTGACACATATAAAAAAAATGATCATTTTTTTATTATTTAACTCACGATCTTTTTCCTCGTCGCCAGTTTGTGCTGTCTCTCACTACTAGGACAGTAAATATGTAGGTCAAATATATATTTAAATAAAACACCAAGTACTTGCAATGCGCCTGCGACACGCCCGCTCGCCGCGAGCAATTGACGGTAAGTGCGGGGCGAGCGGGCGGTTCACAGCCACTATATTTATTATATATCTGTATACCACATACGGCAAATAAGCTACGCGAACACGCAACGCCAAGTAAAGTGCCACCTTAAGACCTGGTGGTTCGAGTATTCTAAAGTGATATGGATTATGATTTAAATCCCTTTCGTGTGCGGTGATATTTGTAGGCGAAAACTACTTATTCTACACACTCGGGCAGAATTACCCGATCACAGTGCTAAAATCTGGGAAATTGTAACCAGCAAATATTATTTTTTTCCTTGCGTTAGTATAAACATATTAGTTTTGTACTACTTTAGAGTTGCAGATTAGCTATCAAAAAAAATGTCCAACTCTGTAAAAATAGGTTTTTTTGCGATTTACCGTTAAACTAGGCGTCTGGCGGTAAAAAGTGTTATGTAACAAAAAAATAATAATAAAAAGACGAAGAAAATGAGTTTTGCGCAATCCGCAAAAAACCGCGTTTTTTGGGCATTTTTTCGAAATTCAATAATTCTCGTTGTATATTTATAAAGAGCTGAAATTTGGACTGACGGTAGGTATTACAGCTTCTAACATCTGTATCATGACACTTTTTACCGCCAGACGCGTAGTTTACCGGTAGATCGCAAAAAAACCTGTTTCGACAGTTTTGGACACTTTTTTTATTGCTGCGCTGCCTGCAACTCTAAAGTTGTACAAAATGAATATGTCTATACTAACGCAAAGATCTATAGAAAAATTTTTTAAATTATTTTTTTTAATCACTGAAGGGTTCTTTGTTACAATTTCCTTGATGCAACACCAGTACCAATGGGCAGTCGGCACAGCAACCAATGACGCGACGTCAAGTTCCCGCCAAAGATCGTGACATAGATTATTCGTCCATACGAGCGGAGTCGGGGGCGATCAGGGAGACACGATTTTCATTTACCATGAAACGAACACCTCTGACGATTTAGAAGAAAATAAAACACACTCAAAATTGTCTGTGGTTACACTTGGCGTCTTTGCAATTTTGTTGCGCTCGTGTTTATTGAAATTTTCGTTGTAAAAATGTTGTTTTGTGCGAGCAAACGTTTTTAGCTTGACCACTGTTATTTCGGTAAGCGCAGCCGTGCTGCGCGTTGATCGCAGGCGATTTTCTAACAACACGGTCAAGATGGCTGATATAAAGGTAGGTCCCAGTCCGCCGCTGTCCTATTTGGCGGCATTTTAATTGTTAACGGTCAAAAATTGAGTTTGTTGTCTACTACGCTTCTGTTTTACACTCATTATGTGGATGATG